>OU015498.1:42178275-42735775 GCA_907164885.2 Dolomedes plantarius
AATAAGCCACGGATGATTTTTCACACCCGTCTGCTAATAAATGTTCGCCCACTCCAGAAATTTCTCAAAATAGAAAGAATAGAGAATAAATAAATAGGAAAAAAAAGTAAAAAGAGAGATATGTTTGAATATATTGAATAAAGTGTGAGGAATATTACATATTTTATCAATTAAGAGAGGGATTTATAAGTTTTGAACAAGCATGAACAGTTTTACATGTTTCTTTCAATTCACATATTGGTTAGAGTTTTTAGTTGATTATTGAATGATTAAGAAAAGTACATGAATAATAAGGAGAAGGAAAGGAAGTTGTTTGGAAGATTGTAAAGAAATTTGAAGGGTGATAAATTTTGATTCCATACATTTAAAAACAAATACTTTTTCTCTTGTATTTTATGATGTGTTTTTGATTTAAAGGATAATAATAATGGTGATAATAATGTGAATGTCAGAGATCCGTTTCCTTTTTGTTTTGTTGGGTGCCTAACACCCCTTTGACTCCACTTATGTGGTTAAACTTTGTGTGTTTAAAAAAAAAACAAAAAAAAAACCTAGTTTAAACTCTCTTTTTGAGCTATTTCTGTGTGTACTTATTAATGTGGATCTCATAAGTAATTGTATAGTTGTAGTATTATTTTGAGAAAAATTTCTGGAACAGATGTGGAGTTCTACATTACATTTGAGTATTATAGGTGTTTTTTATATTTTTGATATGTTAATAACTGATATTATAATGAACATTGTTGACACATGATGAAGATAACCTAACTTTGATGGATTTAGATACCTACCTAAATTTCGTAGTTAATTATATTTATTTAGAGAACTTTTGATGCTAGTTTGCCTTCCACAAATTACCATCTGAATTATTTTAAAAGAATATTTATTAAAAGGAATGTTGATGTGCTTAAGTTAAAGAAACATTTTGTCAATGTTGGGGCTAACATGACATGTCACAGGTTACCCCTAATTTTGCCAAGTGTGTTGATGATCTGAGCTATATTATTTTTGTTGACACCGGAGAACCCTTTTGCTAGCACAAGGGGTAGTTCCTCCCCCAGAGGGATGAGCCTCTTGCTGTCTTTGCACCAAGGCACCCTCGTGATCACTGACAATCTTTCACGTTAAACATCACAGAGGATAGCCCATTTCACCTCCAGGTTTGTCACTTATGTCATGATAGGTACCAATGCTTTTAGAATTTGACTATTTTGAAGTGAAACTGGTGACGATGTTAAAGCACACAATGTTTTGAATATTGCCTAATATGAAGATGATGCCCATTTACTTAATTAAGAAGTTATAACAAGTTATTTTGAGTTGTTTAATTTATCATCTTATATATTGTTAAAAAACTTGACAGGTATCTAAATTCTATGCTGTAATTGAAGTAACACTTTCAGAATAATATAATCAAGTTTATAATTATTAAGGTGAATTTTGAATTTTATAATATTTAATTTAATGTCATGATGCATTATTTTCCTCAGTTGAGTTGTTCTTGTTTTGTTTTTATTTTTCTATATTTTTTTTAAAAAAATTGTCGGGTTGTGATGGCCACACAACTCGAAACTTTTTTTTTTCATTCGGCAAAATTTTTATTTTTGGTTTTTGGGGTTTTTCTTTGAGAGCAACTACGGTTGAGAAACTGAATCCATCTACCTACATTTGTTCATCCACCAAAATTTTCTTTTGAAGTGGCTGGAGGAATTTGTTTTAACCTCCTTTCCAACTTCAGAGTCAGCATTCCTCAGCAAACGTGAGGATACACGGTTGTTTGAGAGAAATGTGATTTGTTTGTCAGAAGTAAGGTATGTTTAAGGTATAAAATGTGTATTGCTATTGAAACGAATTTTGATGTAATGAAGTTGTTTTATTAATGTAAAAGTACTTTGAAGAAAAAGAAGAGATATTGATATGAAATTAATGTAAAAATTTATAATATTGTAATTTCGCATGAATAGAGAATTGTTATGAATATAAGAGTATCCAAGGAATTTAAAAAATATAATAGAGTGAATTTGATTGTGATATAAACAATGTCAGTATTAGTAGAATATAATGTGAGAACTAATAATATAATATGTGGACAGTGTTAAGAGATAGTTTCCAGGTAGTGTAAATATTTATATTGTGTTTTATTCATATCAAATATATCAAGATAATATGTCATGTAATTATAGAATTTATGTTATCGTCATATATTTTGAATACCAGTCTTATATTTTGAACTTATACTGTAATTATGGTTAAGTGCATACGAAGCAAATAAGATGAAGGATAGTAGGGAAACCGCATGGACCTGCTATCTGGAGGAACCATTGTGGACTTTGCCAGATATTTTTGTAATCTTCTGTTATATTCTGTATAATTGTAATATTTTGTAGTTTATTTTTTTATGTTATGTATGAGAGCCTCCACCCGGGTAGACAACGTTTTTAAAATGGGGGGATATGAAAGATATAAAATTTAAGTTGATCCCCTGTAAATTTTCTTCCCTTCCCATGCTTAAGATCGCATTACCAAATTCTGTTTTCAAGAACCCAGGAATATTTTTCATAGCGTCAGCAATTCCTGGGCAAGCCACGAAACTGTACGACTACTTTTCTATGCCCAAATAAGGTAATCGTCCTGCACAACTGATGCAGCTTGCAAAAAACATCTTTGGTCAGCAAATTCTTCAACCGCAGATACCTCTATACTCAAACCCCGGGAATCACTCGGGTGTTGGCTTTCCATTAGATCAGATGTCTGTTTAGCCACTCGGAAATAAATTTCTTTTTCTAATAGTTCTGCAATCTGATCTTATTTCATTATATATATATATATATATATATATATATATATATATATATATATATATATATATATATATATATATATATATATATATATATATATATATATATATATATATATATGTGTGTGTGTGTGTGTGTGTGTGTGTGTGTGTGTGTAATGCGCTAGTCGAGGAGATGATTCTCACTGCAAGAACGGCACATTACGGGGATTCAAGAACTTTGGTAGTCGAGGACCGCTGAGGAATTTCCGAGGTGAGGCATTGTGAAAGACGCACACAACAGACATGCAACGCATATTATTTTATTCCGGATTATTCTGCAGATAAATATTATTCAGCAAAACATAGGTACCTTTACAACTGGACACACACAATAGCAACGCCACCGGTCCCTGCCGGGGCGCATTCAGAAAGCAGATTTTACATCGTTATATCGGACAGTAGCGGAGCAGCGCGAAAACGGAACGCGGTTAATAAGAGAGGCGAGGAAGAAGAGCTTGGACGACACCAGGACAAGACATAGACAAACAGTAAATACCACGCGGAAAACCTTTGCAGAAGGTTATAAAGTGTAGGGACGCTGACCGCGGGGAAATCATTTAATTGGCTAGAATTAGGCATCTGACTTGATTACATAAGGGTCGCATGATGTTCCGAAAGCCGCAACGTGGTGAAAACATCACGTGGTGTTGATTCATGTTTAAAAAAAACCTTTAACGCGCGTGCACTAAGGGGTAATATGGATGGTTAGTTCGTTAATTCCTAGGTCGTACTTACAAGAAAGGGACGGTACTTCATTGAGAGGAAACAAAGATAGTTTTTAAATAAGCATTACATATAGAATGGTGGGCTGTTATTATCTATCACACACACACACATATATATATATATATATGTAATGAAAATGAAGTAAGCTTTGAATATCAGGTAAGAGTAATCGTAGAATTGTTAACAGTCGTGGGGTCAACATGGAAGGCAGACAGGGAGTCCAGTCGAAGAACACAGGCATCCACTCGCTTGTCAAACAGTTTTTTATGATAGCGGCATTTTGTTGCTGGACACCGTACAAGTTAGTCATGCCTTACAATTAGGCACGAATAAAGAATGTTTCTGACAGTTTAGTACTCTAGAAACCACCGGAGTCATACATAATGAATTAAAGTCCGCAGCGCAAATTATTGCGGACAGCTAGGACGAAAGCAGACACAGAAAAACTAAAAAAGGACGCTATTTCGAACGAAAGTACGGTCGTGTTAAAACTTTTAATTGGCCAGTTGAAAACGTCTCACCTCGCACGTCATATGGCGTGATCTCGTGGAACATTCGAGGAGGAATTGCATTACCCTGTTTTGTAATTACTTTCTCTCTACACGTGTACTAGGGGAAAGTATAATCGGTTACTTTGGTTATCTCTAGATCAGACTTTGGATTAAGGGGCGATACTTTATTGAGATAAAATGGAAGAATTTCGAATAGGCGTTTTATTTAATGAAAGTGAAATGTTATTGTTTCATATATATATATATATATATATATATATATATATATATATATATATATATATATATATATATATATATATATATATATATATATATATATATATATATATAGCATTACTAGAGCTTATGCAACAAGGTTTTCCAGACCTCGATATATCAGATACTTGCGGTGAGGTTCGAGGACGATATTAAATATGTCTTGCCTTGCATCCATTGTACTGGTTGTTTGGGAACACCCAAACATATACACCATTATCTACGTATGTCTAATAAAGTTCTTAATAACAATATCTATCTTTTGAACTGCAAAAATTGACACCACTGGGATCCATGAACTGATTTAATATCATGGGATGTATAAAAAAGTTAAATTTTTACATAAATAGCTTAATCAGAGAACAAACAATTACTATAATGTATATTTAAGAACCTTCTGCACACTGAAATGCAAAATTATTTATTCAAAAAATGAAAATCTCTCCAGAGATTTTCCCCTAGAGAGCAACTCCATTTTTCCTTCGCTCATAAATTTCTTCCATGCTGTGACAGTGATGAGAAATAAAATTGTCGGCGAAAGCCTTTTTGTAATTTCAAATGAACTAATCAAGCTACTTTAACGTGTCTCTTTGTTCGTTCATTCTGTGACGATAGTTATTTAAATTTAAGTGAGAGTTGCTTAAATGAAAATGAGTACTTAACACTTATTTCAAGGATTAATGGTTCTTTGTTGCGTCTTAACCTTTTATGCAAAGCTTAATTAAGCAGCAAACGAGTATTGTAAAACACCATCTTTTAAATTTATTTTGATTTCAATATATTTAGATGTACTTAAAATTACTACCTATCATTTAGACCTTATTTTACCTCATCTACAATTTTATTACAGTTTTCTGATTTGTTCTTCTCCCAAATCCTATTTCAAAATTTAAAGGGCTCATTAGTAAATAACACAGAAAGAGAGTGGTAAAGGAACAGCAGTGTTTCGGGAAAAACCGCCTAATACAGAGATTACTGGCCATACTCGCAAGTAGGTGTTTGCAGGCAATCATGAGAGAATTAGCTTGAAAAGAAAAAATCATATTGGACAACACTTGATCCTATAGTTCTAAGAAAAACTAACCCAAAAGCCGGGTTCACACAGTGAAACGGGCGAGAGCACTTCTTGTTTTGAGCATGCGCTACGATTCGCTTATTCAACACAGGGATCCACGACCTTTTCCAGTTCATACGGAACAAGTGCCTTCACTGGTCGTTTGTTACTCGTTGTTCAATCATGGCGAACTTGAAGATGCGAAAGTTATTTGGAAACTATTAATACATGAGTTAAAAAATCATTTGACGGTTTTGTTTTTTGTAATGGTAATAGTGCTACGGTCATTTTTTTGCTACACGAGGGCTAATTCAAGAAAAAATCATTTTAATTACAATAATTAAATATTAAACAATGCTATTATTATTATTATTATATATATTAAACATTGCTATTATTATTATTATTATTACTAATATAAATAATAATAATAGCAATAATAATAATAGAATTTAAATAAAAGTAAAAAATATTGAATGTAGGTAGAGTAGCAACAATTTGTTATAATTTTAAAATGATATTGAAACATTCCTTGTTACAATTTTTTTAATAAACATTGTTTAGTAAAAATAAATAATTACAAGATAAAACGAACTTTTTATAAACCATGTTTTTAACTTTTCTGTTGAATCATATAAACTTGACAATTCTATGTATTAATAAATACTTTTTTAAAAATTTCTTGATGAATTATCCCATCAACTTGAAAGAAAATGAAGTTAATTGGAAGTTAACTTGCGTTTAACTTTTCGTTCCCGTCCAGGCCGATAGATGGCTGCACCAGTATACAAAACAAAATTAACTGAAAACGAGTTCAATTCTGCTTAAAGATAGGTAAAAGTATTAAAACAATGCATCGTCATCGTATTCTGAGCTATTCTAAAAGTTTCAAATGTCTAGCTACTTAGTTAAAAATCGATTGCAAGATTTGTACTGGACAAACATACACATAAACAAGAAAGCGAGTTAATAAAAACATGGTAAAAATAAATAAATTTATAATTTTTTAAAATTTAAATAAAATCAAATTAACACTAAAATAGAATTAGCATAATTATTTACATCGATTCAGATGAAGGAGAACAAATAGATGAAATTATGGAATCCAAGCTGTCATCTTCAGGATTATCTTCAGCACGTATTGAGTTCATTTCCTGGCGTGGTAGGTCTTCCATGGTGGTTCGCTGCTGTTGACATAATATTGGGGAATAGCTCTCAGGCTGAGGCGGTTCATTGTTGTAATGACATGGAAATTGGTAGGCAGACGGACTAGAGGGGTAACTCTCAACGTTCCCAGATGGAAAATATGTTTTTTTCCTAAGCTATCCTTTCTCTGGAAACAAGGGTTTGGATTTACATTTGGAAGTCTAGAGCTCTCCAGGCCTCCATATCGTTGAGTTGTTCCTCTAAACTTCGACACCAAACATCAAACTCTGGCTCCGTTGAAAATTTTGAATCCATGGAATCCAGCTTTTGGATTGCTTCTGTAATGTGCGAAGGTGGAGTAGATCTATCTCGAATTCGTCTTTTTTTTCGATGAACTGGCCTGATGCTATGTAGGAACTTTAAACGTTTCACCTGTCCTCCTTTCATTCGACGAGCTACCAGCTGGGGGGGTCATCAATTTCAGAACTTGTTTCATCTAGCCGATTTGATGTTGCGCCATTTTGAATTTTTGAATCCAGAATTGATTCGGTTACATTCATTTCTGGGTTCTTTTATAAAAACTATTTAACTATTGAAAACCATGGAACCATAGGTTTATATAACTCATCAGCTCCGGATTTCTTCGAGCTGGCAATTTATTATATTTTCTGATAATAAGAAGATCTAATTTTTATTTTTTTTATTTTTTGTGCCACTTCGCGAATTCCAAAATCATCAATGTTCATTTCACTAAATATTTCTTGCATGCTTAGCCCCTTGCATCTCGGTTCTTGTGCGCTTCGGAATAAATTTTCCACAAACATTCCTTTTTCGCGATACAACTCGACACACTTCATCACCTGCGCATTAGTCATTTTACACATTGACATGTTGTCCTCTTTACGGTAGGAATACGACTGAAGCGGTCGTGCTCACTCCGGAGATTCCACGACCTGGCTATTCAAGGTCTAGCACGACCTCCACTCTCCTTACCGATGGTTCACACGAGGTAGTGAACACGACCGGCTGGCCGATGGGTAGTGCTCTAGCCCGTTTCACGACTCCGTGTGAATCCGGCTTAATGGAAATTCTGACAGAAGCTACAGCGAACAAAGAGGAAGTTTAACCTTTAAGGGAACGGTGGACCTTTATTTGAGCAAATCTCGTCATTGTAATACTGATTGTGTTATTGTAAAAAAATATATATATTTCTATAGATTATTAGCACCAAAATAATTTTTTTCAAGTAAAACATCCTTTATGAAGCTTCTACAAAGTAATTTATAATGGGTAAGTGTAGTAATAAATTTTGAAGTCTGTTTTTCTGAAAACAGATTTTTCAAGGTTTTTAGATTTTTTAAATGTTCCATACTACTTAATTTTTGTTCCAAATTCATGAAATTGATCAGGAAGAATCCTAATGCTGTTTACAAAAAAAAACTGGGTATGCATTTTACAATTCGACTTCATTAAGGTAATTAAATTTAATTTATAACTTTTTAAGAGGCAAAATTTTGATGAAAATCGGGATGCAATTCAGAAAACAATCTCTCAAAAATTAACTATTCAAGGGATTAAATAATTGATACCCAGATTTGTTTGTTATCAGTTTAAAGAGATTAAAATGCAAAATCGAGGAAATATCTCAAAAATTAAGTAGCAAGGAGCATTTTAAAATTTTGTTTATAAATTTCAAATTTTTTTAAAAATCCTAAAATCATAATGAGATTGGAAATTTCTTTTAAGGTATTCTATTTATTTATAGTGAAATGTATATATGTACAAAATATCGTATCTCTATGTTGAAAAGTAAAAAAGTAAATTTTAATGTCCACCGTTCCCTTAAATGGTAATATCCGACTGTCGGACTGGTAGAGTTCATACGTTTCCCGCTAGGGTGCGTAATTATCAATTTGAAACCTTCATGCTCGAGCTATGCTTCAATTATTCCATAACCTTGGATGTGTTTGTTTATATTTTTAATATATTTATTTCTTTATATTATTTAATATATTTATTTCGAACTGCCAGGAAGTGTATTCCATAGGAGCTCAAGCGTGTGTAGATGAAACTGTCATACCAGTTAGGGGTAGGAGCCCTTTTCGTATATGCTTAAAAAAGGAACAAAGTTATATTAAAATTAAAACCAAGTGTAATTATTTTTTATAAATCAATACTACCTGAAATACAGAGCTAAAATTAAATGAAAATTGGTAAATTACGTAAGTAATGAGCTACGAAATCCAACTTTGTCTCATGGACGGATGTTACTGGTACAGTGAGTCAGAGAGATGTTACCATTTACGTGTTACATATAACACACAATTTTTGACACTGTCATTACATTATTTTATGTCATATATTTCTTATTTTTTGCTGTGGTAGGTAATGTATTTATATTTGGGAATTATTTGAACAATCTCGGTGAATACATGAATGGAATTTTTCTTGCCGAACTGAAGCTTGAACATCAGTTTGGTGCAGTGTGAATTTTGTAGAGCATTCTTTCCCCCTTTTCTCTAAATGAATTCTTTATCAGGCAAAAAATTAGGTATAATCGTGAAACCTCATCTAAAATTTCCTTTAAAATCATTGATTAGAATTTTCTTAGTCTCTCGCCCTCATTCGCAAAAATATCATATTAACTTGTCATAAACTGTCTAATGCCGTAAATCGATTTCTGAGCTTTGAAGAGTAATTTTTTTGTAATGCATTTCCTTTTTGTAGTAATTGTCAGGACAATACCCTTTTGCTTCTTTCTGATAATAAAGAAAAATTTGCCGACCACATGGATATCCAGTCTATTTTTTTAATTTAATACACATATACATTTACGTCACAGAAACATGTTTCTCTCTTTAGTATCGATTTTTAATCAGCAAAAGAATGCTGTTCTATCATCAAAATCGGTTTCTTTTTCTAAAATATTTCTTGTGATGAAAGTCACACCTGCCGCTGTTCGTTTAGTGACTTAATCTTTTGTAAAAAAGGTAACGGTTTATTCAGTTTCTAAGAAAGCCTATTGAATGAAAAATTTACTATTGAAAAATACAAGTGAACACTGGCGTTTCAAAATACGTGGAATGAATGTTTGGATATATTCGTGGAATTAAAGTCACAATTTAATTAAACTCATTTAACTATGTACAACTAAATTTTACTGGCGATCTTACATTATTAACTATAATGACAAATATGCCTGCTGTAAAATAAAACTGAATACAAATTCCGAAGTAGGTTTCAAAATTTCAAAAGAAAAATGTAAATCCTAGTGTAAATCAACTTATATAAATCATACCTGTGGTTAAATTTTTACACAGTACATTCCTATCAATGTTCACATTAAATTGAGAGAAGAAGTCAAATTTACCGACAAAGAACCATGGCTTTAGCTAATAACTATTAAATTTCGAAGAATACTTAATTTTTAATAATTCTACAATTACTGTTGGAACATAATACCTGACAAATAGCGTATACATATGTTTGTCCTTATTTTGAACGACAGTATAAAAATTCGGCAGGAATTATAAGAGTAATTTGTGATGCCTTCAAGAGACTTTCTGCAGTTTAGTAAAAGTTTTGTCTAAAATAATGTAATGCCGGCTTAATATTTGATAAGTTGCATTCATTCATATTTCTTCTTAACGTGAAGAAACGGGAGTTAACGTAATGAAAGACTGCAAATTTCCGCTAAATAAATGAAGTCAACGGCGAAAATGCAATTATTTAATTATCAGTGTTTCAAGAATTTCCCTGTACGTAAATAATAACTTAAAAGTATTACCATTAAGATTCCGTTTATAGAACAAGGCCTTAAAATTGTAACGTCGACTTAACTGTAATAGACGTGTAGAACAGAACAGAAAATAATAATCCCACCTTCAATTTAAGTTTAGGTAAGCAACCAGTGTAAGGTGGATATGAAGGACAAAGTAATTAATCTGCAAAGTAGCGAAAAGTCTAATTTACGCATGATCAAACACCGTTGGACAGTTATCGTCTATCATTTATTCTATAAAGACATTCAGCCATTTTTAGCAGCTTTCTTGCTGTTCTCAGATGGAAGTGTTAGAAATGTATAGGCAAATTTGAGGTCGTTTACGGGACTTCTTTGCAGAAATAGTTTTCTGCTTTAACTTAGGTTTAAGACGTAGGATATGGTTTGTGTAATCGGGATATCAGCATGTAACTCATGTCAATAAAAGTTTTCTCAAGTACCGGGTACACTGGCTAATTATCATTAGATTTTGATTTATTAGTTACTAGTTCTTGAGCCAGGCCTTAAAATTCTGACTCTTAAAATTTAAAACTCTGGAAACAGACTGGAGTTCAAAGTCTGTTCCGGTTTTCATATTTGGGGTTAAGGGGACAAGGGGACTTCAAATTCGAATTTTTTAATTTACCATTTTTAACTCTATATACAAAATAAGAATTATTTATTTTCTATTTTACTACATTGAAAACCCTTAAAATTTAAAATAAGGAACTTTTGGCAAGATAATGCCTGTTTATCAAAAAAAAATATTCAAACATGCTAACGTTTTTCAAAATGTCCTATGCGTATTCTATATTTATTAAAATCCTTAAATTTTGTATTACAAGTTTACCATTTGTATATAAATATAAATGTGCATTTATTTTTTTTTTGTATGAATCTAAAGTCTTAAATAATTTTTTTCTATTTTGCCTGTTATTTTTTAAAGTTTATACTTTATTTTATGGTCTATAAATTTGAAATATATTTGGGATATCAAAGAATCGTGCATAGTTTTTCGACAAACACTTCAATTAACAATTCTGAGAAATATGGAGGATATCAGAAGAAAATGAATACGCAGGGAGCTTTTTGAAAAATTCTAGCATTTTTGAAGAATTTTTTGATAAACAGGTTTTATTCCTCCACAAAATACTTATTTGTGAATTCTAAGTATCTTTAGTGTAGTAGAATAGAATATTAATTATACTCACGGTGTATGTAGAGTAAAATATTGAAAATTAAAGAAGAACGAAATGGAAGGTCCCTTGTTCCCTTAAGATATAGCATTTTTCGGGAGTTTTTCGGAGAGTTAACACTTTCTGCTTACATATCTCTGTCGTAAATTTTGTGATGGGAAACAAGAATCTCGATATTTTAAAAATGCTTTAGATTAGAACAGAAAAAAAAACTCTACGAAAAAAAAACTCTGGAAACTGCTCGGGAGGTGGCAATATTTCAGGTGGATTTTCTAGTTGCCAGTAGGCATCCTGAGTTGGTCCGGTGAACTTCGCTGTTTCGTTTCGAGGGTTCTTTAAAAACAACGATTCAGTAACCACGACACAGTGGAAGTTGGGACGCGTTTCGCGCGAACCTGAACGAAAACAATTCTACGATGGGTTTCAAACGTGGGAGCAAGTCTGCATTACGAAAGAAACCAAGTGGTCTTCCTCGGAACATTAGAGTACCTGAAAAGGTGCGAAGAGTCAGTAAGCGAACCATCCGTGTGGAAGTTGTCGCCATTACCCTACAAATGACAAATAGAGTGATAGGAAACTTTAGTGAAAGGCTTCAGATATGCATCGTAAATAAAGGGGGTTCATCTGAGGGATGTTATTTTCAAAACCAAGTAAAAAAAATAGATTGTTAGTACTTTTTGAAACTGTAAAGGTTTTATCTATAAACGGCTTTGTTCCATTTTTATTAACATTTGAAATTAGCGAGTCCAGTATGCCGAAATTCGTATATTTCAGGCTCTAATTAATATTGCTACATTCCGAAGGTAGCTGCAAGTAGCAGCGCGACCAAATGGTTAAAGCGCTAGAATGCTAACACACAAATCTTCGGTTCGAATCCAGTCATTAACTTCTGATTTTAGTTTCATTCTAATGTGTGTTACCTTTCTAAAAAGAGAAAAGGTAACAGAAATTAAAATGAAAGGTTTATGCTAAATTTTACCCGATTATGTTAATTTATTATGTTAATTTCAATATTTCTATAAGTTGCATGTAAGACACTTCCCTCAGGTTGAGGGCAGTTCGTTAGTGTGATTGTTTCCTGTACGCATCCCGCTAATGAACTTCTTTGACCGTAGCAGCGTGTTGGTTTATTCGGTATCTCACACTTATACGTGGCAATATTTGGGGATCAATTAAAATAGCGATCTCTGCCCATTCACGCCTGAAATTTCACGGGCATGTCTAGCAGACTCTTTTATCGACCATTTAAAATATATGACTTTCTCATGTTTTAAACATACGAGTTACATGTATTTATGTATGCTACCCCAGCATCTTGAATCTCTTGAACGGTACAGCAAAGCCTTAAGAAGCAAATAACACTATTTTTTTTTCAATCTTATGAATATTAATGTTAAGTTGTCAATATTAGTAACTCGTTTCTGTCACGTAAATTGATTTATGGCATAATCCAATAAAGATTTAACGATATTAGGGGAGGCTGAGTAAGATTAGTCTGTTACATAAGAGGTATTACAATCTATCTTCTTTCCAGAAGGTGCGTAAAAAAAAACTATTTCCCCAAAGTCGTTGTGATGGAGTGCTCATTTACGGAAAGGTAAAGTTCTTTTAACGCGTCTCAAGAATTATTTGGGCAAAATGCTAGATAAAAATGTCAAAGTAATTTTGATAAATTTTAATACCTGAATAGATACTCTTGTATTAAAAGATTGAGTAGTTTTTCTTTCAATAAAAAAAAATTAAAAATTTTCCTAAAAATAAAAAAATAAAAATTAAGTTCATTTAGTTGTTAAGTAAATGAGCTTGAGTTCATTAGTGTAAGGGAGTTGGAAAATATTCTTTATGTTTTAAAATCCAGTGGGTGTAAAAAATGCGTAATTAAATGATTCATTTTCTCATTAGGAAATAAATCATAGCTTTACATGCATGCTAATTAACGAATCGCAAGTATGCATGCATTAATTGGGATGCTTATATGTAGATCTTTATAATCTCACTCTGGGTAAAATATTTTATTTCCGATAATAAGTTTATACTTAAAAATGAGCAAAGTCAGAGTTTTACTTTAAAATTGATTTACTTTAAAAAAGAGCTTATGCTAAATGGAGGACCCTATTTATTTAATATATTTATTTATGTTTCTTTTTTGAATCATACTCATATATAAGAACACATTTAGTTCAGTTTAAGAACTCTACTTTTGTCTCAAATTTTTTGAACATGTATTATAACACTTGAATATGTGACTATAACTGACTGGGTAATACATGTCACCTGGTAAAAAAAACACTAGTCTTGTTTGATTGGTTATTAATAATCTATCAAAAATAGGCTAGTGACTTTTACCAACTAGCATATAATTATCTAACACTGGGTAAAAAAATAATTATTTCAAACTACGTTTTTTTAAAACTGAGGGAAATAAAATAAAATTACTTTAAATTTAGAACTTGTTTTAAAGTGCTAACCATATTACCATTTTTATTAACTTGCTATCTTGTTTGTGTGTTTGTGTGTGGGTTTGTCAAGTACAAATCTTGCAATCGATTTTTAACTAACTTCCCGACTAGATGGACATTTGAAACTTTTAGAATAGCTCAGAACACGATGACAATGCATTTTAAAAATACTTTTAGCTATCTTTAAGCAGAATTAAATCAATTTTCAGTTATTTTCAGCTAATTTTGTTAAACTGTTGCAGAACTGTTGTTTTGTAGACTGTTGCAGCCATCTATTGGCCGGAACTGGAACGAAAAGTTATATGCAAGTTAACTTCCAATTAACTTCATTTTCTTTCAAGTTGATGGGATAATTCATCACAAAAATTTTTAAAAGTATTTATTAATACATAGAATTGTCAAGTCTATATGATTCAACAGAAAAATTAAAAACATGGTATATAAAAAGTTCTTTTTATTTTGTAATTATTTTTCATATTGTTGTTTATGTTTATTTTTGCATGATATTTATATATAGGAACATATTTGGGACAGTTCAAGAACTCAACTTTAGTGTCATATTCTAGGAATGAGTTTACTCTGACACACTGTTAGGTGACCATAGATGATACATATAAGCGGTCATGTACTACCAGCTGGTAAAAGTCGCTAGCTTTTGTTAGTTTGTTCAATGGGCCATTTAAGGTGGCATTCATGCTTGTTTTCGTTTTTGGATATTCTTACCAAAAATTGCTTAAGTTTTTCAATTCATTGCTTTATAACACAAAACTATTATGTTTAATATTCTGAACTCACAGTATATAAAAACAGTCATCAAATTTGTCTTGAAGTTCATTCGAATAAGCAAATAGAGACTAAATGCCCTTTGCCATCCAACAAATTCTTACCACCAGTTTCTTATCTCCGGTTTTCAAATATGCACATTTGTCCATTTAAGGTGTTTACTTTTCTGTTATGTCTAACTTTATTACGGTTGTTATAGTTGTTGTAGTTGTTGCTGTTTCTAAAGCCCTCTGGCTGGAAGTTCCAGATCAGGCCCGTATAGGCTTCGGGCTGAAATGTGCGGCTCCGGTTTAAAATGGCACCACAAGGGTCGGAGTCCGCCTTAGCTAGTTGCCACCTGAATTTTGACCGAGCACCCACAGGGGTGACATCTGGAGGGATAGTACACTCTCCCACCCTCTCTGACGTCATAGAGGGACTTTCCAGTCTACGGATTCAACGTGCCCATATCCGGCCTAGACACGGAGGTATTTAATAGCGTGCGTCGGTATTCGAACCGAGTACCCTCAGCACTGAAAGCCAGCGCGCTACCACGAGGCTACCTGGAGCCCTTATTACGGCTGTAATAGTGTGAACTATTCAGTCTCTTTAGTCAATGCGTCGTAAACATTGAGGTTTACAAACGTATCTATGATCAGCTCAGTAACCTTGGTGAAGGTCCTCACAATTTTTTCGGTTAATACTATGGGAAGAATGAGCAAATTTCAACAGTGGGTGAATGGGCAATTTCCATTCACCCACTGTTGCTTTTGATTTGTGATTGCTGATGCTTTCCTTTCCTAACATCGTTCATTTTCACCAATGGCTGTAATTTTTGCTTTAACTTTTCCCCCAATTACTCACATCAGTTGATTTATAAGCCACATATTTTGGTCAACTTTTGAAAAATTCCATATCAACACATTTACCTTCGACTTTAATTCAATGACAGATCTTTTTTTTTCCTGTTCATAGCGATGGATATCCGACGCTTAGAGATGCAGAAATTATGTCAGTCTTTCAGATAACGTTGCTCTAATACATCTAATATACAGTCTAACCCCGTTATAACGAACTTCAAGGGGCCAAATGTTTTGTTCGCTTTATCCGGTGGCTCGCTATATCCGAAACGTTAAGAAAACTGCTAGAGTTCACAAAATATAAAACTCATTAGTTTCAATGTGTATTCAATAATGATGTATTGAAAAATGATAAACTCTATTAAACAATGATCATTAATGAATAAAATCAACAAAATCGATTACATTAAACTGACACAATACTAATTAAATTACGTACAGTAGGAAAATGGCGGGACCAAAATTTTCCTTCGTTATATCCGTGAGTTCGTTAAATACCGGGTTCGCTATAACAAGGTTCTACTGTATCTACAAATATATATACTCTAATACCTCAAATTCTTTACAGATCACATTTGGAAGAGTAGTTTTAGGCAAGATAATAAATATTACTATCCATTTGTAATACATTCTTTTCATCCTGTTACAATATCTGTGCAGATTTTAACCTTGTATTTGTTAATTATCGATTGAGTAAATAATTTTTAAACGAAAAGACTCTATTAAGTTTGATACTATATGGAAATTTGTCTTTTTACGATAAATTATGTTTAAAGTTTACTTCCCTAAAATATAATCCATAAGCATAAGTACTGAATGTACCTTTAGATGTGCATTTTGACTGTTAATTTTGACGAGTATACATTTAGTCACCATTTGTTACAATTTAAATAGAAAAAATGTTATACAATTATATTATAGATACGGAATATGTGTGTCTAGACAAGAAGAGAAAAAAATACGTTGAGATTGCGAACAAAAATTTTTATTTAAATATCTCAGGTTAACAGATAAATTAGACTTAACAGATAAATTAGACTTTTCCTTGAAAAGGAAAATTTTCTTATTCTTATGCCAGTTTCTATCATGCATTTCATACTTACTGAAACATATATAAACAAAAATTCCATATTGCCCACACAAAACATTTTTGCTAGAAAAAAAGATTTCAAATTTACTTTACATAAAACTGAATGTAAGAAAAATTGCTTAAAGGCACATGAAATGTAACTGAAGATCTTAAAAAATATTAATATTTACTCAGTCATACAGTATATTAAAAAAATATAAACAAATATATTGTATAACGGTATCGTATAACATAATATATTGTATAACAGAAGTTCATGTAATTGAAAACTTTAAATTGAAAGCTTTAAAAATATCGCAAGGACTTTTCCATTTATGTTTGTAAAAATTTATTTTGTCTAGACAGCTAATGAAACGATTTTTAAAATTCCTAATAGCTGTTATATCCATATATTTCCATTTTATATTGTATAATAAAATTACATAATGATGTCTTCCAAAAGAAGAATTCAGTGTATTTTTACGAATGTTTATGTTGGAAAAGTAGAAAAAAGAGCTTTATTATGTTCCAAAATAATGTAAAATTCTTGTTTAAAAACACCCAGAATAATATAACTAATATGCTGAAATAATGAATTTTTTGTCGAATGCCAAATGTGTTTGTTAATGCTAGCATTTTTTGCAATTTGTTAAACATCGCTTCGCAGTGTGTGCTGTATTTATTTCAATTCAAAAGCTTTTAGCTTATGAGAAAAACACTTTTTAAAATCCACTATAACTTATTAACAAAAAAATTAGAATGACAACTTATTTGCAACTAATTAATATAGTTCTTCTTCAGGCCGGAGAAATTGGGAGTGATTGCCTTTATAGATATCACAGAGAATATTTGAACTTGGTCATATGAATAAGGGAAGCACCAGAAACATTTAGAAATACGTCGTGCAGTACAGCGGATTAAGGGGACTGCTGTGTACTAACCCTACTGGATTCGCTCACCTCAGTGATAACCTATGGAGAAAATTTGTCTACTATTTACAGCTACATTAATTACAATTACACTAGGGGCTTACTGTATACTACCCCTACTGGATTCGCTCACCTCAGTGTTAACCTATGGAGAAAATTTGTCACCTATTTACAGCTACATTAGTTGTAATTACTCTAAGAGGCTGCTGTATACTAACCTTACTAGATTCGCTCACCTCAGTGTTAACCTATGGAGAAAATTTGTCTACTATTTACAGCTACATTAATTACAATTACACTAGGGGCTTAGTGTATACTACCTTTCACAAATACGACCGTAATTTCTACCCGATATTACGCATCGTTCTAAAATGAAGGGTCGAGGCCAAAAACTCAAGAAAGAGACGAATCTACACAGAAACACATTTTATCACTTCACTAGACGCACCACACACATACATGTTACACAGACCACAGACAGAAGCGGGATTGAAACTCACTCTGCGCCTTCCCAGCAAGTACTGCGTCGCCCCCTACATAAACATACATAAAACATTCTGGCGACTATTGCTGACAGGCAAAAGGAAATGTACGAGAGAGGCCTCATTTCTGATATCCTCCCACCTTGAGTTTACTGAAGGTAAACTCAACAACCAATCACAAAAATTAAAATATTCAATGACACTATATATAATTACATAATATGCACTAAAACTAATAATTATCAATCAAAATATAAAAAGGCAAAAGTTAAAAAATGTTCAATCATAAGACAATCTATCAGGAACAGTCACTTTTCTTCCACATTTTGTACGAAGTACTGGTTCATAAGGTAATGTTTTGTCGATCTCTAAATGAAACAGTCTTTGTATTGGTCTTAACAGTTCACCAAACTCAGTCTTTACACGGGCAACTCTGTTTTGGCCGTCTTTTCCAGGAATGAACTCTAATACTCGAGCTAATGGCCAATAGGTACGTTTCTTGCTGTCACTCTCCAAAAGCACAATATCGCCTACAGCTAGGGATTTGATTTGTGCTCGATGTAAAGTCCTTTGTTTCAACTGGCCAAGGTATTCTATACGGAATCTTTCACGAATATGGCTTCTGACCTGTTGCCTGTATCTGATTCTTCTATTCATTTCTTGAGTGTCGATTGTGTCTATATCCTCAACGTCGGAAGACCTTATTTCTTGTAAGAACATAGCCGGAGTCAATGGTGTCAAACTGTCTATGTCTTCTGTCACATATGTTAGGGGTCTCGCGTTTACTATTTGTTCACAATCGCAAAGGAGGGTGTTAAGTTCTTCATAGGTTAGTGAGGCTCTTCCTAGAACTTTTCTCAAAATTCTCTTCAGCATTTGGATCAGCCGCTCCCACCAACCTCCCCACCAGGCTGCTGTAGGAGGGTTAAATTTCCAGCGAATTCTGCGAAGAGTTGCAGCGGTAGAAATTTGATTCCAGTCTAATTCCGAAAAGGCTTTATCTGCCCCGACAAAATTTGTACCATTGTCGGAGTAGATCGTCGTCGGCCTACCTCTTCTGGCTATAAACCGCCGCAATGACTGGAGAAAAGCTTCGGTGGACAGAGATGTAATCAGTTCGAAGTGCACCGCTCGGTACACAGCACAGGTGTACAATACGACCCATGCCTTGTGTTTACTCTTTAGATACAAAGGGCCCGCTAGATCTATGCCAACGACCTGAAATACTGCTGCGTCTTGGACTCTCTCTGGGGGTAATGCTACTGGCACTGTCTCCATTTTCCGAGCGCTGAATCTCTTACAACGCACACATTGTCCAACCACTGTCCGAATAGTTTTCCTGGCCTTTATGATCCAATATTTCTCCCTCAGGTGTGTCATCAATAGGGATACCCCTGCGTGTAATAATTCTTGATGTTTCCAGGAAATCAACAAATGAACAACTGGATGATCTGATGGCAAAAGCACTGGATATTTGAAACTTTCCGTATCTTGTCGATACATGATTTGCGTTTTTACTCTAATTATTCCAAACGCATCGACAACTGGTCTAAGAGGTCGTATTTTATCTTCACTAGATTTGTCAAAAGCTTCTCTTTGAATCAAAGAAATGAGCACTCTTTCGGAATTCTCTATCTCATGGCATGTAAGATTAGGTTCTTTAAGGACATTTTTCTTCCCAGAATTGTTAATGAATCGATATATCCAAGCTATAAGCCGTATTATTTTATTGTAAGAAGAGAAATATCTGTAGTACCACGCATCAGGCTCTGTACTTTTAGCATGGGCTGTCACTGATGTCTTACGTATTTCAGAATTTATCTCTAATTCGTCAGGTGATTCATTACTTTGTGGCCAAATTGATTTTGGTTCTTTAAGCCATGCTGGTCCCTCCCACCATTTCAGATTTAGAAATTGCTCAGGAGAACATCCTCTTGATGGGAGGTCAGCCGCGTTAAATTTTCCCTCAATATGATGCCAATCGTCTTTCTGGGTCAGTGATCTGATCTCTTGAACGCGGTTCCAGACGAACGTTCCCCATCTGTCGTCTCGTTGGATCCAACTCAAAGCTGTTGTAGAGTCACTCCAATAAAAGATCTTTAGGTTTGGTATTCTTAGATCAGCAATGACTTGACTTGCCAATCTGGCTCCTATACAGCAGGACAAAAGTTCTAACCGTGGTATTGTTATGTTCTTAAGAGGAGCTACTCTTGCACGTGACTGTATTAACTTCACTTCAGTGAGATTATTTGTCTTCACCCTCAGAAAAATGCAAGTGGCATACGCCCTTCCACTCGCGTCACAGAATACGTGAAGACTGATATCTTTATCCTCAGGATGATCTAAACCTATATAACGCTGAATCTTGATGTTAGAAATCAAATGCATTTCCCGAACCCACTTTAAAAATTGTTTAGCCAAATGTTCAGGGATTATCTCATCCCACTTCAATTTCAATTTCCAACACTCCTGAATAATCAATTTTGGAAGGAGAGTCACGGGAGAAGTGAATCCGATGGGATCAAAAACTTTATGTGCAAATGAGAGAAGAGCCCGTTTAGTTGCTATGATTTGCCCCTCCCCATGCGAATCAATTTTGCATGAAATCATATCACCCTTTAAATCCCAATTTAGCCCCAAGACAGCTACAGAATCATTAGATTCCAAGTGGTCTGTTTCCACTGGACAATTTGACTGCCATCCTCGAAGGTTGAATTTTGCCATTGACAGTAATAATCTTGATTCCGAAATAAATTTATTTAACTCTTCAACTGTGTTAAAGCTGCAAACACAGTTGTCAACATACAGCGATTCTCTTAATTTTTCTGCTGTAGAAGCGAAATGATTGGGAGCATTTTCTAAATGGTGATTCAGTGTGGCAGCTAATAAAAATGGACTGCAATTGACCCCAAAAACCACACGTTTATGTCTGTAAACTATAAACTCCCCTTTAGCTTCATCTTTCCACAAAAATCTCAAATAGTCTCTATCTCTTTCTGTAATACCGATTTGCAAAAACGCCTTTTCAATGTCTGATACTACTCCAACGGGGTACTTCCGGAAACGATTTAATAGTGAAGGAATTATTTCAATTAAGTTTGGTCCCTTATCCAGACAGTCGTTTAGTGAAGGGGACCCTTTGATGTGAGCCGAGGCATCAAACACTGGTCTCACCTTCGTGGTCTCACTCGAATCTTTAAATACAGGCCTGTGTGGCAAATAATGAACTTGAGACTCTTTATTATCAGCAACTACTTCGATAATTCCTCGCTCTAACCACGTATCAAATACCTCAGTGTAAACTTCCGTTTTATTTGAGTCCGATAGTTTTCTTTGCGTGGTAGCAAGTCGTTTTTCGGCCAATTCTCTATTATTCGGCAAACGGGAGTTATCTAGGACCCAGGGCAAAGCAATTTCGTATCTTCCACTTGGTTTCACTTTCACGTTATTCTTAAAATATTGCATGGTTTCTTCATGCATTTCTGACTTTGTTTTAGATTCTACTGGGTCCGTAATGCTTAAAACATCTAATTTCCACAAATTAGCTGCAGAGCTTTCATTTACTAGCAACGATATAACCGTCAGTGAATCCCTATTATCTGATTTATTTGCGGGAATCTTACCCATTAATGTCCAACCTAAGTGTGTCTGAACAGCAACCGGACCAGATTTTAGAATTTTAATATTCCCGGTCAACAACTTTCCTGCAACATCGGCTCCTATCAACAATTTAATATCATTTATGATTCCAAATGAAATATTTTCTAGATCACTAACCGTTATACCAAAATCATTTAGTTCAGATAACCATGGACCATTCGGTACTCTTCTCACATCTGAACAGATGACAAGCTCATTCAAACAAAAAATCTGACAATTATATTCATTATTAACACTACTTAAATTTACTTTATACAAGTGATGTAACTTTTCTTTTGTCTCAACACCACCAAATAACTTATGAATCAATTTCGATTCCCCACAACTATCATACCCTAAAAATTTGATAATATCTTCCGTTATATAGGACTTTTCAGAACCGGAATCAATGATAGCTCGCACCAGTTTTTCTCTGTTACCATTTTTGACACGTACAATTATGGTTTGTAACAGAGTGTTAGAACTTTTAACCTGACTACTTAAAACATTATCAGAACTCTCTACTACTGGTTTCCTATCTTCTGACACCGAATTATTCGTTTTGATATTTTGGCATAGAATTGTTAAATGCCTTCTATTGCATATAACACATTTAACTTTAGCTCTACAATCACGAGAAATATGATTTCGTTTTAAACAAACAAAGCATGCTCTCTTTTTCAACACAATATTCATTT
Source organism: Dolomedes plantarius (assembly GCA_907164885.2). Classification (NCBI taxonomy): domain Eukaryota; kingdom Metazoa; phylum Arthropoda; class Arachnida; order Araneae; family Dolomedidae; genus Dolomedes; species Dolomedes plantarius. The sequence goes on from OU015498.1 coordinate 42,200,668, forward strand.
TGTCTTCGTAAGAGAGAGAACTAACTTTAAAACATTTCTCTGATGAATGCAATTGATCACAAAAGATACAATATTCGTTATATTTCTTAGTAGAGAATTTATCTTTAAAAGTGTTACCAACAATTAAATCATTCGCAGTAGCTACATTAAATTTATCAGATCTAATATCAGCTTTATAATGTTTTTTAGAGTTATCAAAACCAAAACAAGTACGAGCTAACATAATTCGCTCTTCAGATATTACTTCATTTTTCAAAAATTCAAGAATAGATTTTAATTCATTCTTACCTGTATTCAACTTCTCCCGCTCCCTTTCCCAAATTCTCAAAATATCGTAAGGAAGACATGATTCGACGAGCGGAAATAATATACTGGCATACTTATCTTCTGTGACTCCGAGGGATTCGAACGATCGAAGTTTTGTTTCTAAACTATCATACAACGATGATATGTTGAATTCTTTTCCTCGGATGTTGTTATTGTTTAAAACCAGCTGTAAAAGATCTCTGACTAATATTTGAATTAAAATTTCATCACGGCCGAATCTATTTTTCAAATATTCTATTGCCTTAGAGTAGTTTTCTGCAGTCGTGGGAAAACTATCAACTATCTCCCGAGCTTTCGATTTCGGAACCGTTGCTTGGATCAAATATACGAATTTTGTATGGTTGTCTAATCTCGAGTCTTCATGTATTTTCACAAAAGTATTCCAAAAGCTGAGCCATTCACGAGGATTTCCATCAAATAATTTTAATGATAATTCCGGTAATCTCATTGCTTGTTTAACTTCAAGATTTTCCGTTCTCACTATTTCTGGCACTTGTACTTTCGATTTTGACATAATCTTCTTCACTTTGGATTTGCAACTTATAAATTTGTCAACATATGCTTCACAAGCCTCAAATTCTTTGTTATATATATCTTGCGAAGCACTATCCCCTAATAATTGATTAAGAATATCATCATCAGCTTCACGAATCCTGTTGAATTTATCCTCTAATTGATCAAATAACTACTCTAATACTTCTGTATCGGGTTCTCTACTTTCCAGTTCTTTGTTCAAAGATGTGAAAACTCGAGTAAACGCTGTTCTAAGTGGTGTTCGTCTAGACTTTAAAATCTCCATGGCAGTATTCAAACTTCAATTTTTCGATCTTTCACTTTTAAATTCCTCGAGTCCCTGTTCGGGCGCCAATAATTTCACAAATACGACCGTAATTTCTACCCGATATTACGCATCGTTCTAAAATGAAGGGTCGAGGCCAAAAACTCAAGAAAGAGACGAATCTACACAGAAACACATTTTATCACTTCACTAGACGCACCACACACATACATGTTACACAGACCACAGACAGAAGCGGGATTGAAACTCACTCTGCGCCTTCCCAGCAAGTACTGCGTCGCCCCCTACATAAACATACATAAAACATTCTGGCGACTATTGCTGACAGGCAAAAGGAAATGTACGAGAGAGGCCTCATTTCTGATACTACCCCTACTGGATTCGCTCACCTCAGTGTTAACCTGTGGAGAAAATTTGTCTACTATTTACAGCTACATTAGTTGCAATTACTCTAGGTGGCTGCTGTGTATTAACCCTACTGGATTCGCTCACCTCAGTGTTAACCTATGGAGAAAATTTGTCTACTATTTACAGCTACATTAGTTACAATTACACTAGGGTGCTACTGTATACTACCCCTACTGGATTCGCTCACCTCAGTGTTAACCTGTTTAGAAAATTTGTCTACTATTTACAGCTACATTAGTTACAATTACTCTAGGTGGCTGCTGTGTACTAACCGTACTGGATTCGCTCACCTCAGTGTTAATCTATGGAGAAAATTTGTCTACTATTTACAGCTACATTAGTTACAATTACACTAGGGGGCTACTGTATACTACCCCTACTGGATTCGCTCACCTCAGTGTTAACCTGTGGAGAAAATTTGTCTACTATTTACAGCTACATTAGTTACAATTACTCTATGTGGCTGCTGTGTACTAACCCTACTGGATTCGCTCACCTCAGTGTTAACCTATGGAGAAAATTTGTCACCTATTTACAGCTACATTAGTTGCAATTACTCTAAGAGGCTGCTGTATACTAACCTTACTAGATTCGCTCACCTCAGTGTTAACCTATGGAGCAAATTTGTCTACTATTTACAGCTACATTAGTTACAATTACTCTAGGGGGCGTCTGTGTACTAACCCTACTGGATTCGCTCACCTCAGTGTTAACCTATGGCAAAAATTTAACTAGTATTTACAGCTACATTAGTTACAATTACTCTAGAATTTCAGCATATGAAAACTATGTTCTCACATTAGAGATCAATTCCATAAACCATAAAGGACATCTTATTTATATGCAGTAAAAGACACTGAAATGAATCCCCAGGAGAATCTCAGCCTGATATATCTCACTAATAAAGTGCTATTTAATATTAAATTTGGAAAAATATCATAAACGTGTTTTGAGTTGATGTCAGAGTATTTCCGGTTAATTCCATTGTAGGTAAAGGGGTTTCTCTTCGTTGATTGGAGTATTATTAAAACTTTAAACATCTACTGGGTATTCTACATTATTAACCTTGTCATATAAAATTTCGTCAAATGGAACCATTATATCCTAGACAGAAAAACTTTTTTACCTAGCACGAGGATATCTTTAGTTTGTCTAGCAACTGACCCACATGAAAAAACAAACATCTACTCGATATTTCGATACTAACAACATTTTATTAAGATGGTTAAGAACTAGGTGTGTACCAATAATTTCTTTTCTAGATTGTCAACGTTCTATGAGGTGTTAAAATCCTTTTTAATTGTTGTGGACGCTTACCCACCTCCCAGATATGAAACCTCGATATCCTTATGTCTACAGTGTACAAACTCTATTGGATTTGCTCGCCTCAATGTTAACCTATGGAGAAAATTTGTCTACTATTTACAGCTACATAAATGCTAATGATCCAAGAAAAATGGTATTTTTAGATAACCTGAACTTTCCTGCACCTTGCAAGGATTCATTTTAGAAAATTCATTCACCAAAGAAATTTATAAGCGTTTAAAACTAGCTATACCAGATCTTTTCACCGAATAATTTAAATATTAAAGCATCATTTAAATCAAGTTTGTCTCAAGGTGTAAATTTTTCCCCTCTATTACGGAGTTCAATTATGAAAAAAAAATCTTTCAATCCAAGTCGGCAATCCTTTGACAAATTTTCTCCAAAGGTTAACATTGAGGTGAGCGAATCCAATAGGGTTAGTATACAGCAGTTTTAATCAGAGTATGGGTTATTTTTCTGTAAATTTTAGAAATTACTATTTCATAATTTCAAATTAATTTGCAATAAATTTTTGAGGCTTTACTATACACTCTAAAGCATACAAAAGTATTATTTTTATGCAATATATTTCCGCAAGAGAAATGATCAAATGCATATTTTCATCTTTTTGAGTAAGCCGGCAATCCTTGGACAAATTTTCTCTATAGTTTAACACTGAGGTGAGCGAATCCAATAGCGGTAGTACACAGCCGCCTTCAGCGGAGACAAGAAAAGGGTTTATCCGGTGAGAGAAACCGGACAGAGAAATTTTGTGGCCACGAGCCCATGCAGAGGAATGCACGAGATAAACAAACAAACAAATAAATTTGGATTTTGTAGAATAAAAGGAAAATACGATCAAAGAAACGGTATTAGGAAAAATAAGAAGTAAAGGAATAAGATCAAATGATTAGAAGTAAGCTGGAAATGGGAATACCGGAAAACTCATAATCGAGCAAATATGGATGCAAATAAAGAAACCATAGACAGGTCAGTGACTTAAACTGAGGAATTGCTATAAGCAACAAGCTGCCCGTGTTATATGAAGGTTAGTTTGGCTAGCTGACACCTCGTTGGCGTGGGTTCAAATCGGACCAAATAATGGATGATTTTAGCGAATAGTACTCCTAGGTGTTCCCAGAATGAAATCACGCCACAAGTCTCGTGGTATATGTATATGGGTAAATTATCTCACGGTAAATGTCAGCTGAAGTGATCTTGCTGACAGGTCTCCCAGATCTAGGTTTATAAACCCAGATCTGTGTTTTTCAGAGATCATATGGGTTTATGGTTTTTTTTTCAAAAATATCTTCAAATTTGGATTTTTCCCTTTCTTTGTTTAAAATATAACAAAAGAATTGATATTTATTTGTCATTGTAAGCATTTTTATTAGTCATTCAAATATATTAATGTCGTTGGCGCCACCTGTCTTCTTTCATCACGCGTCCTGAGCACCCCCCGCAATAAGGGCGCCCTATGTCGCTCTACACCATTGTACTAGTTAGTCGTTGATAAGTCGGCAAGGAACTTGCAGCGCGTCATAGCTCATTCGTATTGTCGTTCATAAGTCTACAAGGCACTTGCAGCGCGTTTTAGCACAATCATATATTGTTATTCAGCCGTCAAGTCACTTGAAGTGCGTCATAGCGCATACATATAATTGTTTACCAGCCGCCAAGGCATTTGCAGCCCATCATAGCGCAGTCTCTTGTTTTAATATACTTTGTTATTGTTTTTCATTACAGTCCACTTTCAATTTATTCAGGCATCATGCATGCCAGACCCAAATTTCATTTAATAAAAGTAAAATAATACAAGTGGAGATCATTTCGATTAAATCGTGATATAAATCACTCTCTTACGAAACTATCCGAGAATTTTTATATTTGCCATGTAATATCATAAGATGGATTCAGTTATCCCAAATATTGAATATTTTCACAGCTTTTGATCCGTTAGACTATTTTACCTCCCTTTTCTGAGCGCATAGAGGCAGTCTTTCCATAAGTCAATAGAGTCACAACAATACACACACGTTCTCTTGAAACTGAATCTGTTAACGATTCTACGACGCAGAATAAATAGATAGATATCCTCAAAAATGTTGTTCTTGGACACCTAAAACAGAACTTGTAAGAGACGTAACATTAGGAGTAATCTCTACACAATAAGAAGCACGCAAAAGAAACCCTGAAAGATCTTCAACAAATTTATTTAATTTATTTGGAGTTGAATGATGAAATGAATTCAATCTGACAACAATTAAATAAAATAACTTTAATTTAATTTCAAGTAATTTTACAGAGGGGGGGGGGTCCGATCTTATTTGTATTTTTTTTAATATTTTAATAATAAATAAAATATTTTCAAGAGTCAATTTAAAGCTCCGAGATATTGCCTTATTTATTTTGATTAGGATCTATTGGTTGTTCAAACTTTCTTTCCTCTCGTCACTTTTTAAAAACTTTAGCGAACCTCTGATGAACGGAGGATCTAGTTTACAAGAAAATAATGTAGAATAAAAAGAAATGAGCAGTCACATAAAATGAAGTGACGAACTCTCCCTTTGCTCAAGTAAGGCGTATAAATGCATCCCATCCTGGGGATTACATATCCAAAAGTCTCTTTAAAGTTACAAGCATCCTATATTATTTTAAACAAAAAGAGTGTGAGACATAGATTGCAATCAAAATAAATAAACTGCACCATAAAGATATTTCCTTGGCGTAAATTTCATATAATCCTATCTTTATACTGAGACACAATATAAATTTTTATCAACTCTGTTAAATTGTTCTTGGAATAAGAATAGAATTAGAGAGGTGATAGCGATGTTTTTTATAAATGCTGTATAAACGCTTTACTCACGACAACAGAACAAACAGATTCATTGTCAACTGATGTAAATACCGTCACACTCTGCGGATTTATACTGTAAAAATGAAATGCTGTATATGGAAGTATAACTGCAAGCAGAAAAAAGGTTTTTAAGATACAAAAGCGGAATCCTTAAAACAGGTAAAGCGCTACACAGAAAAATTACATCCTGAAACAGGTAGCTTTATTAACCTAGGGCAGAATTTCGTTTTTACAGTGTCCTACGAGCAAATTTACCATAAAGTGCAAATATTAACGAAATATATCTATGATGCCCCGTATAACAAGCTTAAGTCAAAAACAGTGATTATTAGATACTTATTAGTATTGAAAAAAAATTTACTGGTGTCAAAGGCTTAGGTCTATAAATTTTGTATAAAATATTACATTTCTTGTTTCATAATCAAATTTTCATTCAGTCGAAAGATCTTTGTTTTCTTATCAATACTAAGAAATATCTAAAAATCCCTGTTTTTGACTTAGCCCTTTATACCGGACATCATAGATATATAAACACTATTTTACTCAATTTTTTCTTTCAGTTCGATGAATTCTCTTAAGAAACTATAGTACTTCGAAGGCTGAACCTCATCCATCTCATAGAAAAGAGGGAAAAATTTCCTAAAGATTCTTTAACGAATTCACTCATATCTGAAAAACTCGAGTTATGGATGCCTTTAGGTACTACTGTGTTTTTAGCTGTACAGTTTCTATCGATCGAAGGCGTTTCTGTAGTATATATTTTTGTAAAATCAAGGTTTAAAAGACCCGACGCGGAATCACAAGAGGTGAAAAAAAAAAGCTTTGCGTCATCGCACAAACGCCTTCACCTGACCCACATGACAAATTTAATAGTCAACCATAGTGCATGAAATTTCAATCAGTGGTTAGATTAGTATTTGTAAGGTGTTCCTTCTAGAAATACCAGCTGTAACTCCCAATTTATAAGAAATCTGAACTTCAGTCTTATTTAATAGTTGATTTTAGTTAAGGCTGTATTTTAATTTGGCGTTAGAGATGTACTAAAACAGCTTGGTGTTGTTCTAACTGGAAATGAAGAATTGAAATTGTTTTCTTTCTATCAGATTTAAAAATACTTGTCACCCAAAAAGTCTAAACTATTTATTTAAAGTCAAAAACTCTCTAAGTGTAGAAAGAAAAAGAGTAAGTGCTTACATAAAATACTTCGATTTTATTGTAAAGTAGTTTATTCAGAAGGATTTCAATTCTTACAGCATTCGTTCACTTGAAATTTCGACTTTACTTGATATATTATTTAAGATATTTTACGAGATTTTATGAGATATGCTACGTCAAATTTTTATCCTCAATAAAGAATAAAAATCTGGCTATTTGTTCTTATTTTACCTTAGTTATCAATTTGAATATTTCCTCCAACATTACATTTTTGAACTTGCATTGTTTAGCGCAACAAATACCATTGCTAAAAGAAACCCATTGGACGATAAACCCACGTGTTTTTAGACCTGTGAGACTAGTACTTACAACTGTGCAACTATAACGGGAAGACAAAATGTCTCATGTTACCAATATCCTATTGGGAGACGCATCTCTATCTGTCTTAAGATTTTCAAGCGATCTTTGCCTGTTCATATTGGGATGTTATCAACTGTGCAACTATAATCAGAAGAAAAACTATTTCATGTTACCAATATCGTATTGGGAAAAGTTTCTCTATCTGTTGTATTTTTCTAAGCAATCTTTGTCTGTAGACATTGTATTGTTAACAACTGTGCAACTAAAATCGGAAGGAAAGCTGTTTTATCTTACAACTATCGTATTGGGAGAATCTTCTCAATCTGTTGTATTTTTTAAAGCAAACTTTGTCTTTCGACATTGGAATTTTAACAACTGTACAACTGTAATCGGAATAAAAACTGTTTCATGTTACCAATATCGTATTGGGAGAAGCTTCTCTATCTGTTGTATTTTTCAGGTAATCTTTGTCTGTAGATATTGTAATGTTAACAACTGTGGAACTGCAATCGGAAGGAAAACTGTTTTATCTTACCACTATCGTATTGGGAGAAACTTCTCTATCTGTTGTATTTTTAAAGCAAACTTTGTCTTTCGACATTGGAATTTTAACAACTGTACAACTGTAATCGCGAGAAAAACTGTTTCATGTTACCAATATCGTATTGGGAGAAGCTTCTCTACCTTTTGTATTTTTAAAGCAAACTTTGTCTGTAGATATTGTAATGTTAACAAATGTGCAACTTTAATCGGAAGAAAAATTCTTTCATCTTACCAATAGTTTAGAGATAGAAACTTCTCTATCTGTTTTTTTAAGCAATCTTTATCTGTATACACTGGAATGTTAACATCTGTGCAACTATAATCGGAAGAAAAATTGTTTCATATTACCAATATCTTATTGGGAGAAACTTCTCTTATCTATTATATTTTTTTAAGCAATCTCTGTTTGCCGAAATTGGAATGTTAACTAATCCGAATTTAAGGCATTTTAAGCATTTGGTATCGCCATGTTCTGTAATTAATTTTCTTAATATTACCGAAGTCAACCATTTGGAGAAGTATTTATATCAGTTGCATTTTTAATAAACAATCTCAGCTTGAAGAAACTGGTTTGTCAAACCAATATAAATTTGTGGAGTGAGGTTTTATCTTCATTTGATAACTTAATCGCTATACTTCAACTGCTTTTACTTAGCCTGTCTTTTGAAAGTGTGAAATTCTGAAAATAATTAAAGGCTTTCTTTAAAAAGTAAATAACGTGGTCATTGCACTTGATAAAACAAAAAAAAAATTGCTGAAAATTTAATTAAAATTTGCTTTAAAGAGGAAAACATTTCACCACACTTAAAAATTCTTTTAAAATAGATAGCAGACATCTCCGTACAATTTCATTTACATTGAAACAGCGGCGTCTCCTTTATTAAATATTTATAAGGGGAGGAATAATTTAATTCTTTTCTGAAATACAAAAGATTGCCTCTTAAAAAGAGCTAAAGGAATTTAAGAGTCTAACATCTGCATTTTTATTCTAATTTGGAAAGTTGAAGAGAAGTCATTTAATACAAGATGTGAAAATTCCTAAATCATATCAATTTCCTTCAGTGTCGGATACAGATTTCAATAAACCTTTAATAAAAAAATAGTTTTGAGTGTTATTGAAGAAAAGAACTTTTTTTGGACCGAACTACTTCATCTAAAGCAAGAATTCTTTTGATATATTAAAACTGTCATTTAAGAATATATTTCCAATAAAAGGGATTTAGTATAATGTTGAGTTTTTTCATATAAGAATTAATTGTAGTCTGTATAATTTTATAATGAGAAGAATTATTATTTCGAGTGATTTTTTATCCTAAAGATTAAGCTTCCTTTTTACCTCAAATTTACATAAGTTCTTTCTTTATGCAAAATTAAGGTTATTTACACGCTTTTTATGGTGTGGTGTTTAAGCTGCGCTTTGTATTGTAATGAGCATCAAAAGTGTATGTCCACATTGATTTTTTAAGCGGAACATTTTGCACTCGTAAGATTTTCTCCTAGGATTTGGAATGAAATCTACTAGATCCAAGTACAGGATATTTTACTTAACATTTAGCTTATGGGGCCCATTTTTCCAATTCTCTCTTTAGAATGGGAAATTTTGCATGTATATATATATATATATATATATATATATATATATATATATATATATGTATGTATGTATAGATATATATATACATATACATATACATATACATATATATATATATGTATGTATGTATGTATGTATGTATGTATGTATGTATGTATGTATGTATGTATGTATGTATGTATGTATGTATGTATGTATATATATATATATATATATATATATATATATATATATATATATATATATATATAGAGAGAGAGAGAGAGAGAGAGAGAGAGAGAGAGAGAGAGAGAGGGGGGGGGAGCAGAACTGAACTCTTAACTATGAACTTTAAACTTCATAAAATGTTATTTGTAAACGCATATAATGTCTGGCGCAAGAGGGCGCCGCTGGCACGAACATTATCACGACCCCTCCATTCTGTTTGGGGAGAACATTAAGACTCCCGCTTTGGATTCCGTCGTAGACGGACTGCGTGTTTTTCAATTCTAAATGTAAATAAATTTTAATTGTTCATTGTTATTTACGATGGTTATTAGTTTATGTTGTGGATGTTTTACTCCAACCCCGCTCCCCATATTTATATATACACACATATTCCTGGGCCCGTTTTATTGGGATACATGCTGGCCCACCCCGCAAGTGAAAGGTTAAGAGAGCTTGCATATGCTTGAAAATAATTTAAAAGGTAAAATTCTGGTGCGAAAGATTGAATCTCAATCTTTATAACAATGCTGCTGAATAGCAATGTTTCAGAAACTTATCCTGAAAGGATTTTAGCTGGATAAGTTTGAAACCTGGAAAATATACAAAACTACAATACATCTCAAATAAACAGCGTGCCTTAGACTGAAAAAATTTATTCAGGTAGTCTCTTCTAACGAAACTACTGCGTGTTATTAACGTTGGATTTGTTATCGTTGCTTATCTCTTTTCATTTCTTTTCTTTTTTTTAACGTATTTTGGTACTTTTCTGTTAAATTGTTTACTTCTACTGGGTTTGGCACGCTTTCAGAATTATAACTCTCGAAGCAGGACAATTTTTTTTTCTCTCCGAAGAGCTGTTATTGAGGAACGTAATCCTACGTTAAAAGTATGCTGTGTTTGTGAATATCTTATAGACTTTTTTTTCAATGCGGCAGGCACTCCTCTGACGGTAGATACTTCATTTGACATTTCCCCATGAAGATCCTTGAAGATTTACTGGCTACTTTATTATAGAAACACCATATAGGTGACCCAGTATTGGTATGAGGGGAACGACATGGGAACGACCAAGCTTTATTAGGGATTTGAACCCAAGCCTACTGCGTGGCAACTCAGAATTCCAACCACTATACTACGTGGGCGGTATCCCTTCCAGACATTCAATTTAGGGATCTTAACGGTTTTGTTATTATTGTTCATTGTCGATCGATTGTCACCTTTTAGTTATTGTGATAAACGTTTGTGTTGCTTGAAAATTTTGTGGTCAAGGAGTAAACAAGATCTTTCAAAAATTCATGTTGAGAATGGAACATAACAACAACGTTTCTTTTTAGGAATAATTACAGAAAATTAAGGGTTAATTAAGGTTCAGTTTGTACGTAATCTCGTTTGGTAAGTTGATTTGAAGAGTTTCAAATTGAAGCGTCAGAAATGTCTCTGTATTGTTAATAGCTTTGAGTTCGGAGGCATTATAGAACTATAAAGTAACTTCAATTCAGAAGGTGTGTTTAACAAATATTTCATATGCAAGAATGAAAGAAAGGAAATGTTTCATCCAAAATTCATGTTTAAAAAGCGTACGACGCAAAAAAAAGTCTGCTGAAAGATGTTTAACTAGCCGAATTCTACATCCCTGTATCGAATAGCACTGATGACCTACTTTACAAAATTTTTAATTTTGTTTTAAATGATTCAATGCACATAATGTTAAACTCTTATTATAACAGTTACTTTCTTCCAGCGATAATCTGAAGCTTAAATTATAATTTTTCAATTAGCAACCTTTCATGCGTAATAACGCATTTTAATTAATAATCGATGAGGAATCTCAAGTTCTGAATAGGGATGCATAAGACCCCTCACAATAATTCTAAATTAATGCCTGTTGTTGGCACTTTGTCTATTTTGGTTGCAGTTAATTCTTTCGAAATATTCTAGGCATTGATACTCGAAGCTTAGACAGAATTCATTTACCATGCAAGCATGATTATGGAAGGGAACAAACACAACAGAACCTTTAAAAAAGAAACATCACAAAGTAAACTCAATTTTTTACCGGTAAGATCAATTCTCAGCAGTACTTTGTAAGAACGCGAACTTTGCTATTTATTATTTATTACAATCTACTACAAATTAGCAACAAAAAAACTATAAACTTCTCCAATATGAATACCTTTTGAGTGTAAAAATAAAGTTAAGTGTAAAAATATTAAAAAGATATAGGTAAAATGTAGGTACCCAAATCCCAAGGTGTCCAATATTTTTATGTATAAACTGTCAAAATTGTGTTAATTAGAGAAATTGAGCAATATGTAATTAAACTTTGTACATGTACTTTACGAAGTTAAGGAATGTGCCTCCAGATTTTGTGCACTAACTCAACATCGAATATCCCATATTGAAATTATATGATTAATTAAATTTACGCATTTGATTACACTTGTTGTGGGATCCTACTTGCACCATGTTCCATAAATTTAATATCTGACTCGGTATCCTTTACGAAACACTGACATTTATTAACATTTAAATTCACAGTACAGTTACAGTATTCTTATAATAATTAATTACTACGGCCTTTCATTTATGCCGCCCGCAATTTTCCACTCGACTGGGTCGAGCCATACATGGTTCTAGAAGCCGCGCAAAATCGGCTCTCCTACGCGACAACAAGTTACTTTCGTTTTGACACGTGACATACACATATAGTATTTCCCTCCCGTAAGGAGAGTAAAACCAAAATTCCCCGTTTATAGGGACAAACATTTACAGACGGAGTTTTGAGTCGTAACACACCATATTCAGCCATGTTCAAGTTAGCTACGTTTTCGATCTCAAAAGCATTGCGAAAAGAGATATTCAGCGTCACTGAAATTCAAAACCAATGTTGAAAAAAAAAAATTGAAATCAGAAGCTTGCTAATATGAGCATATCGCTTAAATCTGATGTCAATATTTGTTTTTAAAAAATTCTACACGAATAAAATCCATACGCCTTGCAAAACAGAAAGGAGGCTTTCTACTACCGAATTTTGTACACATTTTTATGAGAAGATTGAGAAAGGATGAATTCACTCGTTCATTATTCAAATGAACCGACACCGAAACGTGAGGATTAGCTATTAAGGAACATCTCTTTATTTCACAGATCTATATGGGAGGAAAATTGGTTTTCGATATATCTTGTCAAAAGAATTTTCTTGGAATGAATGTTTTGATGAATAGGGACAAGAGAAATTTATCTTGTAACACGGATGTACCTTCGGGAAATAAATTGATGATCCTCGCGTTATTGATTGATAAAAATACTGATGCGGATAAATTTTTAAAAAGGTCAGGATGTTTCCTCTTTAAATATGTGCGGATGACTGTCAAACATATACTTGCAAATTCTTAGTTTAATTTAAAATAAAAAAAAATTCTTGGAATTACTCGTGTTTTATATGATGGAGAGAGATCCCAGTTTAAAAAATGTAATACATTTAATGTTTTAAGGGTTGTTCATATATCCTCTTTGAATTTCATACACACGATATATACATATATATATATATATATATATATATATATATATATATATATATATATATATGGGAAATTCAATCCCATCTCCATCTCCAAACGTTACGCGGCGCTACTGTCTGTGTGACGTCAGTGCGTGCGCCCGCATGATGTATTCCCGCCTTAACAGACGATCGCTGTACTCCGAGATGGGAAGACGCCCCTCTCGAGCTGTTTATTTTAATTTCTTAATATTTAACTAATAAAGGATGTATATATCCAATGCTGCTGTGGTCGTTGCTTCCCCACATTTGGGGGCTCGACCTTTCTTTCGCTTTCCCTGCGTGAATTGTTCCCCCTAGACCCGTTTCCCGTTTTAAAAAAGAAGTATCATCCCAGCAGACGGCTGTGGACACTTTTGTTTTTGAATTTAGTAGTGGCTGACGTGCCAATTGCAGCAGACGGGCTGCTCTCACCGAGGATATTTTTGTATTAATCTACTAGAACACCTGTAACAAACCCACGAATCTTCAATCTTTTTGCCACGGACGTTGAAATCGAAACGAAATAATTGTTGCAGTGCTGAACTGTGTAACCATCGAGAACTTAGTGTAATTCCTACACTACTGGATATAGTGCCATTCTACTGGATAACGTGATTTTGGATAGTGACATTCACCTATATAAAAAAAACTGGACTTTCGTGGACTATTCATCCTATTCTCATTGGATACCCTTCGAGCCACAAAGACTGTTCCCTTAAGCGAGGTAGGCCCCATTTTTTTTGTTTGTTTTCCCATTAGTTTGTGTTTCAAAATTTAGTAATTTCTTAAGTTTAAAATTTTCCCCCTCAGTTGTGTTATTAATTTGTTTCAATTTTCATTATGGCCCTAACCTTAGGCGATATCCCTCTCATTGCTAACTCCCTCACATACGGAACAACCCAAAACGTAAAATTATTAAATAAAGTACTCGGTTATACCGAATTCGACCGCTCATCGCGAAAAAAAATGCGTCAATTTTCCTCATTCCCTTCAAAATTGGATGTCGCGAAACATAAAGAATGCTTAATGAAGGATCTTTCACTCGCCGATTTTATTTCTGTTGCTAATTTATTACATTTAGATAATGTGAGTACTAACAAAATTGAGTTATGCGATAATATTCTTTATGCCCTATCCGATTTGTCCAAATTTCAAAATTCTTTAGATACGAGTTTTTTATGCGACGCTGAAAACGCAATTGCTCTTTCTTATGAGTCTACCGCAAGTGATTCAAATGTAGGTCAAAGTACTTCCAGCCCTTTACAAAACATTCCCGCCTTTCAGTCAGATATCCAGACTAAACATCTGTGGCTTGACGCCTCTCCTAGCAGAAATGATGTTTTAATAAACAATAATGATTTGATTCCCGACTCTATGAGTTCTCATTTCTGGTTGTTGTTGCGAGACCTTTCAACCTCCTGTCGCCAGTTCACAGGCAATAATTTATATTCCGTTCACAATTTTTTTGCCGACGTAGAGGATAACTTTAATTTATTTCCCGCTATCAGTGATCAACAAAAATTGGTTTTTGCCAAACGCCTCGTTACAGGAAATGCTAAAATTTTCTGTTTTCTCAAAGAAATCTGAATACATATGATTCATTTAAGAGCGCGTTAATAAATGAATTTTCTGATAGAATCACATCCATTGAAATTCATAGACAACTCGAAAGACGTCACATGCGTTCTAATGAAAGTTTAATGCAGTATTTTATAGCGATGCGTGAAATTGCGAACCGCACTACTAATACTATTGATGAATGTTCCGTCATTCAGTATACTATACAAGGAATACAGGGTACCCCATCAGAGAAAATTATTCTTTACGGTGCAAAATCTTATACCGAATTCAAAGAAAGACTCCGAACATACGAAACCGTAGTTAGCCAAAAGAACACAATTGGTTCGAATTTTCGACGTGCCGGCGATGGCCAAAGACGCGGCACGGAACCAAACACTGTACCACAAAGACGTGACTCAAAATTTACTATTGCTAGCTCAGCAAAATCTCATCAACACTGTTTTAATTGTAATGCAATTGGGCATATCTCAAAGACGTGCCCTAGCTTTCTCTTGGCCTTCGTTGCCATTCTTGTAATTTATTTGGACATAAGTCCTCGGACTGCCGCCGTACTCCTCAAATTGAAAGCTCCGCGACGCATGACGGTGTCAACACGGTGCATGTTGTTACTTCTCCCACTAATATATGCAAAACGGTTGTTATTTTTGATAATACATTTTCGGGATTAGTGGATACTGGCAGTCATTCGACGCTTCTTAAACATTCCGCGTGGATTAAACTAGGATCACCACCGTTGACGAATAGCACTACAATGCTAACTGGTTTCGGTTTTTCAAAAACTAAAGTCATTGGTTCTTTTGCTTCCGAAATTAAAATAGATGATCAAATTTTTCCAGTAAATATCTCCGTTGTTCCAAATAATTGTATGACTTTCGATCTCATACTAGGTTACGATGTAATCCAACAGGCGAATTTAACTATTACACCTGACGGTGCTATGTTTTCCAAAATTTCAAAACCTGATGATCCTTCCACACATGACGATTTTGTAATGACAATTTCAGACGATAGTCCTTCTTTTGATATTGGTCCTAACATTTCTCGCCAAACCCGTAATGACGTTGAACAGCAATTGTTAGCCTACAAACCTAACAAAACGAAAACTGCAAACATCGAACTTGATATAACGCTTACTGACGATAAGCCAATTTTCCACACACTCCGACGCTTACCATTTGCAGAACGTGATATAGTGGATGCTCAAATTGACGAATGGTTAACAAATGGAATTATAGAGCCATGTTCTTCCCCCTACGCTAGTCAAGTCGTTGTCGTTCGTAAAAAGAACGGTCAGCCGAGAGTTTGCATATATTATAGGCAATTAAATCGTAAGTTAGTTAAGAATCATTACCCTTTACCTTTGATCGACGATATTTTGGATCGTCTCCAAAATGCCAACATATTCAGTACACTCGATTTGCGTAATGGATTTTTTCACGTCCCCGTAAACGAAAAGAGTCGTCGTTACACCAGTTTTGTGACGCATTCAGGTCAATTTCAATTCCGATATATGCCATTTGGATTAAGCTCTTGTCCTTCTGTTTTCATGCGATTCATAAATGCCGTTTTTCGTGATCTTATTGCCGAAGGTATTGTACTCCCATACATGGATGATCTCATCATTCCAGAGAATAATGAGTCTGAAGCTCTTGAACGTCTGAACACTGTTTTAATTGTAGTTCGTGATTATGGACTTGACATAAACTTTAATAAGTGCCAATTTCTGTATAACAAAATTGAATTTCTAGTCTACATTGTGGAGCACGGAAAACTGTTCCCCTCCTCCTCCAAAACTAAAGCCGTTCTTAATTATCCTGATCCCAAAAACACAAAAGATGTCCAACGTTTTTTAGGTCATACTGGATATTTTCGTAAATTTCTTCCCTCTTATTCTACCATAGCAAAACCCCTTAGTGATCTGCTTCGTAAGGACACCCCATTTCAATTTCAGACTGATCAGAAAGCCGCATTTCAAAAATTAAAACACCTCCTTTCCCAACAGCACGTTTTAAGTATTTTTAACCAAAAGAGTCCTATTGAAATTCACACTGACGCATCAATTGATGGCTTGGGGGCAGTCCTGCTACAAATATCCAAGGAAGATAATTGTTTCCACCCCGTCTACTACATGTCCAAGAAGACGTCGGACAACGAACGCAAATATACAAGTTACGAACTTGAAGTTCTCGCCATTGTGGAAGCACTTAAAGAATTCCGTATCTACGTTCTTGGTTCACACTTTAAAATAGTTACTGACTGTAATGCATTTGTGAAGACCCTAAGTAAAAAAGAACTTAACTCACGTATAGCTCGATGGGCATTGTATCTTCAAGACTTTGACTACGAAATCGTACACTGTACTGGTTCAAAAATGGCTCACGTTGATGCCCTTAGTAGAAGCCCATGCTGCATGGTTATTCAGGACAGTGTCCTTATACAACTTCTTAAAGCACAACAATCAGACGAGCATATCGAAACTATAAAAAAACTTCTTTCAACCGCACCATATGACGACTATATAGTTAAAAATAATCTGCTATATAAAACTGTTCAAGGAACTGATTTACTTGTAGTGCCCGAGGGTATGCAGGCGAAAATAATTCAGGCAGCTCACGAACGAGGCCACTTCGCAGTACTACGCACTCACGAACTGTTGCAAAAAGAATTTTTTATCCCGAACTTGAAAGAGAAAATACAGCGATGCATCAATAACTGTGTCACATGCATCCTCAATAATAGAAAACGTGGAAAGCAAGATGAAATGCTGCATCCCATCGAAAAAGACGACACACCCCTGCACACGTACCATATTGACCATCTAGGCCCACTTGCCGTACTTTCTAAACTCTATCGACAACCCGGAAAAATGGTATTCCCATGTTCCAGTCGTTCAACAAATCATCAACTCCACCTTCCAACGTAGTATCAATTCCACTCCATTCAAAATTCTTTTTGGGACTAAAATGCATTCTCCCCATGACATTAAAATTGTTAATATGATCAACGAGGAAATAAAATCTACATTTCTCCAAAAACGTGATGATCTCCGTAAAGACGCTAAACGACAAATATGCAAGGTTCAACACGAAAATCGTCGTACTTACAATCTGAGACGCAAACAAGCTCACCCTTTCCAACTCGACGACCTTGTAGCAATCAAGCGTACCCAGTTTGGTCCTGGTCTCAAACTCAAACAAAAATTTCTTGGACCATATAAAATTACTAAAGTAAAACCAAACAACAATTATGATGTTGAAAAGTGTGCATTCTTCGACGGACCAGTGAAAACTTCAACTTGTGCAGAATATCTGAAACCTTGGTCCAACACTATTGAGCATATAACTTGATATTTTTATTCAACAGAACTTACTTTTTTTTACAATTGACAATTGACTCTCAAGAACTTTATTTTTTTTCTCTCACGTACATAATTTTCCATTTTTTTCTTGTCATCACTAATATTGTCTTTTCTTTTAGTTATTTCGTATTTGCTGTGTCTTTTTTTTGCCAGTTTATTTCCAGCCAACTATGGTATTGTATCATTATTTTCATTTTTTCCATTTTATATTTCGCATTTTTACTGTTATTTTATATTTGTATTAACTGTGTTCTAATGTTTTTGATAAATTTTTGCTGTGTACCTTAAGGCGAGGTCGCCTTTCCGGTCATGATGGCCGAATATGGGAAATTCAATCCCATCTCCATCTCCAAACGTTACGCGGCGCTACTGTCTGTGTGACGTCAGTGCGTGCGCCCGCATGATGTATTCCCGCCTTAACAGACGATCGCTGTACTCCGAGATGGGAAGACGTCCCTCTCGAGCTGTTTATTTTAATTTCTTAATATTTAACTAATAAAGGATGTATATATCCAATGCTGCTGTGGTCGTTGCTTCCCCACACACACATATATATATATATATATATATATATATATATATATATATATATATATATATATGTACAGAGGCTGTTCACACATTTTTTAGACGATGTATATTGTATTCACAAAACTAAATTACATAAAAGTCTTGTGTTTTAAATGTTGTATTTGACATCCCTTATTCTGAACTATCTTTCGACACCGCAATTTCCAGGATAATAATGCCTTTTGAAGTGTCAGAAGAGGTATTCTATCCCATTCCTCCTGAACAGCTTTCCAGAGTCCTGTAAGGGTTTTGGGACGACGTTTGGATAATGCAGATTTTAAAAGTCCGAAAGCACAAAAATCCATAGGTGATACATCGGGAGATTTAGTAGGGATATCAGTGAAGGGTATGGCCTTGATACCAGTTTTTTGTTCCATTTCTTTTAGGAAATTTACTGTGGATTTTGATGTGACTGCTAGCTTTGTCCTTATGGAGTCTCACAGATTGATGGCACTGTGGGTAAAGCGATGGTATTTCATTCAGAAAAAATGGTGATAAAATATGTTCCTGATAGTATTTGGAGTTAATCTTGACATTTTTTTCCACTCTCTTTATTTTTAACTTGCCATTATAAGAAAAACCAGCAACAATCATGAATCCCTTAGAAAAACTTTCTTTCGATTCTTTGAACCATGTACTTAAATTTTTTTCTCCCCTTTTATGATAATAAATGGCTCTTTTTTGTTGCAATCATTTAAATACACCCATGATTCATCTGTTGTGACAATTGTTTTCCATTTTTCTTTCGATAAGTGTTTCTCATATAGAATTATGCAGCGTGTCCTGCGTTCAGCGATATGATTTGGAAGAAGACGATGCACATTGAGTTTTTTCGCTTTATTAAGATTTAAATCAACGTTTATCATTTTGTTTACAGTAGACACCGAGCATTTTAATGATTTTGCAACTGTCCTTTGACTAGGGGGATTTTCTTTTAACATTAAACAACGTACCTTTGCAATAGTCGAAGATGTCCGTTTTTTCCTTGGATACTTGTTTGGAATTTTCGTCCCACTTGAGGCTCCAATTTGAAGTTTTTTTTCCTTTCTTGTTGACGATATTACCTATCGACGCTTTAGATATCACAAAACCATGACTCTCACATCGTTTTTGGATAACGGAGTATGCATATTTCAATTCGGAAAGAGCATAAATGTAGCCTTCGAACCACTGCTTTGTTAAAAACGCCATTGTGAATAAAAACAAAACTTTCAAGCCGCAGATGATAATTTTGACTTTTAAAAACATAGTACAATTGCAATTATTTCTTTTGCAGCAAATGATTTTTTATTACCGCTTACCAAAATCGTCTAAAAAATGTGCGAACAGCCTCTGTATATATATATATATATATATATATATATATATATATATATATATATATATATATATATATATATTTATATTATATATATATATATATATATATATAGCTAGCTTTGTATCATATAATTCAGAGAGATCGTAATTTAAAACACAAAATTTAGTACATTGAATTTTTAAGGGTTGTTTAAATATCTTCTTTAAGTTTCACGGCCCCCTTCACTTACAACATTTGCAGTAGAAACATCTAATTAAATTTGTTTATTGGATTTCTTTCTAGATGTGAGTACGATTGCGAAATTATTGAGTATATACAGGCTCCTCTGACCTCTGAAGTGATGATGTACGAGTTAAAAGATCAAAATCTGTGTGAAAAACATTGATTAAAACAAATTTAGGCCTTTGTTAAACTGTTCCGAACTTCTTAGCCTGTCTTAATACATCAGCGGTAGAAAGAGGCATTTCAGGGGTAATTAAAAATTTATTCAGCATGCAAAGTGTTGCCTTAATCCTCTCATTTCTAGATTGAGGTGTCTTTTCCATCCCATCTCTTTATATATATAAAGGTTTGAAAACTTTAGCTCCAATATTTTGAAATTTATGTGATGTTTATGTGATAAATTTGTTATTATTCATAACAATAATATAAATAATTGTGCTTATCAAGCAAAGCTACACTGTAATATTCACTCTTCAAAATAAAATCATCACTAAATGGAATATTTATTTGCTTAATTGTTGTAGGTACGCAAACAAATAGACTGTTTCTGTGTTCGTCGAAGTCATTACAACACTTTATTAAAAGATAGACTAAAGTAATATCTAAAGTATATATCTAAAAATAAAAAAAACTTGTAATCCGTGTTTTACCAATAAAAATATTAACATGACTTCCCTCTCTCGCAGTCCATCACCTACTTAAAATTTTGAATATTTGTCTAGGTTTTCGTCTTAATCCTGTATGTACTATTGAAACTGCTTTTAGATTTCAGAATCTTATTAAGTTCCTTTACATACTCCTTGTGTGTCGCAAACTGAAGTCTTTCTCATGGGCCACCCCTCTTGGAATACCTTTCAACACTACTTAGTCCTCAATAGTATTTACATGACGTGGGTTAAAAATCTAGCACAACCTTCATGAAATTCAAACAAGGTTAAAAAAAAAAACTTACGTTCTTCGTTTTTGTAAATATTCAGTTTTGTGATATTCTAAATGTAAAAATTTGCAATGCTGTTGTGAAACCTATTTTGCAGAATCAAAACACGCGTAGCTTTTTGAAAAGAAATTGCCTTGCATTTTATCTAAAATATAGATCGTAGTTCAAGTACCTTGCACTATGTCTTATTAATGTACATTTCTTATGTATATAAGAAAGCAGCGTGTTCGCCAGGATCTCTGAATGTTTCGTAATGAACTGTCTTTACAAGTATATAGATCTTTCATCAAGAATAAGCACGCATTGAGACTGCTGATGGAGGCATATTTCTTTGCCTCTTCAGTACGATCGTCTGTATCTGCATCAAATAACATGTGTTCTGTATTTCTGAATCGATTGTGGGGCAACAGTTCCTTACATTAAAGACGCACGAAAAGGTACAGACATTATTATTACATAATGATGTAGATTTCATATAACGTAAAATTTTCAGTTTCTGCATTCATAATTTTTGCTTATTCTATAGCCACATATACACACACATAATTTATACACAAACTTATACACAATATTACCACATACACAAATTTATATAAATATATATATATATATATATATATATGTGTGTGTGTGTGTGTGTGTACATACAATGAGTACATACAATGTGTGTGTGTGTGTGTACATACAATGAGTACATACAATGTGTACATACAATGTGTGTGTGTGTGTACATACTTATCTAGCCGGCCACCCCTATTCGACAACCAACCCTCTAAACGGCCACCTTTTTTTCGGAGCCATTAAAGACAGAAATCGAGAAGTTTCACTGTATATACAATATATATGGTTTGGTTTGGTTTGGTTTGATTTGGAGTGTTACGGTAAAATATTTTTGCTACACTTTGGCTAAATAGACCGGAAGCTACAGTTTAAAGTCGATTCCGAACGGCTACAAACATCTATGCCAACAGTGGGACTCGAACCCACATGTTCTGAACCAAATGACAGCGGCCTAGCCATTCGACCATCGCCTGGCATATATAATATATAAAATACACACTCACACACATACATATGTAAATATATATATATATATATATATATATATATATAAATAACCCCAAAACCCTTTCAAAATTCCAAATTCTTTTAAATTTCCCTGGGCGTGAATTAATTACTCATTTCGATTCCAAGAACAAAGGAATTCACTTTCAGGCATCTTTTATGTAACTCCTGTAAACTCCTATACAACCCCTGTTGTTTTCTAGTTGTCCGAATTTCAGGGCCCTACGCAATCAATGCAAGAGTTCAGGTGTCACGTAACTACACCTCTATTAGGTTATAAATAGACGTGTTTCAATGTACATGCAGTGATTTTGGGAATTGTCATTGATCCAAGAAGATGTAGCAGAATGTTAAATAAATTTGTCTTTGCAGAAGTGAAACGATTTGTTATTGTTGACCACTCGACGACTACCGACTTCGCCGCTGTGGCAAGCCAATGTCCGATCACATTCCCACGGGGCTGGGCAGGCATGTTATATATATATATATATATATATATATATAAAGAGAGAGAGGTGAAGATTTTGCTGTGTAGAAATTTGTTGGAACATTTAGTGCAGTTTGTCACATAGTTGGCCAACATTAGAGTGGATCTTCTTCATGTATATTATACCTCAGTTTTCTTAAGGTTTCGATGATGATAATCTTTTTGAGTTAATAATCATCTCTTTTGTTTACTTACTTCAGTAAATGCTGCGAAATTTGATGGGCAAAAATTGTTGAATTTGACATCATTGCGTTTTCGTTCCAGCTCATTGAAGTAGAGTTCAATCAGACTGAGCTCAAAAGCCTTTAGAAAATAATTAAACATTTTAACTATAATTTTTCCAAAGTAACTCTTTACATATCTGTAGTGTAATATAGGAAGTTTTACGGAGTTAGCTTCATAGCCTCAATTTGAAAATTCTCACGGTAACTTTATGTATGTCCATGAATAAATTTCCGTCGTTTATAGAAGAATTTGACTGCTTTTAAATATAAAGTGTATCTATAGTTTGACAGTGTTAAAAAACAAAAAAATTCAGATTACTTTTGTCCTAAATATCCCATCTATCTGGAATTTTATCTTACTTCGTTTATCTTACTCCATAATTCTCACATGATGAGGTACTTAGTGGTTCTAAAGTAACTGTGATAAACGAGGAAAGAGGGAATGGAGAAATGAATTATAGTCAGAAATTAGCCCTCGTTACAATTCTCCTGCAAATTACCTAAGATTTTTATTATCCTAAAATGATAATGCAGATAATAGCCGAGTCTTTAAAACGCAAATTTTATAGGCTTGTGTAATACGCTCTTAAGCACTGGAGACCGGCTATGTTTTGCACAAAGGAAAATGATGGAATTGTTTATCCTACACAAAGATTTGTGAATATCAATGATGAAGTTCATTCATAAGCTTTTCTAAAAAATTCTGGTAAAGTATCATTAACTGCATAGTTTCTATGAATAGTAATTTAAAAATTTATGAAACAAATATTTCGTATCTAATGATCAGAGGAAAGTTCCATCATTATTGAAAATTAAAAGTTGAGAAATTTAACTTAATTGTTAAGGGAGAAATTTTTTTTAAACAATATAGTTTAAATACTTTAGATCCGCCCAATGTAGATGATTTATGCTACTTCTGAAAGCTACTTAAAACAAAGGATTGGAAAGGTAGTTTATATGAACTTTTTAAAATGTCGAAATCTCAAGTCTTAGGGAGATTTATTCGAATTTTTCTTTCCTATTTTTATCTTTATAGAAGTTCTGCTGAATTTACTTTGGAATTTATATAAAAACTGTTCAAACTATTTAAATAAAGATGAAGTGCTTTTGCTTTTAGTGAGAAATACACATGAAAAGAATTAAGAATTCCCTAAGAAAATTAATAAAATCAGAAAATAATTCTCAATGAACATTTCTAATCGTAAGAATTAATTTTTTTAAGATTTGAGATTTCAGGTTTGCTAAAAAAATTTACAACAATAAGAACAATGCTGTTTAATGTACTTCTTTTCCTGCTCATATAGCTGTAAGCTTTTGAAAACTATTTTATTACATTCCTAATACTTTTTTTTAATCGTAAATGCATAATTTTACTATTATACATTTATTATTAATATATATATATATATATATATATATATATATATATATATATATATATATATGTAAGTTCAAAAAAGTTGTGATGTTTTGACCGGTGTTAACTATTTTAGTTTAGTCAGAAGTATCTCGTATTCTTATATACTCTCTAATGCTTATAATTTTTAGACATGCAAGGCAAATTTGTAACTGCATAGGAAGATTTAGAACTGTTTCAAGTCTGTCGATGACAGGGCCATAGAATCAGAAAGTGTGATATGATCTCCACATCTTTTTTCTTGTTCTCTTTCATGTTATGCCATGTCATCAGACCAATCTCTGCATATGTAGGAGGTGAATCTGTTTCAATCCTACTAAAGGTTTCTCAGAGTGAGAAGAATGTCTGACTCCCAAAAACAACGAAATGTGATCAAGAGTATCCCCGGAATCGCATTTAGGACATGTCCAGAAGATTTTCTAAATGTTACTAAAAATCATGTTCCAGTGATGTGGCCATTTCTTAAGCTGGATAGTATCGAAAAGTTACTTCTTGAAAGATCTAAGTTTCAAAGTTTTCCGGGGTCATTAAATCCTAAATACCAAAAGTGTTGAGGGCCAGTGCTCTACTCTTTCAAAATTGCTTTCTTTAGAATGAAGAGCTTATTTTTTTTTCTAGGTTTAGATATAAAGCCTTCTAACATGTATGCCAATCATACATGCGTTATGTATGATTGAACGTGGCTCTTTCGAATTTAGGTTTGGTACGAGTAATGAAATCACAATCGTTCGCTAGAACGACAGCAGCTAGGTATCTTCGCAACTTAAAACAACCGAGCAAGTGCAATCCCTCTCTCTCTCTCTCTCTCTCTCTATATATATATATATATATATATATATATATATATATATATATATATATATATATATATATATATATATATATATATATATATATATATATATATATATATATATATATATATATATATATATATATATATATATATATATATATATATATATATATATATAGGTATATATGAAAATTTGAAGGAAGAGTGAGGGGAGATTGAAAAGGAGAAAATATTTCACAGTACATTATATAAAATATTTAAACGGCGTTAATACAGTTGGGAATAATGTCGGAACTTTATCATTTTGATTTAAGGTGAAAATGGAACAGCACCCCGTTAACTAAAATATATTAAAAGACTTTCGTTGTGAAGTGGGGAACAAGTAACCTATTTAATTGCCAAAAGTATCAAATCCTCTGAAATTCTTTCGAGTATTAGCAATTTCATATTTAGACATTACAAAACTGAGGAAGGGTATTTAACTACACAATGTGGATTTTTTTCTAACTTTGAATTTAAAATGCTGTTGTATGAAAAGAAAATCCAATAACCGGCAGCATAAATTATAGAAAAGTTTCAATTTGAAGATCTGTCCTTAAAACAAACAATTATTTGAATTAAATGAAATCTATATTTGTGTTTGTCTCACTTTATTTAATGGAAGGGGAAGAAGTGCAATAGTGGATTTTACCATCATCATTTTATTGAGGCATAATCCTGTTTTCATTTAGCAGTTTAATATTTGATAAAATATTAAACCCTGTTTTTGACCTTACTGTGTAATATATATTCATTTTTAATTTCATTTAAAAGTGAGAATTTATTGATAGCTTGGCAAAATATAGGTAATGCAAGTGAAAAACCTTTTTCATTTATGATCTTTATTTATAAATGTAGTAGTAAATATGATTTTTTTTCTATACTCAGGTCAAGTGTTAATAAACTGTTGTTGTTTTCGGTTCGCCGTCTTTGAAATTCCTCTAAAAGGAAAGTGAGAGTTTGGAAACACGAAATTCCCTTACGAGAACATGATATAATCTTTAAATTATCATTCAAACTCGTTGATTTATATATGCTATTTCTCCTACACACACACATACACACGTATATATATATATATATATATACGTGTGTGTGTGTGTGTGTTAGTTACATATTAGAAAGACAATCTATTAAAATACTGTGTTGGAAAGACATCTTGAAAACTCTGAAAATCTGAACAAAATGGTGCAATATTCATAAATACGAAGTACAGTTATTTAATTTAACGTTCGATTAAAATATTTAACAAATACTAGTACCTAAAAGAAAAGTTATATGAATTTTCTTTACAATACTTTTCTGAAATCGTTTAAGATGATGGCAGTTATAGCATGTGCTAAAGCATACTTAATTAGTTTACATTAGAGAAGTCTAATAACCTTGTATTTCCCTTTTTTATGAAAATATTTCCTATTTTTAATAGGCATGTATTCAACAAACAAGAATGCAACATTGAAGCAGTCACGAAAGCATATTGTAATAGCTTATTATAAAATAGTAGTTGACTTAAATAACAGTGTTCATATGTCACTTCAGACATAGAATCACTCAGCGATAATTATTGTTTCCAGATGAGTAAAATTATTTGAATATTTTAAATGCAATTTACAGGAAACTGATGTTTCAAATAAATTCAAATTTCTCCTAGAAAATGCCAGAATAATCCAAGGGAGAAACTTTCTATTTCAAATTCACCGGAATGTTATGCAAATGCGATTTTCAGAGAAGTGTTCCGTTTTTCGTGAGTTCCTGTAGCTTTTCTAATCTTTATACTTAAAATCAAATTGAAATGCAAAAATAATGCAAGAACTTCAGTCAATTGCGGCACAACCGGAGAAAAAATGTTACGTAATTTTTTTTTCTCTCGAAAGGGTGATATCTACATTTGCTAGAAAATTTGTATTCTTCTAGAAAAACTAACGCTAGATAATAAAAGATTCGAAAACGAAAATAATTTTTCTGCCGTATACCGTTAAAGGAGTAGATAAATTGCATTTATAACTTATTGCTTTTATTTTACGCTATATTTCAACTGAATGTTTTGCCATGCTCGTGTGATGGTATAGAAGCTTTCACCTGTATTAGTTAAAGAAATAGGATTTACTGTATTTATCTTATAAAAAAACGTTATATGTGAGATTAGCTTGAATAATTTGTTATTTTAAAAATATACTACTGTAAAGGTTATAGAGAATTTGAAAGGGGTACTCTACTTGAATTATAGATTAACACACAGTTCTAAAATTAATAAACATTTATTTCAAAGTGACACATATTACTTTGCTTTTCAACATAAGCATACGTACTACTAGTACGAGATATATAACATTCAGGCAAGGTATATTCTTATAGTATAGACACGTTGCAAAGAAATTCAGTTTGAAATACTCACAATACTTTAAAGTCAAACCAGCAGTGTTGCTACGTAAACTTTAGGCTTAACAAGAACTCGCTCAGGTTAGCATCAACCTAGCTCCTCCCGCAACACTTCCTTTCACTTCCTTAACACTTCCTTTCACTTACTCAACACTTCATTTTTTTAAATCTAGCTGCTTCGTATTTATACCAACCACATATGCCGAAATTAGCATATCTTAAGTGGCTTCTTTAGATTTATTCACATACAAGTTCGATTATTGTGAATCGAATCTTATGCAAACCTTACAAGGTGTCATATAGTTATTGTCACTGGAATCCATAATTTACATAAATGGTGAAAATTTTACAAGTGCAGATTAAAAACCTTGAGCTGCTGGACAATTTGTTGTTGTTGTAGATGATGTCGTGTCTAGGAATAGTGCAGAAGAAAATGAACTACAATAGAAAAAGCACCATAGAAAAAGAACTACCACAGGAAAAAAGCACTATCCTTAAAAATGGGTGTCATTACCTCGAAAGACGTTGGACTTTATCTGTTAGTCCGCGGAAGGTATTTAATTTCCATTCTACCACCCAGTGGAAATTCCAAAAGAGGTACTCGCCGATCTGCCACCTGGGAACTCACCCTCTAGGGGTTACAGGCTGCCCGGGGGGGGGGGGGCTAGAGAATTTATTTCCCTGGAATGACCAGAACTGTGAATTTCAAAGAAGAGTAGTTTTATACTAGGCTCAAGAAACAGTCATTGGGTTTATAAAACGTCAAATTAGACTTTCACGAAGGCCTAATTTAACAATGCTATTGGAAATTAGGTCGACCAAAGAATTTTTTTTCCATATTATGGCAGAAAATGTGGGGTTGTCAATTAGGACATCGTTTTGACTAGTATTCTATTTGCAAGGAAATAGTAATTGCAAATTGACTTAAATGAAATCATTGCTTGACAAATTCTACTCTAAAGATCTAAATGATAATTACTCTATGAAAATGCAAATTCTGTCTTCTCATTAGAGATCAATTCTATAAAGCATAAAGGACGTGTTATTTATACGCAGTGTTATTTACACGCAGTAAATGCGCACAGAAAATAATCCCCAGAAGCATCTCAGCCTGATATGTCTCACTGAAAAAGTGCTATTCAATATTAAATTTGGAAAAATATCATAAACATATTTTGAGTTGATGTCAGAGTACTTCCGGTGAATTTCATTGTAGTTAAAGAGGTTGGCCTTCGTTGATTAGAGTATTATTAACACTTTAAACCTGTACTGGATATTCTACATTATTAACCTTGTCATACAAAATTTCTTTAAATGTAACCATTATTTTCTAGACATAAACACATTTTTACGTAGCCCGAGGATATCTTTACGAGATTTTTTGTGCATTAACTGATCGACAGGAATGAACAAACGTATACTGGATATTTTGATACTAATTACATTTTCTTAAAACGGTCAAGAACTATATGTGTACCAATAAATTCTTTTCTAGATTGTGAACATTATATGACGTGTTAAAATGCTTTCAAATTTTTTGTGGACGCTTACCAACCTCCCAGATATTAAACCTCGACATCCTTATGGCTGCAGTGTACTAATCCTATTGGATTCACTGAACTCAATGTTTACCTATGGAGAAAATTTGTCTACTCTTGACAGCTACATAAATGATGATAATCCAACAAAAATGGTATTTTGAGATAGCCTGAACTCTTCTGCCACCTTGCAACATGATTCATTTTATAAATTTCGTCCACCAATGAATCTTGAAAAAAATCCCAATTAAAGGTAGCAAAACGTTTTTACTTCTTTAAATTGATAACAGATGGCAGCACTAACCTTTTTTCTGCTTATTTAACTGGAATACATCGAATGCAAGTGAAAACAAGACCAGATTTAGGCGTTTGCACTTGTCAAATGGCGCCCCTTAAAGGGTTAAAGGCATCTTCGAATAAAAATCTTTTACATCGTCGCTTTTAAACATTTAGACTTAGCGAATTTGCTTGAAAAATACTACTATAGAAATGTAATGATTGAAGAAATTTAATTCTAGTCAGACCAAGCATATGAATCACAGAACATATTTGAATGCATAAGGTTATATAGGAGCTGATAAACGGCAGTTTTATAAAAATTATTTATTCAAAAATTCATTATAAACTCAATATACAATGCTCTCAGTTAATCTTATATTGTACTAAGGTAACATATTGGCACATGTGAATAAACTTAAACTTGAACCTTAACGGTTTTTGTAAAACTTTAGAAATAAGTAAACAGAAAAAAAAGTATTTTTAAAAGAATACATTTTAATACATTACAACTTTTACATGTGCAAAAATATCCTTTAGTGTTTTTCTTGCTTCCCTTGGTAAATATTGGACAATCGTAAGAGGAAGAACCTTTTTACAGGAAAAATATTGGTTTTAGGAAAGGAAAAGTTTTTCAATATTTGCCACAAAACGAATATTATTTTTAAATTTTCATCATTGATAGCAAATCTCTCTAGGGTGTCCTTATTTTTATATCTCTAAACACGAAATAAATGTCTAAAAGAATGGGAAAGAAAAAAAAACTTTTTACGTTATCGAATTTTCAGGTTGAACAGTTAGGGCACACACTTGTTTAAATTTCACAAAACACACAAAGTTTCTTGAATACGATAACTGCAGGAAGTAAACTATAATATATTTGTAAATAGATACATTTAATGACTTCTGTAAGAGTTCTTGACTTCAGTTTAGTTTAAAGTTTGCTCTGTTTTCTCTGTAGATAAAAGCTATTCCTAGAAAACTACAGAAGTAATATCAGCCTTCAGGGTTTGTGAAACTCTATTCTTCAACCGATAGGAAGAGAGACATAGTTTTCAGAATAAAATAAAGATTTTAAGATACAACTAAGTGTCTATATATATATATATATATATACCCAACAAACACAGGACTGACGGCAGCTTATCGGGCCAGTGCTGGAGGCACCGGTTGAACGACAAGTACGGGAGAATTTTGTCGGGCCACTGGCGGGTTGTTTACGAACCTCCGAAGGGGAAACGCTTTCCGTTTACGTGTTTCAGGGCCTGTTATGGGTTGATATGAATCGCACCGAAATCGTTTACCCTGCATCGTCCCGGAACTGTACCTCCGATTCGTAACCACAAGTAACAGATATCTGCATCAGAATTATGGATTTGAAAGGGAAGGCGAAGATTAAATTTAACAGACTTTTCAAAAATATTTATTTCATTGTTGTGAAACTTCTTTTACGCGGAAAATTCCCATAATTTTCCTTGTATGTAAAGATTGTATTATGTGAAAAGTATTATGTGAAATTGTATAATTGTATTATGTGAAAAATTCACATAATTTTCCTTGTATGTAAAGATTGTATTCTGTGTGTATGTTTTTAACTCCCTAGAAGCTTATAAAAACAGATGAAAATTAGTTTCAATTTTATATATTACTGGAGAAATTAAATATCTACTTAAAAATGGGTCCTTGTTTCACCACTCTTTATTTATAAGAGAGGAAATAGTGATAAAATTTGTATTTTTTTAAATTTCTTCTATATTATATTAAAATAATAATATATATTTTTGTAGATAAAATATTCAAAATATATTTTTCAGGAAATTTACATATTCTAAGTATTTCTAATTGTTAGATGCCATTATAAAACAACTGATTTTGTAGAATTTTTTCTCGAATTTCATCGTATTAATTTTACAGTAACATATTCTTATAATACAAATTTGAATGAAAGAAAAAGAATTTTAAATTTACAGACCTTAGTTAAAATAAACAAATCACACATATTTAGAAAAATATTAATGTAATGTAATGTCAGAGACATAGACAGTAGATGTCATGAGACACCAAAAAATATCAAAAAATAAGACCCTTTATCCTCAGTACGTACATTGAAGAATATATATTACATTGTTTTTTTTGTAATTGAATCAGGATACGAGAAATAATATTAACAATAAGAAAAAAAAAGGCAAAAAAATTAGTTTAAATAAATGTTAGAAATAAAAAATAAGGCAATTAAGTTTAAAATAATAAGTAAGTTATATTTAATAAATTAAATTGGCAGGTTTGAACATCCGTGAGTACAGATAACAGAACTGCACTTTGCAGGATCGAACCGAGGACTGAAGCATGGGAAGCAAAAACGAACGCCCCACGCCAGCATTCCCTGATAGGGTATCAAGTGTGGAACTTTAATAAGAGGAAACTGCCTCGCATGGAACAGAAAAATAAAGGAAAAATGTTAAACACTATCAGAAACCACACTATCAGAATAACACTATCAGAATTAACCTGTGAACAATTAATGGACTGGGTAAGATTTGAAATATTAAGATCGGAACATAAATTTTTAATTTTTAAGTCGCCGTTCGGTTTTGGGATTTTTTTTCCAAAAAAATTCAATGCGTAAGTAAATTAAGTAATTTTGAAAGGTCCGATATTAATCCAATTGCAGTAATGTTTTCAGATAAGATTTTGAGAAAGTTTCATGAAATTGATTTGGGATATTGAATTTTGACTAGGTTGTACATTTTGTTGAGGGTATCTTTGTACCCTTCCGCCATTAAAAAAAAAAACATGGCTCAGGTTTGGTTTCCCGCCTAACAGGAAATTCATCATTAGCAGCGGGAATTTCTTTCCTCCGGATTACGACAGTTTCCTAGGATAGAAAATTGGTTTGAGAGATTGATTCGATCATTAATGCTAGTTAAGTTAGAGTCGAGAGCAATTCGCTTTAGACCAAAATTTAAAAAATCACATTATGTTCGATTTCGTTCAAAATTACCACATCACATTGCATACCAAGATTATAATATTTTATACATTACATATACAATGTATTTTTCATTTTCATAATAAAACTAAACTTTTGAATGTAGTTGACTTTTTATGCGGCCCGCCTGCCTTGAAAAAATTTACCATGTGGCCCAGATGCTGCAAAAGGTTAAACACCCTGCTTTAAGCTCATCAGCCTGATTCAGAGGTTTAACTTTTTCAGATTTAGGAATATAATCAAAAGTGGGTGTAGAAGAAAATTTAAACGCACACTTACTGTGCATAAGATTAAAAAGTTCTTTGAGATTGGGGATGTTAAACGTTATTTTGAAAAAAAAGAAATTCATGTTTTTCAAAAGTCCATAGTAATCACACATGGTTTCCATTACTTATTTCACTGACACATTGAATTGTGTTTTGTTTTGTTTTTTATTATTAAATTTTGGCATTATCTTTTGAGAATGTATTTTCGTTTTTATCAATGCAACTCTTGCAGAAGTGCCACGGACGGGTAAGGGTGACTCGGTAACGAATTTAACAATCCTTTCTACTGCTTGTGTGTGACATGGAAAATTGCTGAAGTCAGTACGTTGACTCTCCTGATCAGATTATTTTGCTTCCTAGTTTATAATCAGAAATATGCCTCGTTCTGTTACTTTAACATCTTTACGTACAATCATATCAATATAATCCTTGGCATCAAAGTTTATACGTTGAACTTAAAACTTTCCAATGCCCCCTTCATTTTTCAGTCCTTGCTTTTAGAATCCGGCGTAATCCAAGCTGTCTTACGTGGCTGCGATCAACTGATATCATACATAAGAGGAGATTTTCAGAAGCAGCGAAGTACGAATTTCTTTGAATGACTGGGTCAATTACATTTTTAAGAGTCTGATGGAGGTAACGTGAATAGCTTACAAGTTTCCACAAGTGCTTCGATCCATGGATATAAGATAGTTTCAGCTTTATGTGAAACGAAACAGATGCATATACTTACAAAATGTACTCAGTCAGTATTCGGAGATTTTTTTTGCAGTACATTCTGTTCCCACATACAAGTGAAGTATTCGGTTTGCTAATGTAAGCTATCATGAATAACAAAGTTTTCCTGGTTTTCTCATAGACAAATCAGAAGAGCACCTTCCAACAGAGATTGCATTAGACATTTCTAACAAATATTTTGGGTCCACACTTAAATCATCCTTAATTTCTAGTAATGGAATGCCATTTTCAATAGGTGATAATTCAATTACTGGAAGTTCATAGCAGTTTTCTAGTTGTTTACCTATTTCTCCTCCAAATTAGGACGTAGGCGCAGTTCATTTCCATGAAATAGACAAATCAACCACTGCAGTGGCCTTCTTAATTCCTTTTCAAAGAAACGAACCACACCATTATTCAATCCAGTGTTCACGGCAGTTCCACCCATTCCAATTACAGTAATGTTTAAATTCTGGTTGTTGTCATTGAAAAATGCTATTATGCTATCTTATATACATTTTCCAGTGCCAGAAATCTGCTTCTGAAAATCTCGTCCTTTGTATGATATCAGATGATCGCAGTCATGTAAGAGAGAGCTTGGATTACCCCGGAATCTAAAAGCAAGGGCTGAAAATGAAGGTGGCATCAAAAAGTTTTTATTTCAACGTATAAACTTTGATGCCAAGGATTATATTGATATGATTGAATGGAATGATGTTAAAGTAACGGGACTTCCTATGAAGAGGCATATTTCTGATGACAAACAGAAAGCAATTCAATGTGTCAGTGAAATAAGTAAAGCAAACCATGTATGATTACTATGGACTTTTGAAAAATATGAATGTTTATTTCAAAATAACACTTTGCCTTTAAAGACATTACATTAATATTTTTCTAAATAAATGTGATTTGTTTATTTTAACTAAGGTCCGTTAATTAAAAATTGTTTTTTTCATTCCAATGTGTATTATAAGAATATACTACTGTAAAATTAAGATGATGAAAATTGCGAAATTCTACAAAATCAGTTGTTCTGTAATGACATCTAAAAATTAGAAATACTTAGAAATACCTAAGTTTCTTGTAAAAATATTTTGAATATTTTATTTACAAAAAATATATATTATTAATTTAATATACCATAAAATAAACAGAAAAAAAGAATTTTATCTCTTTTCACAAAAATATCTATTTTGAAGCACCTGAAAAATATTTCAGTAGAGCAATAAAATTTTATATTCAATACCAAAAGGCAGCTTTTGAAAGCTATAGCATAATGAAATTTCAAACCATCTTTTTTTTCGCCTCGTCATACTACAATGCACTAGTGTCATCTGATTGGACATTCAGTTGCACGTGATTGAAAAGGCGCCATTAAAGATTGATTACAAGTTCGTTGAAATTAATCCACAAGTAAGTTTCATTCGTTAGTCTTAAATTATTGCCTTTAGATTTTATTTAACACCCTTACATAGTGAACATTATTCTATTTCTGTTATAAGATAGTGTTTTAATCCAAGTTATATATGAATTGACCATATTTCAGATCAAACTCTACTGAACTGAGTGTATTGAATTAGCAATACTTATGGCACTTACGAGCACTTTCGTATGTATAAATAAAAACATTTTGTTTCGGAATAATTTAAGATTCGTGTTTCAGTTAATATTTTAGATGGACAAAGGAAGTAAATGGACTCTTGTGAAAGTCTTAAGTATTTGCTAATTAAATTAATATTTAGAATTGTAATTTGTACGCACTATTTAGATTTTTATATCCTTTAGAAAGTATAAAATACATGACACAAATATCAATTCCAAATCTACATAGTTGAAAAATAAAAATGTATTTTCATTTCCAGTATAATATTTTCCATTTTATTTCTTTAAAGAAATTTGAAAGAAAATTATAATGAAATTTTTTTTAATATGTTAATCCAAATTAAACATTTTTTACTACTGGATTGATAAATCAGTTACACATGATTCCTCCATAGTAAATTCATGCATAGTATTCAATGGTGGAAAAATTGTCCATTTTCCTATTAAATATATTTTACAATGTTCTTATTGCCAGGTATCAATAGGCAACAAATTATCCATGTCTAAATGTTAAAAGATGGATTCAAAAACGTTCCACATTATAAAAGATTCTAAAAATGAACTTGTAAATCATACAAAAGGATCTATTGAATTCCTTATCAAATTGTGTTTTGAGTAAACTTTATAAAATACACTGCATTTTATACATTATAAAGAAATAAAGAACAAATATTCTTAAAATTTTTGTGTTCATAATTTAAAAGAATGTATTTAGTATAATTATATATTTTAATTTAAATGCTAAACACTAATAGGTATTTTTCATGTATAATCTTAATAGCCTTAAAATATAATTTTTTTAAAATTCTATTTATAATGTTCTATGTGTACACTCAATTGCTATATATGTATATGTTATTCCTACTGGGTGAAATTTCTTTATGTCTATCGAGAGCAAAGATATATTCAAAATTTCAAAACCAGATCAAAATATTGTTTAATCAGTATCCACATGTCAAGTAAATATTGAAACAATAGCAAATATTGGAGCATTTTTTTATCTTGAATATCTCATTAAATAAAAAGCTTATTTAAGGAACATTTTGAATTTCAATTGCTATTAATCAATATTTTGAACTGGCTTTGATATTTAGATTATATTTCTACTCTCTCTGAAGATATAAAATAAAACAATTTCACTCTTTAGGAATAACATAATGGTGCATACTTTTTGCAACTGAGTGTATATATTCTTGCAATTGAGTGTATATATATTTTCAAGAATTATTAATTTTTGTATGTATGTGAACTCCATTGTATTCCTGAATTCATTCAAAGAACCTCTGGAGTAATGAGAAGTTTAGAGTTTTAAATTTGTGTCAATATAGATGCCACGTGCATTTAATTTTCTAATTTGTATCGTGTTTGAAATCACTTTTATCAGTGTTATTAGAGATGATGGCAGTGAAAATTATTCCAAAATAGACTATTTAGATACATAAATTGTTTCTTAACTTATTAATTTGCATTCCATGTTTTTAAATTATATATTTATAAGTATATAGATTTGTAGATTATCAGAATGTGTACATACAAAAAATTGCTTTATTGTAATAGATATTGTACGATAAGAGTTTTTATAAATCTGAGAATGTTCTCAATAACTATCTATAAGCTGTTCATCTCTAAAGGTCTTTTGGAAATTATTTTGTTGTCATACTGTGCAAAATAAATGTGAACTTATTGGCTTAATATATATATATAAAGGGTAAAATTAGTTTCTTTTCCCCTTTTTATATTAGTGATAAGCAAGTTTATAAAGAACTCTACTTTTCAATACTTCTTGGTTTGATAAAACATTAAATTTTTATTATGGCATTATAAGAAAATATTGGTTTTTTTACAGAATTTTGAAACTGGAATCTATTCAGAGCTTCAGGCTTGAAAGACAAATACCACTTGGATCTCATAAACCTGCGTAAGTTTTTAACGCCACTGAGCCTACCTTTTTTTATTCTCAAGATATACTTTTATTTTCAGCAGTGGACTTGTGGCCCAAATCACTGTTTTTAATATTTTTTTAGATTTATTTTTAACTAATTAAATTTTTTCTATGAAAAAAACTAAAAATATTTATTAAACAACTAAAAATTTCAAATTAGTTTTTTTAACTTAGACGCTAATCTGAACTTTCTCATAAACTTTGGTCTCAATAATTTGTGGATAGAATATTGATTTTCTTTATTTATTCTTTTTTAACTGTGAAGCTTGTTGTTAAGGTTTTAGGTGAGTGAGAAAGTGCAGTCCGGGGATTTCATTTAACACGACTCTTGTGAAAGACTTTAACTCTTGCCAAAAAAAGAGATTTATATTATAAAATTATAAAATGCCAAGGTTTATTTAGAAAATATAAAATGTGTTCATAGACAAAGTTTGTTTATAAAATTGTAGATAAGACATCCATTGTGAGTTGTGGTTTATTATATCAAAATGTGTGTTTGATAAGTGAATGAAA
Organism: Dolomedes plantarius; assembly: GCA_907164885.2. NCBI lineage: Eukaryota > Metazoa > Arthropoda > Arachnida > Araneae > Dolomedidae > Dolomedes > Dolomedes plantarius. Next base: position 42,238,009 of record OU015498.1, read on the forward strand.
TAACCCTTTCTTAATAATGGAATAGAACTCCTGTATAATCAATGAATTCACGGATACAAGATACAGTTCCAAAAAGCAAAACGCCTGGTTTACAGAGTCTTTTATAATAACAGAAAAATGATATTTATATTATGAAAATGTGAAGTGCCAAGCTTTATTTATTCTTAATGGTTAACATTAAAATTTTAAAAATATTTTTAGAATTTCCTGATAAGTTGTTAGAGGTTCGTTGATAATTCATTACAGAAGTAGTAAAAAGGAAATTGCTTTTGGATGTATTAGATCATTAGTTAATGGGCTAAGTAATTTTAAATTTTGGTAAAATTTAATTTTATGCATGCCATAAATTTTTCTCTCTGTTAAACATGTTTATTCCATTTTAAGTCTTAATACTTATATAAAGAATTTGGATTAAATGAAAACAGTAATGAGTGATGGTGAAAATGTATTAAATGTGGTAATTGAATTGCTTGATGTTCTAAGACATAAAATTTCTGATCATCAAAATACAATAATTGACTTCTTGACTGAACAACTGACTTTATTATTAAACAATATCCTATTTTGCTACCCCCCTTGTTTAAGTATATAATCATCCTTCAAATCCTAATAGACCATTATTTTATATTTTTGATCCTGTACTAAATTTTTTAAAATTCCACTGAGCATCTTGTTTAGCTGTTTAAAAAATGGGGGGAAATGCATTGTAAATTGTCTTTACTTTCTCAAAGTTTCATAATTAAATATGTTGATAAAGTTGTGCCTGAAAAATAACTCAACTGATTCTGAACATCAGTTGGAGTTTTATGGAAAGCCAAATTATATGGAAAGTTATACAATAGTTAGTTGAAATTGTTTCTTGGAAGTTTTGCGAGGTAGTAATCTAGTTCATGTATATTAAAGTCTTATTTAAATATTGTGCTAAACATATTCAGCACATTGAAAGTCTGATTACTTCTCAACTTTTAATCACCAGGCAATTTTTGGTATTAAATTATATGCTCAGTGCATATTCCATTATGTGTAATTTTCACTTAATCTGATTTGAAAATTCATGTGAGGAGAAATTTTTGGTTCAGTTAAATCAGAAAATTGTAGAAAACTTTTTAAAAAGTTGGTTTTTTCCCATTTTTTTCAAACTGTGACACTGAAAATACCGATTATGTCTTTAGCCCTAACATAGTTTTTAACAATGATATGATCCATAACAAAAATTCGATGCTACATTTTTTTTTCTTCTTTTATTTATATTACATTTATTTTCCTCATTGTATAACTTTTTGAATACTACTCAAACCAATTCTATTGTTACTCAATTTCAAAAAATCATATTTCAAATTTTAAGGATCGATCGGTAGTCAATGCGCTGAGAAGGGCCCTAGCTGAATTCAATTTGTATCCGTCCCAAATGTTAGAAGCATGCTACATTTTTTTTCTTCTTTTATTTATATTACATTTATTTTTCTCATTGTATAACTTTTTGAATACTACTCAAACATCAATTCTATTGTTACTCAATTTCAAAAAATCATATTTCAAATTTTAAGGATTGATCGGTAGTCAATGCGCTGAGAAGGGCCCTAGCTGAATTCAATTTGTATCCGTCCCAAATGTTAGAAGCACGCTACGCCTATGGTCCAAAGTATACATGTAAGGGGGTCATACTACCTTTTTTATTTCACTGATAAGCAAATAGACGAGTGCTCTGCACTAAAATGTTTTACTGATCTTGTTGAGAAGTATTGGAGAGCACGTGCACTGATTGCATAGGTGCTATTTTTGGTAGTGTGTGGCATTTGTAAAATAAATAAATAAATAATGAACTCTGCTTTTCAATGCTTCTTGGTGTCACAAATCACTCTAATTTTTATTATGGCATTGTAAGAAAATATTGGTTTCTTTACAGAATTCTGAAACTGGAATCCATCTTCACATTGTGATTTCCATGAAAAGATTCCACAACTCACTTGGCAGTGTGCTCGATTCATAATCTGTAAGTTCATTTTAACCTCACTGAACCCATTTTTTTTTTATTCTCTAGATATCCTTTATTTTTTTCAGCAGTGAACTTGTGGGCAAAATCACAAAGTTGATAATATATTTTTTTAAAATTTATTTTTTGTAGTTAAATTTGAATTTTTCTATGAAAAACCATAAAAAATATTTTTATTACATAATTCTTAATTAATAAACAACTCAAATTTTCAAATTTCTCTTTGTATATTTTATACACTAATCCGAACATTTTCATAAACTTTGGTTGCAGTAATTTGTGGATTGATATTGATTTCCTTTATTCATTATATTTTTAACTGGCAAGCATGTTATTAAAGTATTAGGTATGTCTGAAAGTGCAGTTCAGGGACTTCAGTTAACCGTGACTCTTGTGAAAGTCTTTTATCATAACTGCTTACCAAAAAAAATTTTATATTTTTATATTATAAAGATATAAAATGCCAAGGGTTATTTTACTCTTGATAGTTAATGTTAAAAATTTTTTAATTTAATTATCAGAATTTCATGAGAAGTAGTTAGAGGTTCATTCATAATTCCTTACAGAAGTAATAATAATAATAATATTGCTTTTAGATGTATTAGATTATTCGTTGATGAGCTAATAGGTAGTTGAATGTCATTTGGAATACTAACTTCTGCCTAGTATTTAATTTTATTATTTCATTGTCAAATTTTGGTGGAGATCTGTCACATAAAATATATTTTTGTGAGCAGCTGTTATTATAAAGTGTAAGGATAAGGGCAGTAAAAAAATATTCCAAAATATATTATTTAGGTTCAGTTAATTATTAAATAATTGTTGACTATAATAAGGTTATGTTTGCAAGTGTGTAGGTTTTTTTATGGTGTATTATTTGGTTTATCTAAGTTAAGTTGAAAAATGATGCAAGCATACAAAGATTGACTGGCTGTCAATGTTGAGTGCAGTAGCATAGATTATTTTACAAAGTGCAATAAAATACTTTTAACTTTTCAAACCGAACTTCTAACCAAAATTTTAAAAAAAATTTAATGAAACTTTTAAAATTGGAAATATTTTCATGGATCTAAGGAATGGAACATAACACCTGTATTGTCAACTAAGTCATGGATAAAAGATGCAGCCCTAAAAGCAAAAGGCCTGGTTTCTGTATACTTTTATAATAATCATGTTACAACAGTATACAGAAACCAGGCTTTTTGCTTTTAGAACTGAATCGTTTATCCATGAATTTGTTGACTATACGGGTTTTCTATTCCATTGTTAAGATCTGTGAAAATACTCTCATTAGCAAAATATTTTTTTAAAAACTTAAATTTGGGTTAGAAGCTTGGTTCAAACAGTCTAAGTGTTTTTTCACGCTTTATAATATAATCTATGCCATTTCACTCAACATTGACAGCTAGTCAATATTACCCACCTCATTTTTCAAATTAACCTAGACTAATCAAACAATATATCATAACAATTGTTAATAATTATTGAATCTAAATAGTATATTTTGAATAATTTTTTACTGTGGTTATCCCTAATAACAGCTGCTCACAAATAAAAAAATATTTTATACACAGATCCCCACCATAATTTGACAATTAAGTAACAAAAGATATGCTCTATTAAAATACTATGCAGAAGTTAGTATCCCAAATTACTATCTACCACAATTTTTGTAAAACCAATTACTGTGAAAGCTACATCATATAATAAAGTTTTACTTTATTCATTATTATAGTAATAGATTAGTTGTTAAAGAGTATTCACCCTTTTCACTAAATTTCTCAGTACAGTAAGACATTCAATCCTGTCAATTAAATGATTAGTTATTACAGATATAAATAAAATAGATTAGAATGCCTTGATAGAGTACAATAATTGAAAGCTGACTGAGAGACTTGAGATGACAACAAAATTTTCTTTTCACTATCGAGAATCACTCTCACGTTGAAAGTAAAGAAACACAAGAATGAAGATTGAATACTATATAAAATCTTAAATTTCTAAATCTGACCCAGCATCTGTATTAATGCTCTCTATGGCATGTTGTAATCAAATTTAGAAATTTAAGATTTTGTATGCTAATGTTTTACTTAGCATTCAATCTTTATTCTTGTGTTTCTCTACTTTCAACAGCATTATTGTCAATAGTGAAGAGGAAATTTTGGTGTCATTATAGACAAGTCTCTGATTCAGCTTTCAACGTTGAGCTGAAATTATGCTCAACATTAAAAACTTAATTGTACTCTTATCAAGGCAATCTACCCTATTTTATTTATATCTATAATAACAAATTAATCGACATGGTTGGATTTTCTACTGTACAGAGAGAAATTTAGTGAAAAGGGGAATACTCTTTAACAAATATTTTATAACTATTTTCTATTAGTATATTTATTTAATCAAGTAAATATTTTTTACATGATGTAGTTGTCACAGTATGTAATTGGTTTTACAAAAAAAATGTGGTAGGAATTTACTTCTTGGAAGTAGTTATCAATAAAATGACAACAGATTTAAAACTGCACTCATGTGTTGGGTGCTGTTTTGTATCAAGTTTTTTTAAACCCCTGTCTCAGAATTTATATTTCCTAATTGGATTTATTTAATTCTACTTTATCAACAATGAATTTTTCAACTACTTTCAACAATCAACTATTTTTACAACAATAAATTACCCTTTAATGTACAAAACTATGCAAAAAATAATTTTCTTATCTGCAGAGCATTTACTAACTCTACATAGAAAAATAATTTAAATAAATTCTTTTGATTCATAAATTATATCTGGGGATGGGAGTCATTTTCCTTTCACATAAATTTATGAACTGATTTTCTCTTTCTTTTTTTTCCCTAGATGCTGTAAAGATGGAGCCAGAGGTACAGCGAAAGGATCCTGTTTTGTAGAAAATATAGAAAAAAATTGTGTAAATGTGCTATGTACTTTCTAAATAAACTATTTTTACTCTAAACCAGCTCTTTTCTGTATTTAAAAACATGTGTGTGTATAATTTTTCTCAAAATTACAATAGAAGATATTACTATCATAGTACTATTTCTCAAAAATAGTACTATCAAGTGTTGGATATTAAGTCCAATATAATAGAAAAGAAAATATTTTTTTAAAATGACATAAGAATTTAATGAATTACTCTTTAATTCACAAAACTATGCAAAAAATAATTTTCTTATCTGTAGAGCATTTATTAACTCTACACCAAAAAATAATTTAAATAAATTCTGAGCAAGTTTTCACAAGCTCACAAAGATGGGCTTCATCATACACACTACACATTACTCAGGTTAGAAGAATGTATCAAATTTATGTTTACAAATTTATCAAATTATGTTAATAAATTTTATACTGGGGAAGTACAAATTTTTTGGGTTAATTATTAAAGTAGTACTGTTTTACGTACTATAATCTCATTCTAAATTTAAAAAAAACAAACTGTAACCTTAGATCGAGTGGAAAGATGATTTAGCTTTAATGGTTGGTATTAATGTTATCTTAACTTTCAAATTTGGGTAAATGTATCTTAATGCAAAATGAGGTTTTGTTCTAACAAGTAAACTAGCGATTCATATACAAATTTTTAGGTAATAACAAAGATCAGTATTTGGTAATACCTAAAAATACATAAGGCAAAACTGGAAAAAATGCTAGAAATATGAAGGCAAAAAAAATAATAAAAGTGAAAGGGTTGATATCAGAGGTTAATCGTCAATGAAATAAATAATAATAAAAAGCATATAAACAAAAGGGTCCTACGTAAAACTTAGAAAAAATGCCGGCGGTCCGATTCTGGTAGAATGCTGGCATGATGCCCGGACCTACGGCACATTGCTGTTTACGAGATGGGTAGATGACGGTATGTCGACACCAATTATTGCTCCCGTAACCGGCCCGTCAACCTCCGGTTACGTTCCGGCTATCTGTCCGCATCGATGGCTTAATCGCGGCTGCCTAACGGTTCGTAGTCGGATGAACGATGGCTCGAATCCTACCGGAAGCGGCCCGGCAGTCGACGGGGTAGTCGCGGGCGAGAGGACACAGCCGTGACGGAAACGATACTGACCTAATGCGCCGGCCCGGCAGTGGTGAAATCGGCTGGCCGGAACCTTCCGACCCCGGCCCGATGCTTCTGTGTTTGTTGGGTATATATATATATATATATATATATATATATATATATATATGTATATATATATATACATATATATATATAATATATATATGTATATATATATATATATATATGTGTATATATATATATGTATATATATGTATATATATAAATATATATATACATACATATATATACATATATATATATACACATATATATATATATATATATACATACATATATATATATATATATATATATATATATATATATATATATATGTATATATATATATACATATATATATATATAATATATATATGTATATATATATATACATATATATATATATATGTATATATATGTATATATATAAATATATATATATATATATATATATATATATATATATATATATATATATATATATATATATATATATATATATATATATATATATATATATATATATATATATATATATAAATTGGGTAAGATAGTTCAAATACACAAAAATATTTTTTTGGTTATATCACATACTAATAGAATTGTTAAAATAGCATTCCTGTTATTCTTTACAGGTATTATGATTTTTTAAAAAAGTGTATCTAATTCTTTAGAGGGAAAAATAAATATGGACATGAATATAACATCAGTAAAATAATAATGGAAGCATGAACACGGTGTGATGCATGAGACATAAAGAGACATTAGTCTGATCATAATAAATAATTTTTTTTAAAAATTCGGAAGATTGAGTTTATGTAAAGCATTATGTAAACGGAATTGTAAATTTGAATTTCAGCGCAGAAATAATGTGGAGAAGGAAACATGAAGTAAATTTGAATAACAACGTAGATTTAATAAGAAACAAAGGCAAAATGTTTGGAATGGAATTTCATAAACAAAATTTGAAACAATTTTCCCACTAAATCCATAATAAAGTGATAGGAAAAAATATGAAAAATAAAATAGATAATTTTATAAATACTACTTTTTATTTCTAACGACTTGATAAAATAATTATTAATTCACATTAATTTTTTTTTGTTTGTTTACTCATTTAAATTAAATGAATGGTACTGGATAATACACCTACACAAAATAAATACGTAAAATAAAAGAAAGGATTAAAATTATCTACTCTTATCGTAGAAGGGTCGCAAGTAAATTCAAAAATTTAATTTTAATAACTGAAATCAGAATAATTTTTAAAAAGTTTAGCGTCAGGAAACATGTTAAAGGGGATTGATTTTAATTAGTAAGAAAGCGTATTTATAAGTACACATGCAGTTTGCTTGGTGAAATCCTTTGGTAATGTCTGCTTCTTTACGTTTCCTTCTTAAAACTAAAATTTTCTTATAAACCTGTATCTTATAGTGGAAGTAGACTGTATAGATTAAACGTTATAGGAATATAGTTTATTTGGTATAAATGACTCCTATCCTATACCCCTAATTTTTTTCTGCTGTTATCCCCCACATTGTGTGTGGTAGATAACAACCAATGATTACTTGCCTCAATAAACAAATGTCATAGTATTAGGCACGTAAGTTAAACAATTACTAGCAATTTTTTTAAATGAATCAGTATATTACTCAAGATCACCCTTCCCTATGCGCAAGATCTTTTTCATATCAATGTGGACCTATTAACCCTTCAATAGGCGTGCCCGTGTACAAAGTGGAACAGTTTCGTAACTTTGAATGGTTTGTTTTTACATGTAAGGTTTGAATGTTCTAAGCTGTTTCTATTTATAGCTACATCCTTTCTAATGCATCCTTTCTAATTTTCTGACCCTTGTATTCCTTTCCATTCATTGCTAGTCGTGATTTAACCGTGGTAAACCAGCGACTATACTGGATTACAATACGACAAAAGCAGGAGTTGATGTAGTCCATGAAATGTGCAGCTATTACACGGTATCCCGCATATCACGAAGATGGACAATCTCGTTGTTTTTTTAGGTTTTTGGACATAATAGGAATTCGCAAGTTGTCCTTAGATCCAATTAACCGAACAGTTTTGAAATAATGCGATTGTATCTGCATTCGTTGACCTTAAATTATAAATAAATCTCAATATTATTACCAATTTATAACTTGTCATAAAATGCAGAATTATTATTTTCAATTTAAAAAAAAAAGTTATTACAAAAGGAATAATCAAGGTTGAAAGAGGCGTTGCACTTTGTGCTCGAATGCAAAGCACTTTTCATAATGTTCTTTTGATCCTACCTCATAATATTTTCAGATTTGTGGCCTCGGAACTTGAATTTCTTCAGTTTGACACCCTGAGTGCACCATGCGACTCATACACATTTGACTTTAAATACTGGATTTAAAACTTTCTGCAGGGATCGAGAGATTATAAAGTTTGAGTAAACCATTTTTTCATAGGAGACCCGGCAAGGAAAGGGTACATGGAATCGACTCTGGTTTTTTAAGGAAAAGTAGCGGATAAACCGGTAATTTCGATACTATGACGTCACCGCTTTTACATACTATTCGGAGACAGCGCCACTTTGTTTATAACCGAATTTTTTTAACCATGAGATCTGTTACATAAAAATATAGAAATGGGGTGCATCTTATGGTCGAAAGGTAACATTAAAATAAAATGAATATTTTATTATACATATTATATGTATTTTATATACTATGTTATTTATAATTTTTATTACATAATTTTTTTATCTTTATTAAGGGGGTCTGGGAAGCATTAAAAAAAATTGAGTTAAAATTTTGAATTCTTTTTGTGATGGTTAACCATTACAAAATCAAATCATAAAATTTCTTATAAAGTTTTTAAAAAATTTTTAAATTATAATTTAAAAAAGTGAGGTAATTTAAAATCGTTATAACTCGAAATATTATTTGTCGAATTTCAAAATTTTCTCATATAATTAAACAGAAATATATAAGTGTTAATTTTAATTCAGCATTTTTAAAAATATTAATTTAAAAAAAATATTTAGAGAAAATTTTTAAAAAAAAATTATGTAACTTATTTTTAAAAAAATTTATATTTTCAACAGTAAATATTTTTTTCAAATTTTCTGAATCAGAATTAAAGTAAAATAATTGAGAAAGACATGTTCCAAATTTGAACAATTTATCTTTAACGGTTCTTGACTTATAACAATTTAAAGCTGAGAAATGGTGAAAAAACTCATGATGCAGAAAAACGCATTTAAAGGTTTAAACAAAAATTGACTGCTATTAGAATGCTGAAAAAAAATTAACAACTCCTTTTTTTAATTAAACCATTAACCGCTGGTGTTGCGTTGACTCAACGGTCAGAATAAATGCGTATAAAAATTTAGCTATCAAATATGTTAACAGTAGTTTTTGAGTAGGGTTAATAATCGAATTGAAAAATATTTGCCTTCAACTGTTCTTTTAATTAATTAACGAGTTCCAAACTTAGACAGATAGTTAAGCATTTTTGAACGAGAACTTTCTCCTGGTCTTTTTCACAGAAGAAATATAGGGAGACAAATGTGAGATTTAGGGGTGATTTATTTTTAGCTAAGGTCAAAGTTTATCAGAACATTCCATCAATCGGTTGATTTTGTTTGGGTGGGGGAGGAAGAAAAAACAGGTGTTGCGTTGGCGCAACGTCAGCGGGAAAAGGGTATTCACATGTGTCGTTCGACTCCGTAGAACTTTCCCCCGTTCTATGGTTATAGAAATGCCTAAAACTAGATACTTTACGTTTAAAGAAGTTCTTCAAAGAATTTTCGACGAAGATTCAGATAATGATGACGAGAATTAAACTGATATTGTTGTTATTCTACCAGAGACAGCAGAGGCTAGTGATGAAGAAGAAGGAAATGATAATATTTTGAATAGTGACAATGATGATTTACCATGCGATACTGCTGTAGAAATTGAAGTGTGAGTAAAAAAGAAGTTTTTGCCTCCTAAAAGCAGTACAGGTTTTTCGAAAAAAATTAAAAAACAAAAACTGAAGATTTGAAATGGATAAAGAAGGGACCAATACTCACCTTTCAATACTCACCTTTCACCCTTTTCATCATTTATAAGATCAGAGAAGTTTGAATTTTTTAAAAAATTATTCAACTCATTTAGGATACAGGATTTGGGATTGTAATTACAAAAAGTACTGTTCAGTCACCATAAAATACTTACTATTTTTATTTTTATTTTTAAATAATTCATTATAATAATTGTTTCATTTTATTCATCATATTGTTTGTAATTTGTATTCCAATATGGCATCACTACGTAAACTTTTTTTCTTAAAGCTAAAATATTTTTTATTCTGTTGTTGAATATTCGATTCTGAGTAATGCAAGAAGATGTTTAATCTGTTGTGGTGTATATTCGCATCTATTCTAAGCAATGCCATGTAGGAATTAAAAAATCGCTATGCTGGATGTTATTCCGTTTTTTTTGTTGTTGTTAAAGATTCTGTGCATATCATTGTTCAAACTGTTGACATTTTGCAGTCAATTATTCATTTTGTAAAACATAATTCCGTAGGGTTATTCAGTATGTCATGAATTCAACAGTTATGTGTTAAAATGAAGTCAATTATTAGCTGCATTTTATGGATACATGCATGGAACTAAATTTTTTAGTGTTGTCTTATTATTCAAGCATTATTAAGATGATGTTAAAGGTAAGTCATTCCAGTATTACCTTTATTAAAAGAAGTAAGAAGAGTGATTAGTTGCACTTAAACAAGAACATTAAATATTTTTTGTTAATGGATTCTTATGCAGTCAACTAAGATATACAGTTATATTAATAAAATAACTGATCCCACAAGTACTGAGTACTATTTGTAGCATTTCTTGTCTTTATAAGAGGTGTTCTTTTATAAAATGCCAGTTAAATGTTAACTTCTTTCGTATCATTTATATTTTTCCATTGAAGCAAAATACCACTAATCCTTTCTTCAGAGATTTAATATGTTACAAGAATATATAATACTCACGGAAATCAGGCCTGTAACAACACAAAAATTAGTTCGGTTATCAAAGAAAATCACTAAAAATTTCCTTTTAAAAAATGTAAACTCCCGTTTTATATAACGGCCCTCATACTTGAAATCCAGAATTCCTATAAAGGAATATAGAAGGACAGATAACGTTGAAATGAAACCATATTATTTCAGAACTGAAGTAATGTTGTCAGTAAAGTGGAATAATTTAATTATGAGTATAAAACACCTACTATATTTAGCAAAAATGCTCACGGAAAAGATAATATGAAAGATTATAGAGTACCACAAGCTATTGTATTTGGTGGTTACTAAGTTAATTCTTTGAACTGATTTTATTTCTGTTGAAAGAAAATATGTACTCCTTAGAAGAAACTTGTCCGAGATATAATTGAAAAAGAATTTTTAAACATATATACCCGTAACTCATAGAAACTTTTGTCTGTAACATATAGCCATTGTTGCGAAACATCCTCTCAATTTCAACTGATCTAAGCTTTTGAAAAATAATTGTTATTTCGGATCACACCACGAGAAATGTCCTAACTTTTATACCCATTCGAGAAAATCATAGAAGAATCAACTATAGAAAAAGTAAGTACGACTATTTTATATAATATGCTTACATGAACTTCTGTATCCCTTCTTTTAGTACTTTAATGTACTGAAAGTAATGTCAAAGAGTTATTCTTATTAAACCGTAGGAATAAAAATGTTAGAGAGCAATTACTGCAAATTATGTTTATGTTTTCATAATGGCCTAATAAAACAAACCGGATGAAAACTACGTACAAAATATTACCCAACATTCTCACATCGTCTAACAATGACGTAGCTTTTAGGATGGAATTGGCTGCTGTTTCGCTATAACCGTCATTTACGGAATTGGGGTGCGTCCGCATCTTTTACTTTGCATTAGGATTGTTTGTGTGCTTGCATGTAAGGTGCGTTGAGCCCATACTGTAAGTTGTGTTTGTCTTTTCATTTTCTTTTTGACTTATTGCTTCCTTGGGGGACTCGGGGCCTTGGGATGTCATTTGGGCTTACCTGCATCCTATTCAGAAAGTTTCCCTTGAGGTAACCGATATGGTTAGGCTCCCTGATGACGAGACCTGTCGGTTACCTCTGTTGTTTTATGGTTCAGTACCGGCACTTATACAGAATCTTGCCGTTGATGCGTGGATGCCCAGAGTGCTTGATTTCTGTTTGTTTCTTGTCTATATTCGTATTATTTTTATCTATCTTTGTTGGATTATTTAATTGTTTTTTCATTATGGGGATATGAAGCTTCTGCACTATCCTCTATTGAAAATGTTTTCTTTGCAGGATATGTTTTATGTTAAAGTGATTTAGCAGTCTATGCTTGATTTTTAATTTTTGTTTATTTTTATTGTTTATTTTTTACACCAACATTCTCACTTAATTCATTGTTTTGACATCTACATGGCTAAAACGGTCAGTTAGTCACAGATAATATCCAAATATAAACCAAAAAGTTTTCAGGTAATCTCTTCTAATGAAACGACCGAGGGTTATTAATGTAGGATTACTTATCGTTGCCTACCTCTTATTTTTTCAATAAAATTCGTACATACGAAGAGTAGGATGAGTGATAACCCTATGCAGAATATGTCGATGGTAAGAAAAATAAGTTACATATGTCTACTCTGCCAGTCTTGATTTATAACTCGCGTCGACGGTTTTAGCGTCATAAATTTTGCTTTCCGGAGGACCGTTATGGAGGACCGTAATTCTACATTAAAAATGCAGGTGACGAATAGGAAGAGAACCTAAGAAATTCTAATCAGAAGACTCTCAGGGAATAATACTGAGGTCAGAGCGTATTGTAGAATAAGAATTATTTGTCAGGAATTCCGTCTAATAATCTGTGATAGTTTATAATTCCGATTTAACATCGGGACACATTTCGAATTCTTCATACAGAACTTAAAATTATTGATTTCGCCCTCTCTCTCTGTCTTATCAAAATTATTATCAATGGATTTGCTTATCAAGTGAGTAAAATTTCAGTATAGTACAATATCTTTTCAGGATCTATATCAAATGAGAGCAATATTTCTGACTTAAATAGACGCTGGTATTTTAGAGTAATGCTCCTTGAAATCCGAGAACAAAATTGAAGATTCTATCTTTAAAAACAAGCAAAGTGCAACTATTTCTTAATAAAAAATTACTAAATCGTACAATCATTCATATGCAACTGGAACCCTGATTTAACAAATTAATTTTTGAATAACAACCGTTGATTTTGCAAAAGGCGTTGTAGGAACCGTAACTGTCCAAATCTCGTATTTTCTACAAAAAAATAATATTTAAGAAATAATGTTAGAAAAATTTTAACGTCGTCCTTCAATACCTCGCGGTTTTTGAAGACATTATTCATTAAAACTTAATTTACTTTATATGAAATTATGATTCACCGGTCAGTGAACACACCTTCGTTAACTGGTTTATAATATTAATAAAAATTTTAATCAACACATAAAATATAATAAAACTCTTCGTGTGCAAATCATATAAAAGATAGCTAGAAGTAAATAAAAAAATTTAAAATATGGTTTTGGGTGCTATAATATGCAAATTTTATAAAAAAAAATAAATTTAAACTCATTGTCAGTATGTGCTACCACTGATTGAAAATACATATTTTTTTAAAATTTATTAATATATTTTGCTCGCTAACCCGACTTAAGTAAAAAAAATCTATTGTTCTCTGGAATTCTTAAGAAACTAGCAAAATAAAAACCCTTAATTCCTCTTTATTTTTATCTAGAAAGGTATTTATAGCTAAATAATTAGTATGCATTGTGAGTGACACTTTTGAAAGCCAGGACCTTCTAAGTAATTTTCTGCTTGAAAGAAGATGTTAATGAATATTCACGCAAGGTATATTCTTTTAGAGAAAACAGGGTAAATGCCCCATCATGATTAAAATTAAATTCAAACAACTTAATGCAGAGGGTTTCTTTAGTTTGTAGGAAAAACTAAAAGAAAAAAAGGTTCATGACCAATTGAATTACTCTTTATTAAATCAAATGCATGCCACAAAATATGTTGTAATGTATTAGTAAAATAATCTTTATTTAATGATATTTTATTTAATAAGAGGATAAAAATGGAATGCATAAATGTTATATTAACTCTTATGGAAAATTATTTTTGTAATTGGTTTACAAAATGAATTTGTGGGAAATACGATCAAATAAGTAATTTGATGCTTTTCCTGATAATTTGAGTTTCACGAAAATAATTCTCAGATTTTTAAAAATTTTGTTTCTGAAATATTTTGTTGCATTCGCCGAATATGACAAGATTTTTTTCTCATGTGGTCACGAATAGATAAATTACAAATAGCTAATACAAACGGATTAATTATATAAGTATCTTTGATCAAAGATATTCAAATCAAGCCTAAAGGTTATTCCCTCAAAATGGGTAGGTTTATTCCTTCTGCTTATTTATTAAATTAAGAGTGTATTGAAGCTAGACAAAATTTAAATTATATACTTTAATTATATAACTTTTCAAGAGGTATTAGTTTTTTAAAGTAGTAATTATCTCCAAGAGAATAAATTTGAGAATTAATAAAAGTTATGACCTCGTATATATGAAGGTTTAAAGTGATAATTTTAAGGGTAATTATTGCTTTAATGCAGAGATTTTTACAATGATTAAAAGAGCTAGGAAATGTTATGTATCACACAGAAATAATTCAGTTTTTAACTTTGGTGGAGCGGCAGGTTTGAAGGGAAGACGTACGCTGAAGGATGTATACATGTGCAGAATCATATTTTTGTGCTAACATGTTGCTCATAACCATCAGGGAAATGATGTGAAAGGTGAAAATTCTGTTTAGACATCTCATCTTTCACATGAATTTCAGCTGTTAAATCATAACGATCGTACCTAAATAATCTGAGCAACTGTATGTTCTCTCTGTCTGTGTAGGTATATGCAAACATGCTGTCACATGTTATTATATATTATGTGTTCGTTATGCTTCTAGAATTACTTCTGGTAGTTTCTGTTATTTTATTTTTTCCAATAGATTTTAGCCTGAACCGAAATAACATTTCAAGCTATTTACTGTCTTGAATATTTTAGATGTTTCTCAGCTCTAAAGCCGCGCAAGACTAATTCTTGCCCAAAAAAATAGGAGTTACGCAGTAATCCATGAATATAAGATAAAAAACAAATATGCATGAGTCTGTCCGGGTGAAAAAATTTAATATCATCAAATTCAGGCTGCTTAATGTTTATTTATGAAGACTTGGATACATGATGTTTATAAAAAGAAACATCTTAATTTGTGCGTAAAAATTATGTTCGTGTTAGATAAAATCCATAAAGTAACAAACACGAAATGCAAGATATGCTTTTTAATATAACACTTGACATTCTAGGAGTAATTCCACGTAAAACTTCACTAATTCAGTAATTCTAAACATAATTTGCCATAAAGAATTTACTGTCATTTTTAAGCTAGGAAAATAAAACAATAGAATTTATTATTTACGCTTAAGGCACCATAGGACCTTTAACTGTGCTGATATTCTTTGGAAATTGTATTATATTTATATTTTTATAATTTAAACCACATTTGAGTTATATACTTGACATTTGCATGCCAAATAGATTAAATATATCTCTTATTATACAAATTTTTTTGAAGTCAAAAAAGTATACTTAAATTTAATTTTTAATTTTTTAAATTTATACTATTTTGACAGACATAACGGTGCATGTAGCAGCTGCACGTAAGATATTTCCCATAATATTATACTTATGGATTTAAATTTAACAATAATGTGTTTATAATCATTGTATCTTTAAGTTATAGGCACTTTTTAGAAATTTAATCTAAATTTAATACAATTTAAAATTACACAATATAAAATTTAAATTTTTGATGCAAAAAAAAACATAATTGTTTTTTATAAAGCACATTTTTTAATTTATGAGGATTTTTTCATCTATAATTTGTGTATATGAATGGTATTAATAAGAGTAAAAAATTTGAAATTAATTGGTTGAGTAGATTTTAAAATATACTGCGCACAAGCGCTAAAATAACATACCTGTATTGACGAAATTAATCAATTTTTACATTTTAGATCTCTTTCATAATGACACTGTTTAGGACATTGGTTTGTATCCCAGGCTTTCTTTCACCGTGTCAAAAATTATTTACTCGGTTCTTTCTTTCACCAGAAACAGTAGTCCTGGAGCACTCACCATAAAATCTTTCTTTTTTTCTGCCTGTAATATACGATGAATTGCAGAATGTTTTCCAGCTCCTAGGCCTTGTTCACAATGCGACCGTCAGCTTCAGCTTTACTCGCATCGAAATTTTTTTAACCAGTCACAGACATCCTAACGATTAGTCACGATATTGTGAAGTTCTGCGGTCTGTTAAAAACATGTTGATGCTCGCAATGCCAATGTTGACCGATGCAGTGACGGAACAAGGCCGGTCTCACACTACTTCCGGTTATAATTTTGGTCGATTTGCGCTCTTGTGCATAATACAAAGATACAATCATATACAGGGTGATTCAAAATTCCATGTACAAACTTTTAGGGGATGTAGAAAACTCAAAAACATAACTGAATCACATAGGAATGTATGGCCGGAAATGCAAACCTGATCAGCTATAGGATAAACAAAGATGTAGTTGACCGGAAATGCAAACCTGATCAGCTACAGGATAAACAAAGATGCAGAAATGAAAAGCCAACACAACTGCATCTTTGTTTATCCTCTAGCTGATCAGGTTTGCATTTCCGGTCAGACATTCCTATGTGATTCTGTTTTGTTTTTGAGTTTTCTATCTTCCCCAGAAAAAGGCGATATTTCTGGCCATCCAGTGGGGATGGTAAGAGGTATGGTCCGATTAAGTAAACAGCGCCCTCCAGCGTCAGGTTTGCGTATCCGGTCATACATTCCTATGTGATTCTGTTTTGTTTTTGAGTTTTCTACCTCCCCTAATGGAGTTTTGAATCACCCTGTATTCATGTTCAGCAGTACAAAAGCGAGTTATCGAGCGATGATTCTTGACCCATGCTGATCAGCTGGAAGTTCGAGTTCCCGGAACTGATAATGATCATGCCACCTTTGATAGCTTTCCAAGTTCCCGGGAAAAAAAAAATTCATACCAATGAAACTGACATTTAGTGTTTCCGTAAGATATGTTCATGCCAGTGCAGCTGACGCTCTGAGTTTCGGCAGCTGGCATTCCTACTTTACGGAAAAAATGTTCATGCCAATGAAACTGACATTCAGTGTTTCAGTAAGAAATTTTTATACCAGTGCAGCTGACTTTCTGAGTTTCGACAGCTGGAATTTCTACTTTACTGAAGAAATGTTCATGCCAGTGCAGCTAGCATTCCTAGTTTACGGAATAATATGTTCATGCCAGAGCAGCTGGCTTTCCTAATTTATGGAAGGAATCCTCATGCATTTACAAGGGACATTCCAATTTTCGTAAAGGATATATATGCCAGTCTCTTTGGCATTCCGAATGCAGAAGGCTAAAAATGGAATGCATAGTTACTTACAGTTATGGAAAAGGATTTTTATAATTTGTTTATGAAATATATTTATGAGATATACAATCAATCAAATAATTAAATCCTATGTGGTTCATGACAATTCAATTTTTACGAAATAAATTTGCGTTATTTTTTTAATTTTGTCTTCGTAATATTTTGTTGCATTCACTATATATGACACTTCTTCTCATGTGGATTTTTTTCTCATGTGGTCCCGAATAAATAAATTACAAACAGCCGATACAAACAAATAAATTATATAAGTTTCTTTGATCAAAGATATTCAAATCAAGCCTAAAGGTTATTCCCACAAGATGGATAGAATCATTCCCTGTGCTTATATATAAAATTAAGAGTGTATTGAAGCTAGACAAAATTTCATTCATATACTTTAATTATGTAACCTTTCAATGGGTATTATTTTTTTTAAACTAGTAATTATCTCCAAGAGAATATTTTCCGTCTAGTGAGGAATTGATTTTGATTTTCAAGTTAAGTAGATGCTGCTTTAAGTATTTGATCCACCTCAATTAATGAAGACTTTGAAAAATAAATATGAACTATTTATTTTCCAATATTTAAAATTCTAGCTTGAACAGATGAAAGGGATATTCACGAAAGATTTATATATATATATATATATATATATATATATATATATATATATATATATATATATATATATATATATATATATATATATATATATATATATATATATATATAAAGGGGACTCAATAAATTAATTTGATAAATCTTATAGCTATGGGTCTAACTGAGGAGTAAGAAGCCTGATATTCAAACATGTTGTCTTAACCACAGTGCAGGGCATGCAAAATGTACAAGAATGTGAAATAAAAAATAATAGAAAAATTAATACATGTTTCTTTTTTATGTGAATGTGTAAAACAGCATTTATATTGGATATTTTATAGTTAAAACATAGCTGTATGAATACGTTATAAATACATGCTCATTCAAATAATGCGCATACCATTGGAATTATTTTATTCAGAATTATGCGTAGAACATTATCTTGTTAAATATCGAATATGTGTAAGTATTATTAATTAAGAATTATAATTAATGGTTATGTAACAAAAGATAAAATATATTAAATTTTCTATGATAAGGAAGGTTTATAAGCGGCGTGATCCAAAACATGACTTCCATTGTCTTTAACTATTGATTACCGTTATATGAATTGAGACAAATTTAATCTGATATTTTATCTCGAGCCCTTGTGTCGCTGTTGGAAAAATTCCGTTTGTAAGCATAATAGAAACTAAAGTTGGTTCTGAGACAAACGGGTAGGGAGTATTTCTCATACTCAAATGGGAATACTCACATGGGAACACGAAGTTCATTGAACCGTCACACACAGGCGACAGGCGGTCGGTTTTTAAACATATCTTTCAGACTTCGTGGCATTTAGAGAGGATCGTCAGACTTCAAGCTTTTAAGGGAGTGGGATTTGAATCAGTTACGTCAATTTGAGGTTCTTATTGAAACATAGTCAGTTGAACTCGTATCTCAGCTCTCGTCGAAGTAAGAATAAAGACACTTTAAAAGAAAAGTAAACGTGTTTTACAGTTTAAAAGGTGCCTAAAAGTCTGCTTTGTCGAATGTGCTTAATTTTGCTTCTAATTCTTTTAAAGCTCGATTAGTGTTCAACTGATTCTTCTTACCTTTATGCGACGACAAAGTTTGTTTTCTTCCTCAGCGTGCTAATTGTACCAATTTTTGGCATCTCTAATCACTCCGATTGTTATATATGTCGTTTCATTTGCTTCTGCAATGCCGCTTCATTTTCGTCTTACATAATTCGTGTAATGGATCATTTTCGTAACTGGCCGAAATGCTTCCTTATTTCATTGGTGCGGACCTTTTAATTTTTTTAAAGCAACCTATCGCTATCAATTTTTTTGTCGTATTTTTTCAGTGAACAATTTTATCATTTGTCTCGTTATAATAACTCATGATTTTTAACCTTTTTTTTTGCATTTTAGTGCGACACTCAATGCACAAGACCCTAAACTGTGCAATTTAAATCAAAGTTTGCTGAAGCTATGTTATTGTATTAGTATGCACGACAGAGAAAACAATCACAAATTTAACTGTCTTTATTGGGTATTCAGTTGAATGCATACTATGTAGATGAGAGAACGTTTCATATATATCTTAGTTAGAAACACGGGTAGATTCAAGTCTCACTTAATAATATGTACTCCTTCTTAATAATAAAATAGACTATTGCAGGCACTGTGATGCGACTCGAAAACTTGAGGTAATAGGACTAGAGCGTGTGAGATTTGTTAAGGAAGATCATAACAAGACCTAATAATGTAATCAAAAGTTGATCCAGGCCGTAAATATTTTTTTTACGTCTTCTAATCCCAGGAAGCAGAATGAGAAAGTAATAAGGAATTGGGTGTTTGTAGATATTTTAATTTATACATATTTGATTACAGGCAGTCTTGAAAAAGAACATTTCGAATGTCATTGAAATTGAAGAATTTTCTTAGTATAATCCATCGTATTTACTCCATATGTCTTCCATGTCCCTCAGAAACATGATTTTACCCATGTTAACACGGACCATCACACAATCTCTCAATATCTTTAGTAACAGTCTTTACTCTCAAATGGATGAATTTAACGTTTGATTTATAAAAAAAACTCTTAAATGAGTTCGATATCGACATCGAAATTTTCAGATTAAAAAACTGAAAAGTACTAATCAGTGAAGAAAGAAACTAAAAGCACGTGGGATTAAAGAATATTAAAAAATGGATTCCCAAATTTAGATTTAATCTCGAAAAAAATAAACTGGTGATGAACAGATGTTGCGGTTATCTTAAAAACTCAGAATTTGATAAGCAATTATTCATCTCAGTGAACGTAACCACATACTTCTTTTGATTTTGCTCGATTTATGTCGGGCTAAAAAAGAAAATTCTGTAGAAAACTGTGCTTTAATTGAAGGAAAGTTTCTGCATTGTTTTAGAAGTCCAACGACTAAATCACTGTTCATAGGCCTCAGGAAACCTCTCTTGGAAAATCGTCGAAACTTTTATTGAGCCACGATTCAATTCCATTGAAAATTTATGACTGAATTCTGAAAATTGCAAATTCTTTCCAGCAAAAGACTACACTATTTTCAGTAAAAGCATTTCCGTTTCGATCGAAAAAGCGCCCTAAACGAAAAGGAGAGGCGTCGATTGAATACTTATGTTAAAATACCGCAGAACTATTGTATGGAAAAAAAAAATAATCAAAGTTGGGATATCCATTTTCGAATATTCTATAAACACGTGAACATTTATTTTCTTTTTCAGTAAGCGGTTTTGGAACCTCAAGGTAGTGTTTCTCTTTCGGGATACCCTTTGTCATTCTTTTCAATTCTTCCATTATAAGTGATATATGATAACATGTTTTTATAGATTGATTCTCAAAGCTGCACAATTCTTTAAGGGGGTACAGGACCGGGAAGCTCGATGAAATGACTAAAAATATGGTCTGATTCTAACCACAAAAATTCCAATAATAATAGAAAAAGAAATTTTCTTTCTTTAAACGTATAAAGTACATATATTTAAATATGTCATATATAAAAATGGAAATTATAAATAAATGAGTTTCACATTAGCAGTTTAGAATTTTATATGATTAAATTCTAATTTTGAGTGTGCGCATCATTACTATCAATAGGAAACTGATAAAACTACACTCATATGTATATTTCATGGTACTCTACGTTTTAAAACCAGAAAAATAAGCAATTCTGGAATACTTTTCATTATGTGGAAAAATTATGCGAATAATTATGATAATTTTTGATGGTTTCCAATTTTTAGCTCAATTTTTAATTTAAATAATATTTATTACAATTTATTTGGTTTCACAATGCAGGTAAATATATTACAAGTGCATTCTGACCATTGATTATTTTCTGTAAGCATATATCTCAATTTTACAAAGCGCACAGAACGTTCTGATTTTAAATCCTCATTTAAACATATAAAATTCAAAACTGCTAGTTTGAAAATTTCCTTTTTTTTATATGACATATTTCAAGATATGTACTACTTTAAATGTATAAAGAAAGAAAATTTCTTTTTCTAATATTGTTTGAATTTTTGTGGTTAGAATTAGACCATATTTAAATTAATTTCGTCGAGCTTCAATGTGCCCCCTTAAATACACAGAAAAACATACACACTTTGAATGCAAATAATTAATTATTAATGACAATAGTGCATTAATTAAGGTATTTTCTAACCTTAATTCAATAGTTGGCAGTAAAATGAGAGTTGGTGATAAAATGGAGCAAACTATGAATTGTAGATACGATATTCAATGCAAGTAATTTGTTTAAAAAAATTCATGCTGTTCATTAATGTATGAGGACTTTGAGAAAAAATAGAATAGCGTATTGAAACATTTTAACCAACCTGTGTAATATATATATATATATATATATATATATATATATATATATATATATATATATATATATATATATATATATATATAACAGTTCCGTAACTGACTGAATGATTGACTGATATATAACGCACAGACCAAACCGCTGGACCTAAAGGACTGAAATTTTGCATGGCGATTTTTCTTGTAGTGTAGTGGTGCACTAAGAAAGATTTTTAAAAAATTCTTCTTGGTTTTTTTTAAAATTAAATTTTTAATATGTTTTGTAACATTGTTTAAAGTTTGCATTTAAAACTATAATCCGAGAGTTATGAGATTTATATCACGAGAAAGATCCCAAAAATTCCTTTCAAATGAAATCTTTTTCGAATCTTTACCTCCATTTTATAATTTTTGGTGAATTTTTAAAGATTAATTTTTAGAATTATTTTTTTTTAGAATTAATTTTTTTAGATTTTTTTAGAATTATTTTTAAAAAAATTCGTCACGTGCATAACAACGAAATATACAAAAAAAAATATTTGTTTTTCTTGCTAATGTGGCAGACGATTGGACATTATCCCCCCAAAAATATATTAAAATACGGTAAAAGAAATGTTCCTCAAGCTGTACTATATTTTTAGTATGTTCTATCAGATTTAATTTGAATATTTTCTTCATTATTTTGTCTATGAAAATATCCGTTACGGTTTTTTTATAAATATATTTTTTCGATTTTTCTTACATCAATTGCGTACATTGATCGTTGTATTTATTATAAATAAATAAATAAATAAATATATATATATATATATTTGGCATTAATTGCATACATTGACCTATGTATTTAATTTGAATGTACTCCGTAGCGAAGTATGGCTTTTCAGCTAGTACAGTATAAGTCTTATATAAAATGCTCACGTTGCAAATTATTCGCAGTCTACTCCCGTGATCAGAAAGTCGCGAGAGGTTTGAAAATTACTGTCAGATATGTAAAATAAGACTGAAAAGTATAAAACTTTTAGAATTGTAACGAAATAAAGGTCAGAGAAGACAATACAGTAAACAGAGATCCTTATTACGTGATATCTGATCAGACCAGACAGGATCCAATCTTGATCTCTCTCTTTGTGAAGGGAAAAGAAGAATGAAACGTTTCATGAGAGCTAAATTATAGTCCCAGCTGTAAGGAAATATCTTACGTCCATAGGTTACGTAATATCGTTTCATAGAACCTAAAATTTACGGTATTCACTGGAAGATAAATAAGAATAATATAGCCCAATGCAGTTCAATCGGCGAATTCTGTCTTCTTATCTGAAATTTCACGTTATTTAATCTTATAAATGTAAAACTCGCTTTAGTAATAGTCCAATCATATTTCTGTTTCTTGTAACCGAAAGTTTCTCAAAACCAAATTTCTTGCAACTGGAGTAGACTGCATTTTGCAGATTCAGTATCAGATATTAAAGGAATCAGACACATAAAACAGATTTATGCGAAAGACATTATGTCTCGAAGTATAAAGATTCCGTGTCTTTGCTGACTAACTCAAAGCTGCATATTAAAATTAACTGTTGTGCTTTTAAATAATAATTCATAATTTTTGCAGGAAACTCTTGATTTTGAAATTATATATTATAAATAGATTTTTTATCTGATACTGACAGGTACAACACTTTGCAAAGCAAGAGACATTAAAAAAATCAATTCAAATTTCTTTTTTGTGGCTTTATATGATTTTATTTAAATATTTTGAGGAAAAAGAATAAAACTGTAATTATTAAATAAAATGGAATATTTTTATTACGATGGATTTTTGCTCCAATAACTAAGTCGCCAAAAATTGTTAGTTAGTGCAAATAAAAATTTAGTCCTTTCAAATGAAATCTTTTTCGAATCTTTACCTCCATTTTATAATTTTTGATGAATTTTTAAAGATTAATTTTTATAATTATTTTTTCTTAAATTAATTTTTTTAGAATTTTTTAGAATTATTTTTTTAAAATTCGTCACGTGCATAACAACGAAATATACAAAAAAATTATTTTTTTTCTTGCTAATGTGGCAGACGATTGGACATTATCCCCAAAAAAATATATTAAAATACGGTAAAAGAAATGTTCCTCAAGCTGTACTATATTAAATAATAATAAAATTTAATACAAATGTTATTGTTTAATTTTACTTCTTAAAAAAGCTACCACAAAACAATGTTAATTACAAATCAAAAAATGGTCCGAGGTGGCCCTGTGGTAAGCGCGCAGGCTTTTGGGACTGAGGGTGCTTGTATCGAATCCCGGCTCGCGCCACTAAAATATCTCCGTTCGTTTCGTCCCTTCATAGCGAGCAATGCTGGTCCGCCCTTATGGTGCTCCCATAATAAATTGGTGAGCAGAAACTGCGGTGAACAACATCAGGAGAATGTATATCTGACAAAGTGTCTCTGCATTGAGAAATAAAACAAACAAACATAAAAAAGCAATAAATACGAAGTCTGCCCAGATAGAAAACCGAACTTTGAAATTAGAGTACTAAAACGTCAACCTAGCAACCCCGTTGTAATGACGTAGCGCAGCGTTAACCTAGAGCTCGCACCTGACCCTTTCTTTAGAACGCCACGTCGTTTTGCCACTGTTTTATGAACGGTAGAATGAACCACCATTTTGCTGTCTCGACGATTAATTGCATTTCGAAAATGAAAAATCTTCAAAAGCAACGAGCATGTGTGAAGTTTTGCTTAAAATGGCCAAAACCTTTACTGAAACATTTCAGAGGTTGCAACAAGCTTATAGAGAGGATTGTTTTAGCGGCTCCCATTGCATTGCTATGAATGGTACCAACGTTTTACATGGGACATAACACGCACCAAAGACGATCCAAAATCTTGAAGAACGTCCCACGTCAACGAGCGATTTTCAGGTCGAGAAACTGCGTGCTTTGATTCGTGCAAATCGTCGTTTAAATATCCTTGAGTTTGCTGAGGATCTAGGCATCAGCAAAAACTCATGTCACAAAATTTTTATTTGGTTATTAAGCCAGTTTAAGAGAAGCAGTGCGACGGAGGAGGCAGGAAGTTTAGCGAAAAAAAAAAATTCTGGATGTTTCAATATGATAACGCATCTGCACTCTGGTCACTCCGTAAATTTTTGTCCAAACAAGAGCTGACTCTTACTCCCTTCTCTCCAGATTTGGCCCCTGCGCACTTCGATTTGTTCCCAAAGTTGAAATCTCTCTTGAAAGACTGTCGCTTTGAAACAAAAGAGATGGAAAAAAATTTGCGGCGTTACTTACATGGGATTCCCCCCACAAAAGTGTTTCCAGGGAACATTCAAGCAATGGAAGATGCGTAGGGAGTGGTGTATATATAAAGGAGAAGTGCACTTTTAAGGAGAAAAATCTGATTAAATAGTACTTTTATCAATTAGTGATTTATTTTAAAAGTTCAGTTTCTTTTTGTACAGACCTCAAACAGAGTATTATAAATAATTTACCACATGGATAAAAATTACAAGAACTAATTTATAAAATATTAAATGCTATTAAATACATAATCTCTGATTTCGAATATTATAACCATAAATCGATATGGTCATACGAAGTAAAAGGAATGTAATGAATTTTTATATCTATTAACAATATTTTTTGTCTTATAAAGGATCTGTTATTTATTAATTTTCCTGTAATTTGTTCATAATTTTTTCTCCTAATTTTTATCTTTTAATGTGCCATGATAAACATTTAAAACAATATATTTTCTATCTCTACAATCAAATGTTACATCTTGCAAAGTCCTAGTGTAAGCTTGTTCCATTTACTGCAAGTTGAAATTAATATCAGAAAAACAAGCCGAACACTCTTTCACTAATGCATTTCAAATTCAACTGAGCTAAACACATTTTGCTGTCATTCAAAATCTAATACTTTAAATCGGATTTCACTACGGAAGTTACTTAGAAGTCTAAAGACATGTATTTCGCCTCTGACTAAATATATACTTCCTTTATTTGACCAACACAATTTGCAAAGTTTAACTTTTAGTCGTATACAGTCAACACGCGTATAATACAAATATTAATGATAAATTAAACGAATATCCAAGTTCTTGATGTGTTCCGTTACCTGATTTGAAAGCGCTCTGAAGAATAAATAAGAATGATTGTCAGAATTTGAAGAAATTTTGAGTGACGCATAGTAAAAAATTGCTTATTTACGTTTTCAAGATTTTAGTTTAATTTTTTTTGCTTATAAAATTCAATAACTAAAATTTTTGTTTCAACGAATGTCGCCATAGCTGAGGTCATAAACAAAACTGAGTTTATAACTCAGTTTCTGACTGAGTTATAAACTAAGTTTATAACTGAGTTTTTACTGAGTTTATAACTCAGGTCGTTATCTGAGTAACCGAACACATTAAAATTTGTGAATGTTATTCGTAATTCTAACCGTATCGGAAATACAGTACACATGTTGTCAAAAATAAATGTTATATGGATTTGTATACTAATTCCACTGAGCATGTTTAGTCAAATTAACGTTATTTTCTCTACATAATTTTCATTCAAAGAAATAAAGTTAATCAAATTTCCTGCATATTTTTTGTGGGACTATGATTTTTTTAGTTATATGCTCACGGATATTTCCATTAAAACTTCATCTAATATATTGCACATTAGTTTAGTAGAGGAGACTCCAGATTATTAACGTTATTTTCTCTACATAATTTTCATTTAAAGAAATAAAGTTAATCAAATTTCCTGCATATTTTTTGTGGGACTATGATTTTTTTAGTTATATGCTCACGGATATTTCCATTAAGACTTCATCTAATATATTGCATATTAGTTTAGTAGAGGAGACTCCAGATTAAAGAGCGGGGATAGGGAATCGAAACAGAAGAAGTCCCAGATCATGACATCTCATGACCTCACGTGACACCATGACATCTTCGAAAATAATTAATAATGGGAAGCGAAGCTAAAATTTTCTGGACATTGGAGTTAACTATTATGGATTATTAGTAGCTAAACTGTACCGTACTCATCAATTCCTTACTCTATGAGAATTAATCTGACATTCTCTCCCACCTATGAAAAACTAAGAGGGTGCGGAGGGATGGAGCTAAAATTACTTATTTTGTCGTTGGGTGCTTCTCGAAAGACTGAAACAATAATTTCCGGTTTCGAACTACCTTACTTTCCAATCAACATTCCTGGAGCATACATGTTGTTGCAAATATCCCTTGGCCGGATGTATTCCAGACCAGGATATATATATATATATATATATATATATATATATATATATATATATATATATATATATATATATATATATATATATATATATATATATATATATATATATATATAAATGGCACCACAAGGATCGGAGTCGCTAGGTGCCACCTCAATCTTGATGGAGCACCCCCCAGGGACGGAATCTGGGGGATCGTATTCTCCCCCACCAATCTTACCTCATAAAGGGACTCTCCAGTCTACGAATTTAACGTGCCCATAGCCCGCCTAGACACGGATGCATTTAATGGCTCTTGCGATTTGATCCGAGCACCGTCAGCATCGAGATCTGACGAACTACCTCTAGACTACCTCAGATCCATATTTTATAATCTTCTGATTTATCGAAAAGTTTAAAGGTAAATCTTCGTAAAGTAAAAGTTAAGCTTAATACTTACTTATATTGTATTGATGCTTATTATACTTTTAATAACACAATTTATCAAATAGGTCTTTCATTGGCACTTTCCTGGCGAATCCGTTATTCGAAACACAGCATAGTAAATGTTCTGATAATTTCATCGTAGTTTCACAGCAATTGCCACTGGAAATGTGAGCTTCACTTCAAAAAATTTGAAGGGAATTCTTTAAAAACGCGTCGTGAAATCGGTCATTTTTTATCAGATTTTATCCAGATTTTAAAATTATTGTAAATAATATTAACACATGTTACAATAGGATATTGAAATATCTCATTTTTATTAATATGCCTCATATACTATGCATATATGTTAGGATTGCTTCAAACTAAAATTTTCATTATAGTTTAAAATAATATTCTGAAGTATATTATTTTTCAAAAGCTATTTGGAATAATCCTTTATGGAATAAATTTTTGGGAATGGTAAAGAAAATTGATCATGAATACATTATCCTGATTTCCTGGAAGCTATTCATATTCATGAGGTTTTAAGAGAGCTCGTTAAGGACTTCAGAATAATCCGATTCCCGGAAAAACAGGATACACTTGAGCTTATGTTCCTTATTAGTTGCAGGAGAGATGTTTTTGTTATTTTTCAGTTGTTTTCCGTCTTTAGAGCATGGAGTGACAGTAAACTGATTAGAGTATAATTTTTCATGGCGCCGCTAAGCGTATTCGTTTCCTCACTTTTTTTATGGATTTAGTAAATTCAAAATCTTAATACGCAAGTTGACTGCGATGGAAACATATTCTGTCTGCTTCGATTTGCATTATATATATATATGTATACGATTACATAAATAAATAAATTATATATATAAATATAAATATATATATATATATATATATATATATATATATATATATATATATATATATATATATATATACATATATATATATATATATATATATATATATATATATATATATATATATATATACATATATATATATATATATATATATATATATATATATATATATATATATATATATATATATATCATAGATACAGTCACAGATTTACGGTACCGACTCTTCGTAATGACGTGCCAAAGAGAGGCCTTGTACAGAACAACAATACCGATGTCATAAAACATCGAAAATTAAGGAGTCAGCTATAAATCTGACGTCAAAGGTCGAGAAGCGGGGAACTGTCCAGTGAGAAAATATTCCAGACACGGGCAGGCGGCGGAATTAATTTAAATGCACCGGAACATTTAAGATACGGCCAATGCAATGAAGGGGACCGGGAATACAGCCTATGAACAAGGTGGACCGTCCCTCATCCCAGTAAAGGAGTGGTGCGAACGAATGGAAAGACAAGAAGGTCACACCCAATGGGAAATAAAGAAAAGGAAATATATATGTACGAGTGTTGGAGCATTTCGAGAGAGCGCCTATTAAAAAGAAACGAAAAATAAACTAAGCTGCTATAGGGCCTTCGAGAATTCGAATAATATGAAAATTGAATCCCCATCGAGAGCTCCTTACGAAAAGAAAAGGGAAAACAAACTAACCTGCTACAAGGCCGAGAAGAATCCTGAGACGATGTAAAATTGATTGCACAGCGAAGGTTCGCAAAGTGACAAAGTTCAACTATACAACAAGTATGGAAAAGAGATTAAGATACTAATGCTACCTGGCCGATACCTGAATGAACGTGTACACACATTTTTATAGCGGTGAGACGACGAAGGAATCGACTGAGATTGGAGACCAGTGATCAGAGATTACCGGCACGATGATTGCTACGATGTGCCAAGGTGAACGCGCATATGACCGACGACCAATATAGAAGAACAACATAAAGGTAATCAACTCACATCTACATCCACGATGTACTCCAAGTTATCATCGACCAATAAGATTCTGAACTCTTTTAGTGACGAGATATAGAAACTCTTTTAATGAACTATAGCGCACAGTGACTGACAAATACTACACGAACTTTTGTATACAAGTGGTGGAGATGAGCTCAATCGACTGTGACAGCAGCCCCATGGCTGAGCATATTTGCTAACATTATTTATTTCACATCCTTGTTTATTAAATATTCGTCACTTTCCTGCAAGTGTCGGCATTGCCAAATATTTGATGAATATGATGACTTGTAATAGTGAACGATTTATATAATTGATAATATTAAGAATTCAGCATTATGCTAGGTAATGTGTATGTAAATATTTATGTGTAAATAAATTGTATATATGTATAACAAGAGTGTCTTATTTGAGAGTTGTACCCCTTTACTTAGTTAAGTTGCTGAGACAGCATTGGTCGCAACGCGACGCAAAGGTATTTATACGATCACTGTCTAATGATCCCACGGATAACAGAAGGAGGATCCAGATAACAGAAGGAGGTAAAGAAGGGAGAGACACTTACAGACAGATGTACATGAAATAAATACGCAAAATGGTGGTTTGAGTTGAGAGCAAGAAGAAAAGATAAAAAACAGGAGCAAAGTTAGGGCCGTAATAAAAAGGGAGCTCACACGCAAAAGTCTTTCGCCCCGGGCCAGGTTGTAAAATGGTCCAGATCCGTGGAATGATGAGAGTGGGGTCACGACGAGAGAAACGCCCACGAAGCCCAATGGACGGAATAAATATTAAGGATAAACCGAAAGCCAATTTGATGGTAAAAGGGAAGAGTTAATATAGCCAATAGGACAGCATTGGAGGAGGTGCCTGAGAGTTAGAATGAGAAAGATAAGGAGATGAAATAACAGAATTGAAAGAGATAAGCAACAAGTTTTGTTGGCTGATAGATGAAAAGGTTGCTCAAAAAACACGACGAGTACCGATAGTTGTAGAGTCAGAAGTGGAGAAGTGAGCTGATAGATGAGAGGCAAGAGTATGGTTTAAAAGTAACGTACTGCCGTTGAAGCCAAAAATCGGCAATTGTCGAAGAAACCATGATGCAATGGAGTTACGACATGAAGTGATTATGACGCCAGATGCAAGAGAGGTTCCCGACCTTGGTATGACCTGCCAGCTGAAGAGTATTCGCTCGACACCGAACTAGTGATTTCGTCTACGAACGATGTTTCTACGAACAATCCAAGTGACTCAAGTCTATGCCATTCCCAGACGAAGGCCCAACGCCACTACAATCTCGCATTTGCAACGTAGGTACCGTACTTCCCCATTTCCTCACATTTATGTGCATAATCACTGCTTCACCCAATTAAGAATAGGTGACAATAAGAATTAAACTGGTAGGCCACGATGAAATTAACATATATAAATGAGTGAAATTATCATCATGTCAGTAAATTGAGCCAGGTTAATATGAGTGATATATATATATATATATATATATATATATATATATATATATATATATATATAAGATGATGATATAATAATTGAATGAATTAAGTGTATGTGTTGAGTGTCGTAGATAATTAACATATTAGAGCAGTCAATTTGTAAGTGATATATGTAGAGGAATTATGAGATATATAGTATGCATAATATGAGTGTATTGCATAATATTTTATGTATTTAATCAATAAATTAATCCCTCATTTCAAACGAGAGTTGTCTTTAATCTTTAAGGTCGCAACGAATTCTAATTTAAATCTTGCAATATACTAACCACACCTCATTCTATATCTATCTTCCACCACCCCATATAGGATATTTATAATTAAGTTATTTTTTTCATCGCCACATTATGTTGATATGTAATTTTTTTCATGTTTTCGGCATATTAAAAAAGTAACTTTTGTTGTGAAATATAAAATTGCCTATTTGAGTTTTCAATCCAAATATTCTTTAGTTAATACTCATATTCAACCACAAACATATGGCTGGTCATCAATGAAAATATTAAATTAGGCACTAAAATTTGAGGGGAGGGTTGAGAAAAAACTCTTTTATACATAATGGCATTAGCCAATACGAATAACTTAGTATTATTTCACAATTCCACATGTCAGATTTTGCCACGTTAAAGAACCAATTTTGTGACATATCAACTTAAAACAAAATTGAATTTTTCGTACATTTCAACATCTACCATAACTCCACATTGTTATTTCACTGAAAAGAGAGATATTTTTAAGCACTATATTTGAAGTTATATATATATATATATATATATATATATATATATATATATATATATATATATATATATATATATATATATATATATATATATATGTATGTATATATATATATATATATATATGTATGTATATATATATATATATATGCATCGAGTTAGCCAGAAGTTCGTTAAAAACTTTAAAAATTCATAAAAAGGAAGAAATTACGATAAAGAAGTGCAATTTGCAAGAAAGGGTTCACAAGGAAGTCGGATTTTTTTAAGCAGCAATATAAAATTAATAAAAGTAACTAGTAGACTCACTGGTCCAGCTTTGCGAGAATTACTACTCCCCGTGGACAATTCCTCCGCCATATTATTCATAACGGATTCTACTCCAGTAACGTGGCCCTCCATCAACGAGTGTCTTCCATTTCGTGGCCGATCATCCAAATCCTTGAGTATCACGGTCTTTTATTGCAAGATTTATTTGCATAATTTTTCTGAATCTCTCGCATGTCAGTGCCATCTACCAGTGACTCTTTTTTAACTTTTTAACTTTTTTGGCTGCTAAAATATGACTTCCGTGTGAGCCCTTTCTTTAAAAACTGCATTTCTTTTTCATGATTTCTTCCTTTTGTATGAATTTTTAAAGTTTTTACGAATTTTTGGCTCACCCTATATATATATATATATATATATATATATATATATATACAGGGTGAATCTGAACAAGGGGGCAAAACTTTACGGGGTGATAGAATACATCTACACGAGCAATATTCGTCATAGAAAGTATGGGCGGAACGCAAACAGCGAGGCGCTAGGTGGCGCTGTAAATGGTACCCGCATGCCTCATGTCCTCATTCGTTCCAGCGGCGGTTTTCCGTAAATGTTTGGGCAGGGATCCTCCAAGACCATTTGGTTGTCAAATACCTCCTGCCACACCGTCTGGACTTCGAATCGTATCACACATTCCTACGAGAGGTGTTGCCGGCCGGAGCTGCTGCGTCCGATTCCTACCTCCATCAGGTCGAGAATGTGGTTCCAGCACGACGGTGCGCCTGCACACTTCAGCTTGGATGTGCGAAACAATTTAGATGCAACATTCCCAGGGCGATGGATTGGTCGAGGTGGTCCCATAGCTTGACCATCAAGATCTCCTGATCTCTCGTGTTTGAACTTTTTCCTGTGGGGACATATGAAAAGCCTAATCTACGAGTGTCCTATTGAAACCAATATGGAACTAGTCGCCAGGGTCACCGTTGTTGCCAGCAATATTCAGGAAATATCTGGTGTCTTCGCAAAAGTGCGTCAGTCCCTATCCCGCAGGTGTGAAGCCTGCATTACAGCTGGCGGAAGCTCTTTTGAGCAATTTCTTTGACCATGTAAATCAATTATATTCCTGTTAATAAAATGTTTTCTTCAGTGTCTCCTCTCATTCTTGTGTTAATTATTTAAATGTGACAGTGGAAAACTACCTTTTAACTTCTCACCGTTTGCGTTCCGACCATACATTCTATGACGAATATTGCTCGTATAGCTGCGTTCTATCACCCCGTAAAGTTTTGCCCACTTGTTCAGATTCACCCTGTATATATATATATATATATATATATATATATATATATATATATATATATATATATATATATATATATATATATATATATATATATATATATATATATATATATATATATATATATGCGTACTTTTCAATAATTGATGAACTGACTTGCTTTTTATGCCTGCATTTTTCGTAACATGGAGAAACATATCGCTTTGATTTCGCCCTAAGTAAGAACACAGAGAATTTATTCTGAAGTATTTGGACACGTTTTAAACATTTCTCTTAAAGTGACTTTTCAAATGTATGAATAAAATCCACTTTCGTGCGTATAATGTTCCTGACTGCTTTCCTCGAAAATGCAAATGTTTTGCCGTCGCATATTGTTGCGTCCCTTTTTGGAGAGAACGTAAGAACTTGATATTCAGATGTAGGATTTTATCTAATGCCCTAGAAGCAGTGTATACAAAGAATGTATTTTATACTCGTGCATTTGATTTTATAGACAGCAATTTTCTGTAGCAGTAAATCCCCTATGAAAATGGACAGGATTCTCAATATTGCGTATCCAAACTGTCTTATAACTTAAAGTTGGATATGTGATTGGAATTGTGTAAATTACTGGATCGTTAAAATCTTCAACATAAGTATATTTCAAAATGTATTAAAATTATATTAATAATTTATGTTCTTATCCCGTGTATTGATAGTTACGTTTTCATTAATACAGAGTATGATTTAAATATGAATTAATATACACTGAAATGCTAGAAAAATTGGTATACGTCTAATATGTCGCTGGTAGTCGGATATTTAAGCCGATATCATGCATTGAACGTTGTACATTCATGTTGGACTTTGATGTACAATGTTCAGGCATCAATGTATATATATATATATATATATGTCATACATCAGATATATATATATATATATATATATATATATATATATATATATATATATATATATATATATATATATATATATATACTCTGAAGACTTTGAAGTCATTCAGAGTCTTTCGACGGCCACACTATTGCAGTAGGTTCAATATGTTTACTTAAATTCTTCTATTCGGTATACACCCCTGAAATTGTCAAAGTTGGTAATCTAAACTGTGCCTGTATCTGCGAAATGTTGTGATCATCACACGAGCCTCAAAATTAACTTTATATTTATCTAAGATTCTTCGAATTGTCCTATTAAAAATTGCAGGGTCATTTTTTAACTCAAACGGATGTCTTAACCATTCGAACAATCCAAAAGTGGTTGCAAATGCAACCTTCTCAGTATCTTTTGGATGGATGGGTACATGCCAATACCCTGACGTAAGGTCTAAAGTAGAAAATAATTTTGCCTGACTTAGTTTATCGAGAATATCATCAGTTCTTGGTAGATGCTCAACATCGGTTTTTGTTATTAAATTTAATTTTCTAAAATCAATGCAAAGTATGGTTTTTCCTTCATCATGGTTTCTTGCCAATGTCACATGTGACGAATAAGGGCTATTTGACTCTTTAATTATCCCTGCTTCCAATAAAGCTTTAACCTGGGTTTTGATTTCTTTTTCCTCAACTGGAGAAGTTCTATAAGCTTTTAGGCTAACCGGTAAATCTGAATTTAGAATTATGCTGTGCGGTTCCATTCTTATTTTTCCTATGTCATACTTATTTACTGAAAATAGTCCAACATTTTTTTGTAAAAGTACTTTTAAATCTCTATCAGCATCTAAATTTTGTATCTTATCCTTAAGATTAACTTCATTAGACTTATGTAAAATCTCTGTATTATTTTCATGAGAATTTCAACTACAATTATCACATATGGCATGATCATTATTTAGAAACTCATTATCATAACTCATAAAAATATTATTATTAGCACAATAATCTTGCATTTGTAAGGACACTGCATCTTTACTAGCATTATGATTAGTTAATTTCAAAGAAAGTCCTTGTTGAGAAACACTCGGTATGGAACAATCATTCATCAATTTAAATTTTTTACAATCTTGAAGTCCCAAAATATGATAACGCAAACTTTTTTCAATGACATAAACAGAAACATTATTGTTTAAATTTCCTATTCTTAAATTAAAGTTACATTTATTTGCTATTAATATCTCTCCTTCAGCCTGCCTGACTTTAATTGGAGCTCCTGTATAACATTCTAAATTACTTTCACGCACATTTTTTCTAGAAATTAAAGTAATAATGGAGACAGTGTCCACAACAATTAACGTTAAAGGCTTTTTTATAATGGAATCTAGAACAATTTGCATTTTGAGAGCTTTTAGTAGTTTGATTTATGTGCCCTCTTACTGAGATTAATTGTCATTGTGTAGGTTGACTGTCCTGAATATTATTATTTACATGTGTTTGGTCCTGATCTGTCACTGGCATATTTCCTAATCTTTCCGTCAATGAACACATCTGTTCCCAATGATATTCATTAGGAATGCGAAAATTTGAAAATTTTTGACAAGGTCTGGTCGGTAAGTTTGAAAACTCTTGGTGTTGATTAACCTGATTATTTGATCTATGGACAAATGATCTATTTCCCGAACCCTGGTCCACTCTTGGATGCCATTGTCTAAATCAGGGTTGTTGTTTATAGTTCTGTCTGAATGGAGGCGATGGGTTATACCTTTGTCTAAATTGAGATTGCTGGTTATAATTTGGTCCAAATTGAGATTGCGGGTAATAATTCTGTCTAAATTGATGACTATTATCAAACCGAGGAGTGAAAAAAACTATTTCGTGGAGCCTGATTTGGTCTATTCTCTTCATTCTTTATCTTAATTAGCCTAGTTGTTAACACTAACCCTTCTGTCGTTGTTTGGGGAGGGTTTGCAGTAATTGCGAACCTCATCTGTGAACTCAACCCTTTGGTTAAGCCTTCAATTATTATTTTCTTGGATAAACCTATTTTTTTTCCTGCCTCAACCTTCATGTGAAAATAATTTCCTAGGCTCTCTCCTAGTTTATATTTTAAATTTGAAAATTCTGAAAATTATACACTGCCAGCTACAAAAAAAATTCCTTTAAGGTGTTTGTTAGCTCAGCCCAATCCTGAATATGTAAACATGAGTTTACAAAAGCAGTAAGGGCTTCCCCTTTTAGATGTTTGGATACATTCTGTACCTTCCATTCATCTCACATATCCTTCTGGGAAGAACTCTGTTCGAAGTACTCAAGCCACTTTTCTACACTAGTGTAAGAAATTAAGAGAATTTGCAGACTTGGTCGATTATCTCTAGAACTACTGTACCGATTTTAATGAAATTTGATATGTACATACATTGATACAATACAAAACAAATAACCATTCAAAAATTGTAATACACACGCATGATCGTGCGTAACACTCGTTGGAGTGAGAAGGTATGCAACACCGGTTACAGAATAAACCAAAAATGGGTTAATAGATGGGTTAATAGGGGGTATGGTCCCCTCTTACAGATATACAGGTCTCGCAACGTGATTTCATGCTTTAAATAAGGCAGTTTAAAGAAATAACGAACATGATTTCCTGTGGCAATTGGTCCCACTCGTTCAGCAACGCTGTTTTCATTCCCTGGATGGTTCTCGGAGGGGGGTTGCGAGCTGCAATTGCCCTCCCCAGAGCGTCCCAGACATGCTCTATAGGGTTAAGGTCTGGATATCTGGCTGACTAATCCATCCGGCGAATATCCTCACTCTCTAGAAATTCGTCGACCAGAAGAGCTCTATGTGGCCTCGCGTTATCGTCCATTAAAATGAACTCAGGGCCAAGTGCACCCCTGAAAAGGCGAACATAGGGCTCCAAGACCTCATCTCTATACCTCACACCAGTCACAGTGCCTCCTTCAAAGACATGGAGAGGTGTGCGTCCATCCAACATTATGCCTGCTCAGACCATTAAACCTCCTCCACCATAATGGTGGATTTCGCGGATATTGGAGGGTAGGTAGCGGGTCCCTGGTTCTCTAGATATGAACGTACTGCGAGAATTGGTGTTTAGGCTGATCCGGGACTCATCAGTGAAGAGAACGGTCGTTCATTGATCCATACTCTTATCTCTATGCTCTCTGCACCATGATAAACGGATTCTCCTGTTCGTAGAAGTGAGCGGGACGCAAACAGCAGGTCTTCTTGCAAACAACCCTCTCTCATGAAGTCTTTTGGAAACAGTAACCCTTGATACACGGGTTCCTGTAGCTGCATACAAGTCACGAGAGAGCTGAGAAGCTGTATGTCACGGTTAAAGAGTGACATTGTATGGAATAAAAGAATAATAAACAAACCTTTAAAAGATGACCGAAGATGAAACGAACAGGGAAGAAAGAATAGTCCGTAAAAGAGGTTAAGACAGGATATTGATGAAAACAGGAAATGGATAATCGAAGAAAAAAACAAGTTCAAAAGAAGCAGGCGGTTGAAACCAATTACAGGATGGAACACACATAGCGAGGAGATCACACACATTACAGATGTGGGTGAATAATGATGGAGGGGCACGGTTTAACAAACATCAAAGGAAGATGTGCGAATTTATGTAACAAATGAACGAAAGGGGCAAGGAAGATAACGATGACATAGCCGAGATAATAAGAACTCTTAAGTAGATGACAGCGGAAAAAGATCAAATGTAGTCCCGAGAAAAGTAGTGATATTGAGCCTTCAGCAGGGCGGGATAAAAGCTTCCAGAAGAAATAATGGTCCAATCGAAAGAAAATAGGAGGAGTTTAGTTACGGAAGGAAAAGATATAAAAAGAAGCAAGATAAAGATTAGGAAAGGAGAATTTTTTGGCTAAAAAAAGATGAACTGAGAATCCAGAGACTTGATGATAGACCTGCTCAGACGAATGATAGATTGATCGTGGAAGGAGGCGAGTCCCGACAGTTAACCGTACGCCATAGAATGAGAACCATCTCCCAAGGGACCTAATGAATGCCGGCCTCGATAGCAGCAGCCCGCCGACCACCCAGTCTGAACCTTAGCCGATTGATGTACGACGTGATTCAAGACGCGTGCCGCTATTTACAACTGAAAAATAACGTCAGTGAAGGTACCTGTGGCAGTTCATTATTGATCCCACAATTCAGTGTTTGCCTGATTACCTCTCATCCATAGTTAATTAAATATTACCAGAGTTAAGTGACTAGTGCTAAGTCGAATTATAAAAATATGTATTTAGTATAATACCTCATTGATAAAAGCATTGATGATGAATAAGCTACCCATATTTAATTGAGGAAAATGAAATTCAATGTATATTTAAAAGTATAAGGACTAAATAAGGTATTTAATATAGCAAATATGATGTGTATTGTTATGAATTAATTATGTGTTTTGCTTTAATAAATCTATCAATTATAAGTTCAATCAGATGATTTAAATAGGCGTTAAATTGAACTCTCTACAAATTTGGACTTGAGATTGGCCTGCTTCTAGCCTACCCACAATTCGCCACTTCATTCC
The DNA here is from genome assembly GCA_907164885.2 of Dolomedes plantarius. Lineage (NCBI taxonomy): Eukaryota > Metazoa > Arthropoda > Arachnida > Araneae > Dolomedidae > Dolomedes > Dolomedes plantarius. The sequence goes on from OU015498.1 coordinate 42,276,911, forward strand.
ATCCTCTAAACTTTGGTGGTTACTCAGTTTTTCTGTTACAATTTGAAATTAACCGATTGCTGCAAAATAACACCATCTATTAACCCATTATTTTGTTTATTCTGCATCCGCTGTTTCATACCTTCCAACTCCAACGAGCGTTACGCACGATCATTCATGTGTATTACAATTATTGAATGGTTATTTTTTTTGTATTGTATCAATGTATGTACATATCAAATTTCATTAACCCTTTGAGGGGCGCCATCCTCACTGTGCGAACACATTTTCTAGAATTTTTTTAACCTAAAAAATGTCAATTTTTTTTTCAATTAAAGGTTGTAAAATACTTTTACATCTTTAAACTGATAATAAATGGCAGCACCAGACATTTGTCTGTTCATTTAATTTGAACACAATGAATGCAATTAACGCTGTTTCATAGTTGGTTTTATTTTCAATTATTTTAAGGATTAAAAACCTAAAATGTTTTAATTTTTTCCACTAGATTTTATAAACATGCCTCAACTAATACTGACACGTCATTACTTCTTAAAAAAAATCGTTTATTTCTTTGTATTTTTGCGCTTTTAAATGGTGTTCGCACAGCGAGAACGCCGCCCGTCTACGACATTGAAATACAGGCTCCTCCCGGAAAGGGAAAACAAACACAGCTGTCCTTATGTTATCTCCTCTAGACGATTTGGTCTTGCTTCTTGGGGGGTAAAGGGGATTAAAAAGATGGTTAACCCTCTGAAATTGGGGGTGTTTTTGGAAAAGGAAAACTTTATCATTTGTATTGTCATCTGTATTGTCATCTGTTTCAATGGTGTGTGCTGGGCACTATCACCTACAGTTCCCAACCTTTCTGCATTCGACAGTGGTCTATTGAATTCATTCTGTGTGCTAAGGTTGGCCTCTGTCAGAGGTTCAACAGGCAGAACTAATCAGGATGTGACAATATGTCTGGCTTATTGTTTCCAAACGGCAACCGGCCACCTTCAGCACAAGTGAATTTAAATCAATTATTATAAGCATGACCGCTCTGGGTGGGCTCCTGGAAATTCCCACGTGTGAAGGTATTGGAAATAGCTAAAGCGCATTTTAAAAATAGCTCATTCTGCGTTTGCTGTTTTCAGATCAGTCGCTCTTATTTGCTAATTTTTTTAGTTAAATATTCTGTTGCAAATATCTTTTTTTAATTCGTTTCATATAGTTTACTTATATCTTTAAAATTGTACAAAATAAGCTTTGATTTTATTTAGTATAAAATTTATTTAAAACTTCGATTTTTTTAAAATCATAATGCCCCGTCCTGGCCTGAGCATATCAGAAGCTCTAGCTTTATTAGAGGAGCTTCCATCAGATCCTGAATCTATAATTTCAGATGATAGTGATGTTGAAGAGTATGTTCCCCCTCAATCTCTAATTGAAGAGTCTGGGGATTCTGAGGAAGATGTTCCTGATGAAGCAGAAGATATGAATTTACCAGGCCCTTCACGACCTGCCAACGTGACATGGAAGAAACAGGTTACAAATCGGAAAAATCCAGAATTTAAGGAGGAATCCGGTCCTGCTGATGAAATTATAGATATGGAAGATCCGTCCCCAATAGGACTGTTCTTTTCCCTCCTTTCAGTGATGTTTTGGGAACAAATAGTTTTCCAAACAAATTTATATGCCACTCAGTCTGGCAAGAATTATTCCCAAATGAGTTTGCAGGAATTATTTATATTTCTTACTATTAACATTTTGATGGGAGTAAAGAACTTGCCAAGTTATAGAGATTTTTGGTCGACGAATGAACTTTTCCATGATAATTATATTGCCAGACAAATGCCAGTGAAGAGGTTTTCGTGGATTTTATCCCATCTTCATCTGAACGATAATAGTGTGCATCCTCGTAGAGAAGATGATGATTTTGATAAATTATACAAGGTTCGGCCTTTATTATCACATTTATCAGAGAGGTATGAAAGCGTTTTTAGGCCCGGTAAGAATCAAGCAATTGATGAATCTATGATTAAATTCAAAGGCCGTAGCTCACTAAAGCAGTACATGCCTAAAAAGCCTATAAAACGAGGCTACAAGGTATGGGTGCGATGTGACGAAAGTGGGTTTATGTGCCAGTTTGAGATTTACACGGGCAAACTAAAAGAAGTTGAAAAAAATCTAGGTGAAAGAGTTGTGAAGACTCTCAGTTCAAAAATTTTTGGGAAAAACCATAGACTTTATATGGACAATTTTTTTTCCTCCTATGAGTTATTTCATTTCTTAGAAACTAAAAAGGTCTTCTGCTCAGGTACAGTTAACCTGTCAAGGAAAAACCTCCCTAAAAACCTCTCAGAAGATAAAAAAATGCAAAGGGGAGATTTTGATTGGGCAGTGAGTAACGAGAATATTGTGTGCGTGAAATGGAAAGATAAAAGATGTGTGTCGTTGCTCTCCACCCAAGAAAGCCCCGTGGAAACGATTTCTGTCCAAAGAAAAGAAAAAACTGGGATGAAGATCAACGTACCTTGCCCAAAAGTTGTTGTTGATTACAACAAAAATATGGGCTTCGTTGATCACTTTGATCACCTAAAAAGTCTATATGAGATAGACAGAAAAAGTAAAAAGTGGTGGCACCGAATTTTTTTCCATTTCTTAGACTCTGCCATTGTTAACGCCTTTATTCTCTACGAAATGTTGCCTAATTCCGAAAATGAACTCAAAAATATGAAAAATTTCCGATTAGATATCGTGAGGAGTTTGATGAGAATGGGAAACGAAGGAGGGGAACCAAAAAAACGGTTATCCAAAGGTGCAAGCCCTGTTACCATCAAAAAACATAAACTTCATGTTCCTGATGAAAAGCGCTTACAAGACGTGAAGCACTTACCTATAAAGTGTAAGCCTAGGAGATGTGCCTTTTGCAGTACGACAAAAAAACCCCACAAGACCCGGTGGATGTGCGGAACATGCAATGTGGGACTCTGCATGCTGCAAAAAGGCATTACATGTTTCCAAAAGTTCCATGGAAAGACAGCCATGAAATGATATGTTCAGGTTTTTTTATTTCTTTAATTTTTATATTTTACTGATATTTCTCACATTTTTCTGACATTTTTATATTTTTCTGATATATTTTTATATTTTTTGATATTTCTTATTTTTGATATTTTGAGTTCAATGAATTTAACATTTTGAAAAATTTCTTAAATTTTAAAATTCTAAAAATAAAATTCAAATTTCGGTACAGTAGTTCTAGAGATAATCGACCAAGTCTGCAAATTCTCTTAATTTCTTACACCAGTGTAATTTCATTCACCCTCGAGGGTCAAAAGGAATAATATCTTTAAGTTCTTTCTCATAACTGTTTGTGGCTTGTGTTTGTTGTTCTCTTTCCTGACTAGTGCTCTCTTCCTCATTACCACTGATTGAGTATGACTGATCATTACCAGCACTAATGGTAAATGATTGGTCCTGTAATTTAACAGTTTTCTTTGGGTCACGCTCCATTTTAAAATTGACAAGATATTAGCACAAAAAAGAGAAAATACAAATAAACACTTGAAATATACAGAAATTGCAATAATATTAAAATGGTTTCAAAATAATTTCATTTATTAATCAAGTCAAATATTATGTTACTAAGAAACAAATCAATTTATATTTATTTAAGTTTCTGACTTACCCTTTAAAAATCAAAATTTTAATTTCAAAAAGTTTTCCCATTTTTTCACCATTGGAATTGATGATGATACAAATTCTACCACATTCTTCTTTTCTCCAGGTCTCTAGTTAATACCCATGCCGAGTCCGTTCTTAATGTTTAATGGATTTTATATCCATGGCGATATCGTTTTGTGTTGAAACACACACTTCGCACAATTCAGCAATGTTGTTGCCTGTCAAATTCACGAACAAAACACAATGTTTTCAAAAACAGAATATACACGCTGGTTGTTCCGGATAACAAAATCACTTTTTCATCGGTCATTTAGTTGATTCGTCTACGACATAAATTACGTTTTGTCTCGCTGAATTCTCTGGGAAATTTTTATACCCAAATATGAAATAAGGTACCAAATATGAAATAAGGTCGAGTGCGTTTCACGGCACTCGACCAATTCGCCGGAACAGATATCACGATGTGAATGGCGCTATCGCCGCAAAGCGTTGTCAGGCACAACTGGACATATTCCTTCAGAGGACAAACTGCAGCAAATCGTATCACCCGCATTACTAGTGGCAAATAGCTTTCTTCATGCTTGGAAACGACAAACGGGAGCTAGCTTCAATTCTCGTTTTTATAAAGACCCGGATCACGGAAGCTCCAGCAGTTGCGTATGTACGTCCAAGGCGGCCAAAGTTCACGAATCCTACCGAGCTTTTGTCGCAATAGCTCGTTAACGGCGAGGGAGAGTGATTGGGTGCCGATGCGTCACAGAGGTCACAGTCCGTGACCCAGTTCCCGCGCTGATATACGTCGTTGGACAGTGGAACTCGCCAAGGTCTATTTTAGGATTTTGAAGAGTCGAATCACTTTAGATTGCAGTTGATAACATTGTTGATTGGCCCTTTCAGCCCCGGACATACGAAAATCACGCCACACTTAGAACGAAGACTTATTAATTCCCTAAACTTCTACATGTAATCGAGGCAGCGACAATTCAAAAAACCCTACCAGTACACTGCTGCTCGCCTATTTATAACTTTATAGAAGTCTTGTCTCGTGATTAAAAACTCCTGCAATTATTCGTTCCCGCCCAGAATTCTGGGCTCGAAAAGAATGGGGAACAACACAGGGGTTGTATAGAAAGTGCCTAATTAAGTTCGATTTCTTTGTTCTTGAAATCGACTACGCAATAGATTTTCAACGCAATTCGCCCAAGTATTTTTTAATGAATTTTGGAATTTTACAAGGGATTTTGGGTTTTATATGTTATATATATATATATATATATATATATATATATAAACCCCTGTTTTTATAAAGGGGTATGAAATTTCCCGTTCTAAAGAGGGAATCGGAAAAATGGGTCTCGTAAGCTAAAGGTTAATAGTGGCAATTAAATAAGGATTTTTTTTATTTCTGAGATACAGCAACAGTACGAGATTATTAAAATAAAATGACTTCATAAAACTTCTCGTAAAATATACCACAGAGTTTAAATATAAGTAAAATTTGGCAAATTGAAAAATGGAGTATATTCTGGAAATGTTTCCTTAAAAAAATACGGAAATAAGCAAATACCGAGTTTCATATCTTTCGAAAACCATCTTTATCGGAACGAAATTTTTTTCTCATATTTCGGGGTATTTTGGAAGGTAATTTGATCAGAACGTACTTTCGAAAGGGACAGAAAAACGAAATTTCGCAGAAAATTTATTTTGATTGTTCAAAATAAGTTTGTTTTTATAAAAAAGAAATACTTAATGGTATAAGCATTGAAGAAATATAGGTTTAAATAAAACTATTAAAGCTTAGTTTTCATTTTTATGAGTTCAGAATGATTTTTTCGGCACATATACCTTTCGAGTAAAGATGGAAGAAACTATCATATTGGGAAAATATACTTAATGGATAGGAAAATTCTCTGTACAGTGATTATAACACGCTTTTGTTACACTCTAGGAAAGTATCCAAATCGCTCTCATAGATAAGTCAGAAAAAGAAAATAAGTAGATTTCTCTAGTACTTATCTATGTACATTTCTCGCTGATAACCAGAAAGTAAGCTGATTATTTAATAGAAAATTCTTGTATAAAGACAGAACTATATTTTTGACAGTTTTGCTTACAAGAAATTTTATACTTTTTATTTAAACAGGTTCTGTTCAGTTTTAATAGCTCAAGATAGCACTTACTGTCGATGACCCCTTGACTGTAGAATGGATAAATCGACTTCTGAAAAATTTGTAAGAATAGCCAAATAGCTATGTGAGTTTTCCATACTTCTGAGCACAAACATCTATCTATGGCTGGAATGTCCAGCGGCCCTGGTCAGCTAGTAATGCGGCTTCATCAGGTCGTAGATTTTCAACATTATTTTGTGATTTTTAGGGAAAACAAATCTTTTGAAGTAGAATTACGTACCTTACTAACAGTCCTTCGGAAAGCAAAATTTCAGACACTAAAACCGTCCGTCGCCGTGAGTTATAACTTTGGCAGCGCTCCAAACAAAGTCTGTATCGCTTGCGCAAGCAGTAAACAGTTAAACAAAAAGTATCAAAATGCATCAAAATATTGACATACATACATATATATATATATATATATATATATATATACATACAAAAGAGGTAAGCAAGGATAAGTAATCCTACTTTAATAACCCGCGGTGGCTTCGTTAGATAAGAATACCTGAAATATTGTTTTCTCTATAAATCACGTAATTTTTTAACAAAGGAAGATCAAATTTTCCCCACTTTAATATTTATGTTGCTCCCTATTTTTTAATGTTATATTAAAAATATAAATAAAGAAGTGTTTTTATTTATGTACATTAACTACGTTATACATTTTCTATGTGCACCCAAGACAATTAGTCGTTCTTTACCCAATGTGGCCCAGGCAAGCCGAAAGGATTGACGCTCATTATCTAGTGGTCTTGGGAGATTTATATTATTTTAATTTTATTTCTTAAATAATTTTCGGAGTACAAACAGATCATGACACTTAACACATTGTTGACCGGTAATTTAATTTGAATATATGCGGAAGTTACCAGCAAAAACAGAAATTTTGGAATTAAGCACGGCGTTATTTTCTGAAATCATTTTTTTTAATATGGTAATCTGATATTCACAGGGCAAATAATGAAATGTGACGATTTGCCTGAAACTCATTCCGGTCATCCTTAGTTTTCTAGTAACTTTCATACACTTTAGTTTTCAAGTAAAGCAATGTCCAGTTGATCCACAATTTCTCCAATATTACTTTCCTTTATTATAAATTTTCTTCATCATTGGTGCGTCATCATTGGTCTTCATCGTTGGTCCGTAAAATTACGAGTTTACTAGGTACCGGTCAACAATGTGTTAAAAATAAGAGTTCTATATATGAATATACATTTTACTTTTTTATTTCTGGCGAATACCTCCATCCACATCCTTTAAATTTTCAAAGTTCTGATGAATCAAAACTGTGTTTACTGATAGTGCCAAATATTTTCCATCTCTACTTTTCTCATTATTCAGCCTATCATATCAACAGTCATTCTTGAGGGTCTGAGGCATTTGAATAACAATATTTTTTCATGTTTTTATTCACTTGCTTTCTTGTTTGTGTGTGTGTGTTTGTGTGTTTGTCCAGTACAAATCTTGCAATCGATTTTTAACAAAATTCCCGACTAGCTAGACATTTGAAACTTTTAAAATAGCTCAGAACACGATGACAATGTATTTTTTCAATACTTTTAGCTATCTTTAAGCAGATTTTTACCATGTTTTTATTATTTTAAGTTAATTTTGCTTTGTAGACAGGTGCAGCCATCTATCGGCCGGAACGGGAACGAAAAGTTAAACGCAAGTTAACTCCCAATTAACTTCATTTTTTTTCACGTTGATGGGATAATTCATCAAAAAAATTTTTAAAAAGTATTTATTCGTCCATAGAGTTGTCAAGTTTATATGACTCAACAGAAAATTTAAAAACATGGTATATAAAAAGTTCTCTTTATCTTGCAATTATTAGATATTACAAGATAAAGCAGCAGTAGAGTGAGACAGAACCAGATGTAGGTCATAAACAAATACACTTAATCCAGATGTATAGCACCAAAGTCTTTTCTATATAAGCTAGTGATTCCCTACAACTGTGCCTTGGTACTTTGGGGTGCCACGAGATCTTTTGGGAGGTAACGAAAAAAATATAATTTAGCTCCTCCTTAAATAATTATTAAGTTTAAATAATTACTCTCAATCCCGGCAAATTGTGACACAGACATATTCACTCTGAAGCATTCATCGCAAGTCTCACATTAATACAACAAATCACTTTCAGCAATTTCCATACTAGTCCTCTAGTGTATTTCTATACTGAATCCCAAGGATTTTTCTTGAAACTGTATTAATATATCCCATTCTGCTGTTTGATACTTATATCTTTCAATAAATGAATAAAATAAGCAATGGAGTCAGTATTTCTTATCTTAAGTTTAATATGTTCCTGATATATCTGTGTTTTCTGTGCAAAGGGTGTTAAGTCCAAAATGGGCTAAAATGAGTTACCAAACCAGGCATGTTTGAAAAATCAAGGGCTACTGCAGGGTACAGAAAGTTAAGTCCAATTCCACTCCTAAACAATTTTATTCATCAGGGAAAATTTGGGTTATGTGAAACAAACACAAACATGTTTGTTCCGAGCTATTTGTATGTAGATGTCGCTTTTGTAAGTATTTACATTTTTCAATATTCTTCTGTAGTTTCTTCCGCTCTGTGTGGCAACACTTCGTTTTTGGCGGTTGTTGTTGCTTAGCTATGTGACAAACGGTCGCATACTTTTTGTTCTGCAATAAACTCAAATTGACTTCATTCCGTTTTTAATTTTGTTTCTTTGACACACCACACGGTCGTGTTCAATGTTAGTGTTAAAGGGGTCATGTCCCAATCAAGGACTTAACACTCTTTACTCAACAAAAATAAAATTGGAAAAATTTACTTATAAAAAATGATTAAAAATTAGACTAAAAAAACTGATTCTACAAAAGTCGATTTTTTTCAATCCTGTTTTTCTCAAATCTACGATTTTGGACTTGACACTCTTTAAACTGCAAACACAGATCTATTCCTCTTTGACTACACTTTTAAGGAAAAAAAAAACTTAAATTCCGATAACGGTGTCCCAAGTTTCTAATCTCATTCCCCAGGGTGCTGAAAACGTAAAAAGTTTGGGAATCCCGGATCTAAGACCTTTAAAATTTTTGAAAAAGGTACAAAATCGTTACATTCAGTTAATAATTCTCATTACTTTATGCACATTCATTCAATTACTGATTTATTAAAAAGTACTTCAAAGGAGTTGATTATCAGGTATCCAATTCCTTTATATATTATCAAATATATTTTAAATGAGTAAAATCATTACTGGATATACTGTTTTATGGATGAATAACTTTAAATTCCAAAACCTGTTTCTGAACTACTTACATTTCAGTAAAACATTAAGAAAAAATCAAGTACCCCTCTCGAACCATTGAAGGTTAAATTCAGGTCGATATTTAAAAGTTTAAGTACAACATCGTTTTAAAACTAACATAAATTTCAGTTAGACATTCCATTCACAGAGATAAATGTCAAACCACATCGAGGGAAGCCATAGAAATACAAAAAATCGATATTTCTTTAGAAAATCGATCACAGACACCTGGAATTTCGCTTAAAAAAGGATATTGCATCAAATTTCTCAGTACTTTAGAAGCAGTTGTAAGTTTAATTATTCCTGAACTTATCTTTAAAATCTCGACTATTTTTGTATGGTTCTTTCTGGCCTGTGTGATAAAGAAATGTTGTTCGAAATTTGAACGTAGTCAGTGATTATAAGATTAAATCTATATGAATTTTTTTTTGCGTGTGAACTGACGCGTAATCAAACTGTTAGATTTCTGTAACAAAGACGCATTCTTCGGTTAATAGTATTTGTTAATACCAGTACAAAATAATCAAAATTCATTTACTATTTGTTTTAGTTTTCTATCACTCTCACACAGCAAACATATATAAATTACTGTTTTTGCAAACTGAATCAACATAACCATATGCATAATACAGGTATAGTGTCAAAATCACCTCTAATTGTCATCACAGAATGATATGGCAATTTGCTAATGGGCATTCGTTATGTTGCTTATCTGTGTCAAATTCTAAGGAGACAAACTGAAGAGATCTTACGGGTATTTGAAAAATGATAGTTATCTTGTGTTTGGGTACTTAAGAATTAGAGCAACAGTTTTTGGGCTTCTTTCCCCTGATCCAGAATAAACCGACAGGCGTTCGGTTTGAGAAGGATGACACCACGAAATTTACAAAATCTGTTATGCACATCTTTTCATCGCATGCGCCATGTTGGACGAATTATCTCGCAGAGCAACCCATCGTTTCTACTGTAGATTTCATTGACCTCGATACCTTAGCCTCTAATGCATTAAAAGCAGGGCCAGAAGCATTCTACGGTATTTAAAAATTAACAGCTGAATAGTTCTTTTTTGTACTGCTTGACGCTTAGCACTGCTTTGCTGTTGGCAAACATTGTAAATATGGGATATGTGATAGTCAGAGATGCAGCAAAAAGAAGAAACCCAGTCTGCGATGTGGCTGTTGTTGGTCTCTGCGTCGATTTCGTCAGAGATTTCAGTTTTAACGTATACATTTTCACCATGCTAACATCAGGCGTTTGCATTACACCTAACCTAAGAAAAAATACCATTCCAATTCCTATAATCCAATAGTTTCCAGACTTCACGCGTTTTATATTATACTAGCTGAAAACCCGAACTTCGCTACGGAGTACATTAAAATTTAATACAACGGTCAATGTATGCAATTAATGCCAATATATATATATATATATATATATATATATATATATATATACTTATTTATTTATTTATTTATTTATTTATAATAAATACGACGATCAATGTATACAATTGATGTAAAAAATAAACATTTATAAAAAAATTATAAGGAATATTTTATAGACAAAATAATGTAGAAGAAAATATTCAAATTAAATTTAATAGGACATACTAAAGAATATAATACAGTTAATATAGTACAGTTTGAGAAACATATCTTTTACTGTATTTTAATATTTTTTTTGATAATGTCCAATCGTCTGCCGCATTAGCAAGAAAAGAAAAAGTATTTTGTCTATTTAGTTGTTATGCACGAGACGATAAATTTATTTAAAGTACCAGAAAAAGAAATTACGTCATCAGCATTTAATAAATAAAATTCTAAAAATTAATCTTTAAAAATTCACCAAAACTCAGAAAATGGAAGTAAAGATTCGAAAAAGATTTCATTTTAAAGGAATTTTTATGATCTTTCTTGTAATATAAATTTTATAACCCTCAAATTATTATTTTAAATGCAAACTTAAAAAAAGTTATTAAAACAGCTTAAAACGTTAATTTTAAACAAATCTAAGAAGAATTTTTCAAACATCTTTCTTAGTCCACCCCTACACTATAAGAAGAATCGCCATGCAAAATGTCAGCCCTTTAGGTCCAGCGGTTTGGTCTGTGCGTTGTATGTCAGCCAGTGAGTTAGTCAGTTACGGAACTGTTTTATATATATAGACTCTAGTATTCCTATGAGGATAACAATGGAATATTAAACAGCACCTTATAGGCATAGACTCTTTTAGTGTTTCCTAATTTACGTAGGCAGCCCCTAATGTATAGTGGTTAAAGACACAACACGTATATCGGTTCGAACTTCGGGAAAGCCATGGATGTTTCTTTTATGCCCCCTCCAAAAGAGTAACACACACTCACCCACCAAGTATTCCCGTCATGAAGTAGTCATCAGTTTCGTGCTATATATGGACGATTTTCATAAAACAATTTTATTTAATAATGAGAGTTATTAAAAATATAGTCCGTAAAAGTTTTGGATGCATAGTCCGAACTGAAAATTTATTTGGCGTTTGTAATCATTTGTGATAGAATAAGCCCGTTCACAATTGTTATATCAAACCTGGGAATTTTATATGATATAGAAATGTTCAGAAACATCAAAATAAAGTTCAGGCCAGAGGTGGCCCAGTGTTAACTTGTTGGGTTTCATTAGAGTGTGCACGGAACGAATCCAGACAAGTGCTATTAGATACATTTGTGTTTAGGTGTAATATGTGCACTTTAAATCTGTATTTTGGAAAGCCCCCATGAAGTCAGAGTGGTTGAGGGAGGGTACGATGCCCCAGGTGTCACGCCTGGGGTTGCTCGGTCAAAACTGAGTTGGCACCTAAGAAGGACTCTGACCCTTGTCGGGCCATTATAAACCGGATGCACTAACCCTGAACCCGATAGCCTATATGGACCTGATCTGGTACACATTCTGGACATTAGCATAAGGAACAACAACAAGAATATAAATTTCTGATACATGTAAGCAGAAATTCAAGGACAAATAGAAATTTCTAAATATTTCGAGAGAGAATAAATTGTAATTAAAATTTTCCTTAAAAAAAGAAAATTATCTTTCAGGAGGATAATTATTTCATAAATAATCTATCATTTTAATCCCCTCTTGGAAACCAAGAGAAATAATTTTCTCCGGGTTTCAAAATTAATCATGTAAAAACAGTATATAATTTGAGCATAGTTTTATATCACTTCAAGACATTATGCTAAAATTATTATTTATATTGAGTCACGTTTGATGCAGTGAAGCAAGATTGGGGAAAACCTCAATAAATCAAATTGATTTGATTTATTTTTATGATGTTCGAAGATGTGAAAGGTAATTAATTGAATTGGGCATATTATTAATTTCTTTTGAAAATTAACAAAGAAATTTTCTTTGGCAGATAATTTAAATAAATTACCCGCTAAAGAATAACTTTTTTTACATCGCTGCTACATATGCTGATGTAACTTTGAAAAGGATATGCAAACGAATGAATAAATAATAGTACCGAATGATTACAATTGTGTTTAGCCTTTCATGCGTGAACTTAGATACTTGTTACATTATTGCAGTTGTCAAACGAATTGCCTTCGAGTATTTTAAGTTTCATATTTAAACTCAATAATCATCGTAATGTTTTTTCTTGTACGCCGCAATAAGTTTTAAAGATAATTCTTGAACATAGTCGAATATTTTTAAACTTGAAAAACAATAAAATTTTAAGAAAATACTACATTTAAATGAATTACAGTCTTTAATAAGATTTAATACTTTCATGGGAATTCTAAAGATGAAATAGTTTTTATCATTTTGGGAAAATTATTTCTAGTAAACTTATCTATATAATATAAAACAGTTCCGTAACTGACTGACTGACAGATAACGCACAGACCAAACCGCTGCACCTAAAGAGTTGAAAATATGCATGGTGATTCTTCTTGTAGTGTAGGGCTGCGCTAAGAAAGATTTTTTTTTAAATTAAACTTTTAATCTGTTTTTGTAACATTTTTTAAAGTTTGTATTTTAAATAATAATCTGACGGTTATAAAATTTATATCACAAGAAATATCATAAAAATTCCTTTAAAATGAAATCTTTTTTTTTAACTCTTTACCTCTATTTTCTGATTTTTGGTGAATTTTTAAAGATTAATTTTTATAATTTAATAAATGCTGTTCACGAGATTTCTTTTCTTTTTGTGGTACTTTAAATTATTTTTAAATTATTATGCATAACTTTAAATTATTATGCATAACAACGAAATAAATTAGCAAAAAAATATTAAAATACGGTAAAAGACAAAATTTAACGACTAGACTAATTGAGAGGGACGTTTTTTAAGAATTTAATTCAAATTAGTATGTTTTATGGATATTAAAAATAGAAAATAATTGCATACATTGACCGTTGTATTTAATTTGAATATTTTCTTCTCAATTATTTTGTCTAAAAAATATCCGTTACGACTTTTTATAAACATTTTTTTTGCCATTAATTGCATGCATTGACCGTTGTATTTAATTTCAATGTACTCCGTAGCGAAGCACGGGTATTCACCTAGTCTATGACATGTTTAATGAAAGGAAAAAATAAAACGTTCATAATTTCTTATACAAGACTTATCACGTCAGATATCAGACATTTGCATATTAATATATCTATACACACACACACACACATACATACATACATACATATATATATATATATATATATATATATATATATATATATATATATATATATATATATATATATATATATATATATATACACGTATATGCATACGAAAAATATAATTTTAAAAATCATATATATTAAACATTTACTATTTTATTAAAACATCCCATTCCATTTTATATCGTTTTATTAGAAAAATGTAGATTTATTATTTTTACGTATTGTTAAAAAAAATACATTTTCGTTTATACCAAAAATGTCAATAAGTTTAGGGTTTCATACATCTCCACACATTTTAAGCATCAGTTTCTGAAACCTGTCAATTTTTCATCCCTATTTCGATATTTTAAGTTGCAACTGTACGATCCCCTGTATTTTAATCTATGAATTATACTGATATAATGCTAATATGACATAAATTCTAAAAGACAGTGGCTTATTCTCCCTCCCCCAGTTCTTCCTTTGGACATCTTTGTCATTTATAATACGGTTAGGGACGGAGGAGATAAAGATCACGTCATTAGAAAAAAAGCGACGCATGCAAAATTTTACCGAAAATTGAAAGTTTTAAACATGTTAAACGACAATTCAAAATTTTATGAAGATAAGCGGTAGATAACATTGGGTTAAGTGCTTACCTGTAATGGTCAAGTATCTAAAAATTTCAGTTACTCGAGGAGAGCCAGATCCGAAAGAATATTCCTCCCGGAGCCAGCAGGGAAATTGATTCTTTTATCAGACATACTAGGTTCCCCGGAGAGAACGATTGAAACATGTTAGAATCTTATCGGGCCGATTCATCTGTTAATGTTCATTAATAAATTGTTTTGAGAACATGATAAGCCAAAAATCTCTTCTTCGCACACTATATTTAGAACTCAATTATGTGTTGGGAAAATGGAAAGTATTTTACGACGTCGAAAGTTGTTAAAACATTTTCAAGGCATTTCGTTTAAAGGCCTCGATGGGGGGAAAATCGATTACATGCGCTAATTCATTGAGATATCTGTTCAAACTACATGGATGCGGCTTGTTTATCAGTTGTTTATTGTACAAGCGTTAGAAGCTTTTAGATAATCGGGAGTTATGAATTACTTACTTTAATGGAAGTGTTTCTGCATTGCTTTGCCTGTCCTGATGGGTGTTTTATAGTTTGAAAACTATCAGTTTTTATCTGAAGTTGAATTTTTCAAAGAGGAAAAACATTTGTTGATCGATATGAACACTTGCTCTTAATTGTTTAGTCATATAAACACATTTATCTACGAATTCTGTGTAAATGAATGTCCCATTCATTTTAATAATTTTTGACAATTTTAAATGTATATATAAATACATATTTTGAAGTATGATATCAACTGCGTTTTAAAGTAAACATAAAATCAGAGTACTAATTGTATCTCAATAATTATACACGAGAAATTAGGAATGTGAAGCTATAGAAATTATAGAAAATTTATTAAATACGTTTGTTGTATTTAATAAATTTATTTACTGCTGTATTTAATAAATGTATTTAATACATTTAATAAATTTATTATAAACAATTTATTTAATACGTTTATTGACCAATGTAAGCACTTGCGGTTAAGTATTTAGCTATAAAAACATATTTATCTAATAAAAGTCTTATTTAACGTTCTATTTATTTTAAGGATATTTGATAATTTACAATATTTGTATAAATAAACTTTAAAAATATATAATCTACTATCTATATTAAACACGAAATCATAATTTACTAACTATCTTGTTTATAATACGCAAGAAAATATAAATATGATGGTACAGAGATTATAGAAAATTAATTGAATTTAAAACATTTGTTGATCGATATAAACACTTGCGTATAATTATGTAGTCATATAGACATTTATGGTCAGAAATGTGTGATGCGAAGTCCTATTTATTTTAATAATTTTGAATAATCTAAGTAAAATGTATGTATAAATAAACTGTTTAAAATATGATCTAAACTGCAATTTAAATTTGACATGAGTTTACTAATTGTATCTGAGTTATCATACCCAAGAAAATATAAATATAAAGATATATAAAAAAATTATTGAATTTATATTTTTAAAGTGCAAATGACAATATAATATTTCCTTACAAGCTAAGCAGTTCTTTTCAATATGTGTTTGATCAGATTTTATAATAATATTCCTTTATTTATATATATATCATAGATTATTGGACCTAGATATTGGACAGTGATAGCTTGACAGCTGAAACTTGATGTGGCAATTCTTAAACATACAAAGAAATTAAATATATTCCAATGATGTTGTTTAATTTTATAAAATTTGTATTGAAAACATGTAATATGAACTCGATGCATTAAAATTTCAATAAAATTCTACGTACCAAATTGCGTTAATTTTCTATCATCACAACAAAGACAACAGAGATTGAGAGAAAACTATACCGGGATATTCATTTTACTCACCTTTACATTTAACAGCAAAATTTCTAAAGTATTCAATCACTTTTCAAATGAAGTGATTTAATTTCGAAGGTATTCTATCCCTTTTCAAATGGAGTGGTTTAATTTCTAAAGTATTCAATCACTTTCCATATGAAGTGGTTTAATTTCTAAAATATTCTATCACATTTTTAAACGAAGTGGTTTAATTTTATAAAATTTGTATTGATAACATTTAATATAAACCTGATGCTTAAAAATTTCAATAACATTCTAGAAAGCAAAATACTGTTAATTTTCTATCATCATGACAAAGACAAGGGTGACTGAGAAAAAATACACCGGGATATTAATAAATCTAAATATAAAGTATAAATCTAAAGTTTTTTTCAAGTATAAAACTTTGTTAGGACTAACATGTTATAAAGTATGTATGATAAAAAATGACTCTTCGCGTATTGGCAAAAGTAGATCTATATTTTTCCAATCAGCAAAACGTGGAACTCGCTTGCATTTTCATTTTTTAGTTATATAAATACATTCGAAGTGCCGTCAGCAATTTATTTACTAATAGCAATGTAAAATAGCTAAATAACTTTTCTTTGCAGCAAAGGATATTCAATTTATATTTAGCCACAGATCTAGTTATTCCCAAAGCAACAAATAATCAATACGATTCTTTTGCATACTACTGATACGCTAGTTTGATAAAAAAAACAAAGTAATAACCATTAAATTTTAGTTCCTTCACGTACCCAAAATACAACGTTGGGTTTTACATTGATCTGATTTATCGGGATTTTTTAGCAAAATTTATATCGATAATTGTGTCTGAAACAACTGACGCTAAATTAACATAAAATCCTTCAAGGAAATAAAAGGAAGGGAGATTCTAAATACACAAAAGAAAGTATTGGAGGATTCAAACAAAGCAAAGTCAGTCAAACTAAATGAATACACCCATCGATCAACTGAGGCTAAAGAAACACAAAGACAAAAGATAAATTGTAAATGAATAATTTTGTTCATTAAACCTACAGATATTGAAATTAAACAAATAAATTTACCATTCATAGAATGGCAACAAAAAAAAGCTATGAATATAGATTACAAATTATTAAAATTTTGTAAAGTCTACTGACGTTGCTGCTTGATTTTTATAAGAACAATAAGATTTCCCCCAAATAAATAAAAATTAAAGGGCACGTATCCAATTAATATGACTGTGAAATATTTTTCAAGTATTACAAAACCAACTTGTTTTAACAGAGTCTGTTATCTATTGTTTCTAAGTTTTGAAATTTTTATCGAAGCTGTCTAATTTGAGAACTATATTGAGAAACCAGATAATTCTGTCGCTTCAGATATATATTTTGTTAGAATTTCAGAGATTTAATGACGTGACATTTTATATTATTATGTAACGTTAAATTTTGGGATTTTTAAAGGGATTGCATGAAACTAATGTTTTTCTTCATATTTATCACTAGAGTAAATCGCCGATTTTTCAGTCAAAGGAGAGACTAGTTTCCATGTTAAAAAAATGTTTGGTCTGTCAAAATACAGAAATATGAAAAAATACAATATCGGTGATCTAACAGGCATAATCATTTTAATTGTCATTTAAATTGAATTTATATACCAATGGGGGACAAAATAAAACGAACATCTGTGAATTAAAGAAAAGCTTTATTAATAGGGAGTTGGACCCTCCCCCCCCCCTTTGACGTATGTTGTCATTGTAGGCAACGTGGGATGGATGCATAGAGATTCGCATAGATGATGCATAGAGGATGCGTACATAGAGGATGCATTGAGGATGCACGCATAGAGGATGCGTACATAGAGGATGCATAGAGGATGCACGCATAGAGGATGCATAGAGGATGCGCGCATAGAGGATGCATTGAGGATGCATTGAGGATGCATTGAGGATGCACGCATAGAGGATGCATAGAGGATGCGTACATAGAGGATGCATTGAGGATGCACGCATAGAGGATGCATAGAGGATGCGTACATAGAGGATGCATTGAGGATGCACGCATAGAGAATGCGCACATAGATGATGCATAGAGGATGCCCGCATAGATGATGCGTGGGATGATTTTCGAGCTCTGGTATCGAAAGCCATGATAGCATATAGAGTACACAGAAAAACATCCTTTGCCAAACAGAATAGTGGACGAAAGGGAGAGCTGAGTGAAAGAGACGGACGAGGTATTGAAGCGGATTACAACACGAAGAAAGAAAACAATTACATTCAAAATGACCGAAGAGCTCAGTCTGTATGCATGTTCCGGTATCAACCATCAGAGGTAGAAGGGAACTTCACAAACAAAGCATTTACGGTAGAATAGCTATTCTCAAGCCACTTGTAATAGACGCCAATACAAAATATCATCCCCAATGGTGCCACGAGTACAAATCCTGGTCGAGTAATATGTCGATAAACGGCATTTGGTCCGAAGAATCATTGTTCCCATTGTTCCTCGCAACAGGACGTGCGTATGTCTGGAGAACACCTACACAAGCGTAAGATTCTGGCTGTCTCATATCAAATGTCAATCATGGAGGTACATCTATCAGGGTTTGGGATTGCATCTCATGGTTTTCTTTAAACCCTATTGTAACCCAAAAAGGGAGATTGGGAAGGACTATGACAAAATTTTAGCTATCCTATGGTGCAAACATTGTTTCTTGCAGGAGATGGCATTCTCCAGGATTATAATCTCCCTATACATGCAGCTAAATCCATCAAGTATTGGTTTGAAGAGCTTGAAAAAGAAGTCAAATGCTTTATCTTGCCCTGTACAATCCCCCCGACTATATATCATCCAACCACTGTGATCTGTATAAGCGGATAGAGCCAGGTATCGATATACACCACAGCATCTCTACACGAATTTTTCCAATTTTTCCTTCAAGAATGGTATAATATATTCTTAACCATTATTCATGACTTGTATAATCCAATTCCAAGGTGAATCAAGTAGTATTACATGACAAAGGTGATCCTGCGCCATATTAATAAAGGTTTTCAGGATGTTTCTTAGTGTTTCAATTATTTTGATAACTACCTGTATATATATATATATATATATATATATAATCCTATTCAAAGTTCAAAGAGTAAATTTCCTTCATCATCCCGGAACATGTACAAATCATGCAACCTTAGCATCTGTGGCTATTTAGCACACTGGAAGAGCTCCATTCCCACAATGGAAAATATTTTGATGATTTGGTATTGCCAAAGTTAGAAACAAAAAAGAAAGAGAAAATGAAAAAGTATATAGGAAAGGGAGAAATAAATTATCCTACAAAATAATTAAAATTAAGAGGATAAATTTGTTCCCAATAGCCTTCCAAATTGAAGGCATATATGGAGCAGAACTACTGTCAATAAACAATGTTGCAGTATTACGAAATTTTGAGAAATTTAATGAAATTTACAGATCAAAAATGGAGCTAGAAGAGCAGAAGATACACATTTCTGAAAAACTAAATTTATGACATGAATTTCAGAAATGGGAGACAATTTAAGACTCAGAATGCAATTTTAAACATGGCTTTTACGTTGTCTGTGCCAGCTTAAGAGCTTTTCTAGTTTGGACCATATAACCAAGGTCGAGATAAAATAAATGCCGCTGCAAAATCAGACAACCTTAAAAAACAAAAACCAGAAAAGTAGTTTGAGATTTTATTTCATAAAAGCGAGGGAAAAGGCGATAAAATCATACATGAAAGGAAACATTTTCAGCCTTGCAACTCATTCTACTTTTCTTGAAGTTAAAAATATCGTTATCTATATTGGAAAGATTGCTTTCTCATCAAATGATAACATGGTTTTTAGATAGTTCATGTTAGAGATAAGCGAGCTTAACATTTAAAGCATGAAATAATGATAATATAAATAAGTGGTTTTTTTTAAATATTTGTGTTAATACCTGTTCAGAGAAGAGGAAAATTAATTATTTCCTATTTTGAAACAACACTGTTTTTCCTACTTCTATGATTAGAAGTATATTCGAATTTCAGAAAAATAGCTCTAAAAACTCTCTTTATGTCCCGTTAATAACCACTTTTTCTTGTAAATTTAAAAGCTCGTAATTTAAAGAAAAAATATTTTTTCTGTGAAAAAAAAATAGATTCGTAAATGCATCTACTTATGAATAAAAGATGATTTGTTTCTGTATGCATACATATTTTATTTTCCATAAAAAATTAAATTATACAATATTTAATGCACATCACAAACACACTAAGTATAAAAAAAACTTGATAATATTACTATTCTTTTACTGTACATTTTTTACATCTCTAAAAAGTAATGATGTGAAGTCATAAATGATGGCTCAACAAAAAATACATAAGTGGTAACTTGATTTAATACTCTTTTTGATCTCTCTCTCCCTCTTTATATATATATATATATATATTTATATATATACATATAAATAAATAAATAAATAAATATATATATATATATATAAATATATATATATATATATATATATATATATATATATATATATATATATATATATATATATATATATATATATATATATATATAGTCGATCCAGTGATCTGAGGATTGCGGGTTCGAGGCCAGTCGCTGCAAATCCCACGCTGTGTTCACTAATGGTGGCCGGTGCACGTAAAATAGGTCGTGGCTACAATGTCCTCCTAGTTCTCAAATTTATGTCTGGAGGTGCGGGGTCAAGTGTTCTCGTCCCGTCACTTGACTCGGTTGAAAATTGCGGGACCGACCCATAGCGGGGCAATGCTGGTCCACCTATACGGTGCTCCCAGAAAAGTGGTCAGCAAAACCGCGGAGTCATATGACGGTAAGGATAATGTCCAAGTAATCATTTCCGTAAGGGAGAAGAAGATATATATATATATATATATATATATACATATATATATATATATATATATATATATATTATATATATATATATAAATATATATATATATATATATATATATATATATATATATATATATTATATATATATATATATATAATATATATATATATATATATATATATATATATATATATATATATATATATATATATATATATATATATATATATATATATATATATATATATAAATTGCATATTTATAAAAAAATGACATTCTAATGTAGTTCGATATTTATCCCACACAATTCAATTTCAGTTACAGTTTATGATCTCAGCTATTTTTCTATTTTATGGTTAATTTATCCACTGGTACTTTTTCATACCAAAACGGAAGCATTTTAATAATAAATGTTACTTTAATGTAAAATAAAATATATGTTAAAATCATAAAGAGAAATTTTCCCTAATAAAACTGATATCATACAGAATATCTATAGATTTTACACGCTGTTCATTTAATTCCGAAAACCTTTCATGACGCGACAATCCGCTGCTCTCTTTGAACGTCCGAGCTGGAAATTATCCCCCATTTAATGTCAAAAGCCGCTGCGATTCATGTGTCACTAACCCGCTACCCAGAGGGGAAGTGAAATAAAATACCTGTCTAAGGCATTTAGCCCTGCCTTTGAAACTCTGACGATAGGAGCCTCATTAATAAATGATCCAGTAATGAGCACCATTACCTCCGTTATTACTTCGAATGCTATCTCAGCAGATCTGAATAACGATTTCGGCCATGCTTATGATCGTAATCCGGTCGGTAACTCTAATGATAAGCCGGTAGAGTTCTGATTTCCGGATTTGAGCTTACTGAAACGGAAAAACTTTTCCTAAACCCCTGCAGAAGTGCTGTTTCCGAGTTTTAGAGCTCCGGACAAAAGTGTCTCTTGGAGAGTGTTTTTAAAAAGAAATTTATACTTTTGTAAATTATACAAGAATTTAACATTAAATTTAAAAAAAATAATCCGACCAAAAGGGTCAAAACATCTAGATTTTTTTTTCATTTATTTTTCTATCTTAAATATTACTTAAAGCAGTGCATGAGTTAGCATCCATGAATATTCAAGGATAATATTAAACTGTGAGAAATTTTTTCTCAGAATTTTTTTTAACACAGCATAATGAATGCTATTTTATGAATTATGTGTTAATACTTGAAAAAAGACCTTTAAATGCAATGCACATGTTTTTAAAAAAAATTCACATATACATCAATTAAGGCGATGCATGAATTAACATACCAGATTTTCAACACCAGTGCAAAACTGCTGGAAATTTTTTTCCAAGTATTTTTTGTTTACATAAAATAACGAATGTATGTTTATGAATTCTTACTTAAGGCTGATGTATACAGGTAACCCTCCTATAAAATGGTAGATAGGTTCCTAGAAACTGCCGTGTTGTGTGATACCGTGCTATATGATAAAGTTAAAAAAAGGGGGGTTATGTTCTGAAAATTTATTAAAAATAAACATTTTTTTAAAATTCCAAATAAGCAACTTAATTTTTATTAAAAATATAAATGTGTCTATAGCACAAAACGAAAAGAAACAAAAATATATTTTTTTCATTTAATGCGACCTTAATTTAATAAATTTCTTCCTCATCACTGCTCAGTTCAATCAAATGAGAACGTTTTTTTTCGATTAAACGATATCACCTTCACTGTCAGAACATTTTTCTTCATTTAGATTTTTTGTACCTTCTATCCTCTTTAAAAAATCTGTGATTTTGGGTTTATTTGCTGGTTCTTACAAGGTCATTGTATATTTCACGGTATCGAGATAGACAATTTTCCAGCTTCCTTTTGAATTTTCGGCTTCTTTCAGCTGAAGGGTCTGCATTCAAGAAAAATGATTCAAGATTTTCAGCTAAGTTTAGACCTTATTGTAATTTAAGAGAGTTATAAATGAATAAATTATAATTTGTTTATACATTTCCATGTAAAGCCACTATAGTTCATTATTCCTCCCCGTCATTATTTTAAGGTAATTTAATTTTTCAAGGTGTTATACAAAAATCATATTATCTAGTGCTATAGAAGTACAGTGCGTACAAAAAGTTTTCGAAATTTTTTTATCGTGTTAGAGCGAAACCGTATTACAGGTTACAGTGTTATACGAGGGTTCCTGCAATTTATCCTGTCGTGTTAGAGCGAAACCGTGTTGTAAGGTGCCGTGCTGTAGGAGGGCTACCTGTGCTAATCCTACTAAATTCTCACGCCTCAGTGTAAAACTATGGATAAAATTTGTCTACAATTTACTGCTAAACAAATGCCAATTTTCAAATAAAAATCTTATTTTCAGGTATCCTGAACTCTTCAGCACCTTGCAACAGGATTCATTTTATAAATTTAGTTCTTCAAAGGAATTCAGGAACGTCTAAAACACAGTATACCAGATTTTTCCCCCGAATTATTTAAATTTAAAAAAATATTATTTGCATTTACTTTAAACTAAAAATGTCCCAAGGTGTAAAAGTTCATTCTCTATTATGGAGTACAATTTTTTAAAAAAAATCTTTAAATCCGAGTCGGAAATCCTTGGACAAGTTTTCTCCACGGGTTAACATTGAAGTGAGCGAATGAATCGTGTTAGTACACAACAGCCTTAAGACTTGAAAATGGACTTTTAAATTAATTTACATAAATAATTTCAAAAGAGATTTTCATTTTAATTCCCTATAACTGAATTTTTTTTAATTTTTAAACTTTATTTAAACGTATACTTTTATATACAGAAAACCGGAAGCAAATATACGCATTCGCTAATATGTGATTAGAAATAACAACTGAGAGGAATTTTTTTTCCCATAGCTAAATATGTAGATTTATTATCTTCTATGTTAACTGTCGTTCAAAAAATGAGATTCTTCAAAAATACTAACATTATTTTTACCCGATCTCTTATAATGCACGATTGACGTCTGCGATGTCTCGCCACTTGCCAGACATAGGATCTTACAGACTTGTTCATTTGTTGTTCTGGGCTAGTATAAACTCAAAATATCTGCAATACTTCGATAGCGAAATTTGTCAGTGAAGCGTGTATAAAAAGGTGAAACATTTAACTATGAAAAATTGTTTTAGTGCTTTAAGAAACAGGAACATGAAATTTTGGATTTTAATCTTTTTGACGATATTTTCAACTTGTAATAGATAAAAAAAGTGTTCGATTAATGCATTTCACAATGCAGTTTATTCGATTCAATATTTATCATTAACATTTAGCCTACGGAGCCATTTTTCTGAGGCTCTGTTTAGAACGGGAAATTTCATACCCCCTTTGTAAGAATGGCAATTAAGGGGTTATATATATATATATATATATATATATATATATATATATATATATATATATATATATATATATATATATATGTATATATATATATATATGCATATATATATATATGTATATATGTATAAATGTATATTTGTGTATATATATATATATATATATATATATGTATATATGTATAAATATATATATGTATATATATATATGTGTATGTATATATATGTATATATATATATATATATGTATATATATATATATATATATATATATATATATATATATATATATATATATATATATATATATATATATATATATATATATATATATATATATATATACATATATATATATATATACATATATATATACATATATATATATATATATATATATTTATATATATATATATATACATATATATACATATATATATATATATATATATATATATATATATATATATATATATATATATATATATATATATATATACATATATTCATTCTTGGGATACATGCTATCTCACCCCGTAAGGAAAAAGTTAACTTTACAAAACTGAACAACATATGTACCCATTATAGGTGCTTTCATAAATATTTGTATATTTTGTCACTAAACTGAATTGTCAAAGAATTAAGGGCTCAGTATCTAAGAAAAAATATATTTAAATTTATTATAAAAATCGAAATGGGTGTTTCAAAATGAAGATATTATAGTTATAAAAAACCAATTGTACAGTCCAAAATTCACTCTGTTTCGTGTGAGTTACCAATGCAGTTAGATAGATTGAGTATTGATATTTTATATCAGAATCACTAATAAAATAGTAGCTCATATACTAGAAAACCAATAAAGAAACTGGAAAGCTTAGTGTCAATAAGGCTTAGTGTCATGTGTAAGGGATAGAAAAAAAAGTAGTGCGTTAACTGAAAGATTGTTATTTATGGTTAGGATGTTTAGTAGTGTGAGCTCCGACCATGAGTGTTTTGCAAAACATGTGCATTTTTATTTGTTTTCGCCTGTACTAATATTGTAGTTATCAAGTGTACCGGTCTCGTCACTTGACGCGGTTCTAAATTAAGGGACCGGCTTGTAGGGTGTAATGCTGGCCACCTATACGGTGCCCCCTTAACCCTTTGAGGGGCGCCGTTTGCACAGTGCAAACGCCTAAATCTAGTCTTTCATTTGTATTCAATGTATTCCAGTTAAATGATCAGAAAAATGGTTAGTACTGCCATCCATTATCAGTTTAAAGAAGTAAAAACATTTTGCAACCTTTAATTCGAAAAATTTTCAAGATTCTTTAGGTTAAAAAAATCGGAGGAAAAATCTGCACCGTGCAAACGGGGCAGGTTGTCGCCCCTGAAAGTGTTAAATGATTTGCCAGCAGTCTTGCGGTGTATATACGGGCGAATGTCTAGCGACAAGTGCCTCCGCGTTTGAAAAAAAATTGTAGTTATACACAAAAGTCGCCTACAAAATAAACTTTTGTTTTATATTTGAATTTCAGCTCTGATTTCTTACCACTGGACCATATCCACTTTTCGCCAGTGGATATATTTTGGCAGAACAATTTCTTTCAACTAGTAGGTAAATTTTTTCTTTATGTATTTATTAAATTATGTAACTGTAATTTCTATGTCACTTAAGGTAAGTTGGTGTAACTGGGCCCATGGGGTAACTGGGCTATCAACTCTCAGATTTATCAGTTACATATTAGGTGGGAATTCTACTCTGTTGGCAACACTTGTAAGCAGAAGTCAACAAAACAACAGCCATTTTGTGTCCAGCGTGGTTGAAGTATGTTTTATAGCTGCTAATGTTTTTTGTATCACTTTGTGTGTCATTTTCTTTCCGGTGTTCGCAACAATCTATCTTACAGCATTGGTAATTGCTTTAAAAATTATTTTTAAATGTGGGTAGAATTTTTTTCTTTTTCTAGATATACAAGCATTGTACCCAGTTACCCAGTCACAGATTCTGTTACTTCTTATAAGAAATAGACCTGGGTTGTCCACTTATCCCATTTATCAGGGGAACTGGGCCCACCTATATATATCTATACTTATATATAAAGAGAGAGCGATTTTGTACGTGGAGGGTAATCTCCAGAACCACTGCACCTATTTGAAAAATTCTTTCACTGTTTGAAAGGTACATTATTCCAGATGGACATAGGCTATATATCTATACTTATATATAAAGAGAGAGCGATTTTGTACGTGGAGGGTAATTTTCAGAACCACTGCACCTATTTGAAAAGTTCTTTCACTGTTTGAAAGGTACATTATTCTAGATAGACATGGGCTATATATTATGTATATCTGATCAGTAGAAATAAAGTTAGGGGCTTAATCCTAACAATCTCTATTGTTAGCGCTAATGTCCTCTACCGCTTTTTGAGCCGAAGACTTCAACGATCCTTAGTGTGGTGCTATCGCGGTGGGTCTTTCTGACGGTAGCGGTTCTAACCTAGCCGTGCTCCGGCACGCCTTTTTCTTTTAAAAAATTAATTTTAATTATTAACCAACGTAATATTAATTTAAGGTATTATTTAGGTTATTATTAAGGTAAAAAAAAAGATTTACAATTTATTGGCTATCATCTGGAAATTTATTGGTATAATATTTTGTTCAACCCGGACAAAGTCGGGACGGGCCGCTAGTATATAAATATATGTAATGTTAACGGATCGGGAAGAAGTGCAAAAGGCTTGTAACTTCATAGTCCTTCGGATCTGGCTCAAGTCGTGGCTGTGTTGACGGGGAAACAGGCAAAGGAGATTCACCAGGCATCCAGAAACGTACTTCAAGCAGTTTTTATTAAAATACATTCCAGTGGTTCAGGTACACCTTGATACCCTCATAGTTCCGTAGGTTAGGATTTTAACATGATAATTCTCGCCCTGGGACTGCTGGAACAGCACGCAGAACAAAATATATGCGCAGCGCAAAAAGTCTGTGACTTCAAAGGACGGAAGCGAACACAGAAGGACCGCTAGAGATCGTTTTCTGCCAAAACGCGCCATCACGTTAAGACTTCCAATTGGTCAATTCATGACACCTGACTTAAACGCCAAATGGGGTGATCGTTTCGTCATACTTTCTTCGAACTTTCTTGTTATATAATCTCTGGCTGCGCGTGGCTTTAGGGTAAAAACTAATAGGTTATTTTCGTTATTCCCAGGTCGAAATCAAGATGAGGGGAGTTATTTTATATATATATATATATGTATGTATATATATATATATATATATATATATATATATATATATATATATATATATATATATATATATATATATATATATATATATATATATGTATGTATATGTATATATAAAATCATTATCATATTTTAAACAGGCTCCCTAAGACTTACTAAAATGTATTCAATACATAGATTTTTTTAAATTATACATGCTAATAAAATTTTAATGCGTTAAAAGTATAGTAAATATAAAAATTGAAAATCTATGGTTCAGTTACTCCAACTTACCTTACAATATGAGGATCCCATGATAAACCACGTATATATCTTAAACAACTTATCCTCCATAACTAAGTTCTTTGCTTTTCGTACTGGGATACAGTTCTAGACATTGATTTTTTATCCGAACACGGTTTTCGTGTTTTAACACGAAATACTTCTGAAACCAGTTCTCAAGGAATTAATCACCCTTGAATAGTTCACGCCCTAATAATATGAAGTACTTGGCACTCGCGTTATTTTATGACATGAATTTTTTTCTTTGATGTATTACAAAAAATATGAGCTAAAACCAATATCGAACTTATTACCGAATTTATATCGAACCGATATCGTTTTCATGAAAGAAACAAAACCCAACAAACACCCAACAAACTTTATCGTCAAATTAAGTTTTAACTATCCAAAGAAACTGAAGTTCTCCCGGGAAACATAGTTTATGAACACTTATTTTTGTTTCCTTTGTGAATGAAACGGAATCGTGAAACAACAAAAGGAAATTTCAGAGACAGTTTCCATAAAAAGAACAGCTCAGAATGATGGAAGAGATTCTGTTCCGTGAATGATTTCAGTCACGATATACGCTTCTTCAATTTGTTGGGCCGAGATTGATAGAATATGAATTGCCTGTAAGAAGAAAGTGAATGGTTATTTGCTCCTACGTTGTCTACTGTTGTGATCGAAGTATGTAATAAAAATTGCGCATCCGAGGTCGAGGAATATAACTTTTCCATCAGAAGTTGATATAATCAGAGAGATTCGATTATATTAATAATGTTCTTAAGTATGTTCAATTCGTACTGTAATATAAAGCTGGAGAATTTTAAACGAAAATATTTCATATAGAAGATAGTATTGGCTTTCTAGCAAAACACAAAAGGATATTAATGGTAAGGAAATCTATCTGTTCCTTAATCTCTTTTCTTCTTGTAAATTTTACAAAATGTAGGAGTGCAGCAACAAACCCTGATTTAGCCTCTGTTTACGGAATACGTTTTTTACATTGCTAAAAACATAAAAAAAACTATAAATGTCAGTTAAAAGAATCAGATTTAAATGCATGTTTATAGTTCGTTTCATATTGTTACGTTTTCCTGGGTTCGTTAGGATTGAATAAAATCTCTTCAGAAAGTTCACACAAAATAAACTTATTGTTCTGTAAATTCTTCAGGCGAATACAAAATTTCAAAGATAAAACACGTAACAACTGTCTTCTATACAGAAGAAAATTCTAAAAACACAAGTCAGGATACCAGAATTTTCAGTACAACACATGACAATTAACGCAGTTTCAACACATTCAATTCTCACTAGGAAATTGAGTTCCAATGCCAATCAGAGGTATATTTATACTCGTATATTTCCAAAGCGCCTCCTATAGGTCATTCTCAGCTAGATATTTCTAGAAGCTTCCAGAAAGGTTTATTCGGGAAGTTGGTGACCATTTGGCGAATTATCGTCAAATTTGGAGACCAAAAAAGTCAATAAATTCTTCGCCAATTTGGCGATAACTCTCATATTTGGCGAGATTCCATAGACTCCCATGTTGTAGCTATAGGAGCTGTTCCATAGAAGCCTTTTTAACAACACAAAATGCAATATTTACAAAATAACTAGAACAGAATAACGGTTAAAATGGTCATGTTATATAAAAATCGACGAAGAAAGTGCCAAGGAAATTTAATTTAGGTTTTAATGACATAAGTGTTAAAAAATGTACATTTTTACATAAACGATTAAAATATACATAAAATACTAGAAGTTAGGATATCGAATAAACATTTTTATAATAGAAATTATTTAAAATCTTAGAATAGCATTCAGTCGTAATGACGTTTTCATAATAATCTCTTCCTTCATACGAACTTAAATCGCTAAATCATTTTTTAATTAAGATGAAACGTCGAGGACTGAAAACTCCTATTAAATGTCTCTATGAATGTTTACCCTCGAATAATCCCTTTAGTATAGTGAATTTGGCGTCCAAAATTCAGCTTTAATATTCATTTTGTACCATATGCGATAAAGTCAATTCTTTAAAAATTTACTTCTGAAATAATCATTACTCCTCTTTTGCGAACAACGAACTGGAGCTCTACATTTGACGGAGATTTTGCCCTGCAGCAACCAATTACGGCAATCTGTGACAGCTCAAGAGTTCTACCATTATCTGTAAATAAGCAATTTATGCTCTTGTGTTTTAATTCACACTACCCTCTTTAAATTCATTCATTTTAAATGCATCTCTTCTGTCTTTTCCTTAATACATTACTGTATAGGATATTACGAGAGCTCCCATAAGTCTCTCTGTCAATAAACATTAGTAAAGAGGAAGTATATAGCAGAAACAGTTATGCGAAAACTACAACATAATTTATCTTTTAGCTTCTGATATTTCCCTTTCCTATTTCCTAGCGGTAATTCCACCCCGAATTCTGATTTATTATTCTTTCATTGACACAATCGACGTCTCGAAAGGTTTTTTTTTTCCAATTGCGAAATCCAAAAATGTAGTTTAAGCAGTAGAATTGATAGATTTGGAAAAGAAAGCTTTCGGATATCAACATTGTATACAAAATTTATAAAAATTAGGGATAATAATAATTTTTCCAGATAACGATTATGCGTATCTCATGCAGAGAGGCTCATTTACAATTAAGTCTTACAAATATCTAAAAAAATTCGCATATTTTTAAATATTTCATATATCAGTGAACATAACAGACAATATAAGCAGGATAATTCTTTTTCTGCGAGATTTTTTTTTCGTCATTAATCACCAAATATGGAAGCTGCAAAAAGTAAAAGCCTTTCTTCTAACCTTTAAACAAAGGATACATTTTGCACGATATAATCTTAAAAAGGAATTTTTAAGTCTTTTAATTTTCTTTACAATACTCTGTCTTGGCTATTTCTTAACCATTTTAAGTATTACGCTTTCCTATTACACTAATTTTATTCCCTTTCAGTGTGGCCTTCCAACTTACTTTGTTAACTATATTAATGAATAGAAATATGTAGTGGTAATGACAGGAAAAGCTCTTTGTCTAAAAGTCATCCGTTAACATCGTTGAGTTTAAGAAAATTTAGCGAATTTTCACAGAAAATTCCGCCAGGAAACTTCCAAGTTACATGATTAATTTAGCTCTGGAAATACGGATGGTTACTCTCTTGTACCAGACATATTCTTAGACACCTAACAACCCGTTTATAATTCCTAAGTGCATTTAAGTTCTTTCTCAACGTAAAAGGAAGTATTTTCGTTTTTCCCATATTCAAGGCTGTATATTTCGTTTGGTCTTTTAATATTTTATTTTTATTACATTACTGCACAAGAGAGGGGAAAAATTCTAACCTTGTGTTTTGGGATTCGTATTACATAAGCAGAATATTCATATCAACTTTTTTAACGTGCATAATAACAACAACTGAGGCAATAAAAAATATGGAAAAATACCAATTTACTGCTGCATTACAATAATGGAAATTCACGTAAACGTAACATCTCTAAGAATTATACCCATATATTTGAAAAAAAACATTTTAAATTAGAATTTATGTAAAATCTGAATAATTCCTAGACAAAATATGATGTTTATGTCTCTTTTATGACAGTCTAGAGAGAAGTCTTTAAAGAGAGAGATGGAAATATATTTTAAGAAATACAGAGACAGATATAATTTATTTTTACACAGATGAAAATGAGATGAAAAATTGCAATTTTTTTAGAAAGTTCATTTTGTTTCTAATGTCGACTAAGTACATTATTTCTTATTCATATATTATTATTAAATATTAATTATTATAGATTTAAACGTGCTCAATCACAACTATATAAACCTAATTTAATTCTTGTGTGATTCTCCTAATGGTAAAATAGTTATTTTCAAATTAATTTAAAAAAATTATTATTAATAAATTAATATAATAATTTGAAAATAAGCACAGCAGATTTGTAAATCGTTGTTATTTGTTATGAGAAAAATGTCTTTTGTAGTTTAAAAGAAAATATTTAATTAATTTATTAAGGGTTTGCTTTTAAATTATTGCTGATAAAGTATAATTCCTTCATCTTCTCATACTGAATACGAGAGAGAGCGTTAAAATAATAGTAGGAGGTCTGTACTGTCACTTTATCATGTTCTTTTATTTAAATGTTGAAATGGACCCTGCAATTTTTAAACAATGGGGTTAATTAGATGTTCTTAAATTTCCTCGATATTCCCCGACGAGGTAATAAATGAAGTAATGGCTTTTTACGCAATTTCTATCGCCAGGGAAACCTCCAGATTTTAAAATTTATATAACATTTTCCATAATAGAGTGTCTACTACTTGTCTATAAATGTACATAATTCTGATACATTTTTATGTACCAAAATTTAAATTGTTAACATATCTTACATAAAAAAACAATTCCTATTTGGACTTTAACCAGTTTCATCGCACATTTTTTTGCTATTACATTTACTAGGCACTATGGTACTGACTAAATCATAGACATTTTGAAAACACTTGACTACAAATTGTTCAAAAATAAAGAGATCCTATAGGATTGTGATTGTTGTTAGCTCTATTTCGATCTAAAACTAATCTTAAACCGCTATCAAAATAAACGGCAGCTGAAGACCCGCACCTCGCAACCGAGTACATTCAAATTAAATGCAACGATCAATGTATGCAATTAATGCCAAAAAATATAATTATATATATATATATATATATATATATATATATATTATTAGTACAGTTTGAGTATATATATATTATAGTACAGTTTGAGGAACATAATATCTTTCATTGTATTTTAATATTTTTTTGGATAATGTCCAATCGTCTGCCGCATTAGCAAGAAAAAAATTTTTTTTTGTCTATTTTGTTGTTATGCACGTGACGTAAATTTTATTTAAAGTACCAGAAAAAGAAATCACGTGATCAGTATTAAATAAATTAAATTCTAAAAATGAATATTTAAAAATTCACCAAAAATCAAAAAATGAAGGTAAAGATTAAACAAAGATCTCATTTTAAAGAAATATTTATGATCTATCTCGTAATATAAATTTTATAACCCTCAAATTATTTTTTTAAATGCAAACTTAAAAAAAAATTCTAAAACAGATTAAAAATTTAATTTTAAAAAATCTGTGAAGAATTTTTCAAAAATCTTTCTTAGTGCAAACCTACACTATAAGAAGAATCGCCATGCAAAATTAGCTTTAGGTCCAGCGGTTTGGTCTGTGCGTTGTATGTCAGTCAGTAAGTCAGTCAATTACGGAACTGTTATATATATATATATATATATATATATATATATATATATATATATAACATCTCTCCACAATGTGTACCAGGAAACCCTGCTGTGCGGACTTTTAGGTAAGAATACATGTAGTAAATGCATGAGCATATTATAGGAAGTCATACCTTTTTGACTTGAATTTCTTTAACAATTAAATATGTGATTTACATGTCAAAGAGATTCCCTTTTCCAGTCTTTTATTCGTCTTTGTTATTGCAATGCCATTTCTCTAAAGGATGCATTTTTTTTATGATTACAAGAATCAGTTCGAGCCCTTACGGTCTTTTTTTGAACTTTGGGAAATTGGGTAATGTCGAACGTAGGTACCTTAGACAAAAAATGGGTATATACATATGCACACACAAACGCACACACACACACACACACATCTATATATATATACATATATATATATATATATATATATATATATATATATATATATATATTTATATATATATATATATATATATATATATATATATATATATATATATATATATATATATATATATATATATGTATATATATATATATATATATATATATATATATATATGTATATATATGTATATATATATATATATATATATATATATATATATATATATATATATATATTTGTGTTTGTGTGAAAAAATGAACCGTAACATTTTCGATACCGTAGGATATATTCCAAAATGTTATGAAACATGTTCATGAGGTAGTAAAAAGTCAACAACCCAAAACAACAGACAATATAATAAAATGAGACCCTTACCGATAGTATAGCAGTAGGACTTTAGAATTTTGCTTGTGCAGCTCCACGTGAAACTGACATTTCATAAGGGAACGTCTTTAACTAATATCGTTGTAAAAATTCGTACAAAAATTTTCTTCAGTGAAGTAAAAACCTTAAATTTCTTTTCACTGGAGAATAGATCTCTCCACATATATCTCGTCAAAAGCAAAAGCTCATGCCGGAAGTTAAGGCAACAGAACTCAAAAGCTCTGAATATTTTAAAAGCTCTTTTCTTTCCCTGAAGTCGTTTTACAAACACTCGCACCATATATGACGTCATCTTGACGAAATTTGCAAGTTGGAGTATTGAAAAGGGGTAATTCAAGAAATTTCGCCCTCCGCACCTTTCAGTGATACGTTATATCCTGAGCTAATACCATCAAGGTAAGCGCAGGAGAGAAAAAATTATTCTTATATTATTATTTGATTTAATGTGGACTGAAAAACAACCCTGTACATTGCCTGGGCTCGAACCTGGACCAACCGCATGGCAGGCGAGTACACCACCCCTGAGGAAAAGGGGTAACATAAAATGATATAGAAAAATAAGGTTTAGGAGGAAATAAAATGAAACCGTGGCATTTAAGGCAATTCTACTACAATGGAAATGGGCAAATTAATTTTAGAAAAATAAATAGACTTAAAGTATACAGTTAATTGAATTAAATTTTCATGTTTTCAGGGCAATATATGAGAAAGATATTCTTTCGAATATGTTCGATCTATGTAAACTATAATTGAACTTCTGTAATATGTCCAATAGTATTATGTCATTGGCTCGATAAATCCAATTCCTTGAATAATTCTAATCAATTTAGGATCGTCAGCGATGCAAGATCCTCTGATTGCAATCCGATGATCTTTGACATGGCTCCATCAAAGCACAAATGCTTCACATGCATTTATCGCAGATTCAAATCATATAAGTTGTTATTGAAGATAGGTAGCTATTAGTATCATTTCAGCATTTTTTATGATTTGTTTAATTCTCTCTGTCAGTCTGAGCCGGGAACATTTATTTGAATGATACATCAATAATACTCTAGTTGCATCCTGTTCTGTAAATTCTGCTATATTTTTCATAAGGTTTATGTTAGTTTTAAAAGTTGTTAAGGGCAGTATAATTTTTGTATATGTTTTTTATATTTTGAGAAAAAATAAAAGCTGCAATATTCTATTTATTTATTTGTGATTTTTAAATTCTCTCTATGGCCCTATCTAATACTCAATTACTCTTACATTTAATTTATATAATTATCTACCTCAAATCTCAATGGATTAATTTTTATGCATAAAAAATTATGATAAGTTATATAATTCATTGTGTGTAGTAAAAGACTGAAACTCCCGAAGCCTTATCATTAAAAAACAAAACATTAAATAGACTTACATAACTTATTCACAGGCCGTGCAATAACCGAGAAAAAATTCTAACCTCTGACATCGCCTCCAGATACTGCGAAGTCTGATATAATTTATGGCTGTGTCCACGACCTACGGTACAATAGATACACCTCAGAATTAATTGGAGAGACAAAGTGGGATGTGTTGGTAATAAATCACATGTCTTCTACAACTATTCTCATCATTCACTTACAGTGTCTTCATTAGATAAAATATTTCGCGACACTCTTCTTTATACGTTTCAATAGAAAAAAGTTTAGAAGAGAAATAATAGTGTTATATATACGCTTCTGCTTACACCATAATATATACATATATATATATATATATATATATATATATATATATATATATATATATATATATATATATATATATATATATTATTTATTTATTTATTTATTTATTTATTTATTTATATTTATATATATAAGCAACATTTTGATAAATTTCAGTAGTTGTTTATATATACCGCAGAATTGATCTATTAATTATTCAATTAT
Organism: Dolomedes plantarius; assembly: GCA_907164885.2. Lineage (NCBI taxonomy): Eukaryota > Metazoa > Arthropoda > Arachnida > Araneae > Dolomedidae > Dolomedes > Dolomedes plantarius. Next base: position 42,312,837 of record OU015498.1, read on the forward strand.
TCACGAAAGAGCAGTATAGTTATAAAATTTTATCCTAATAGCTGCAGGTTTGCAACCTCTGTGCATGGATTAATGTTAATAGAAATGTCTTTATATGTTGTTGTAAGTTAATTACATGGATAAAAATATGAATGCATATGCTTGAACGCTTGTATCACATGCAGTGATTATGCTATAGGATTCCGGTGTCTGGGAACCTTCTGTCGCTGTATTAAAGAAGGAATTAATAAAGACAGTTTTTAAGGATAGAAAATAGATTGTTTTTGTGAAATTGCTTTGAACTGTCAGCCAAAACACTCCACTGCCAACGCGTATTACTTAGTTAACTGAAACTACAAACAAAACACACGTGGAGAAACGATGTTCTCATGGCTTTCACGAAACATCTTTAAAACGCATGACAGAAGCACACATTTTTCTTACAATAAATATAGAGTAGCAACTACATTTATTTAATTTTGCATCGGCCCTGGAGCATTAGCTGTGCATTGTCTCTATGGATTTGTGAAGCATTTGTATATTGTCCGTATAGGCAATCACAACTAATTCTCCATGGTCTGACGAAGAAATATATTGATAAGTTCGAAACTAGATGCAACTCGTCCATTGTTTTTGTTGTGTAAAATATAGGGTCTCACGACCCTTAAATCGAGGAAATAAGGCATATTTTCATACTTTTTGACTCTTTGTAACTATTTCAATTTACTCCCAATTTTTCCAAATTTTATGTATATGATAAATTGGTATATTTATTTTAATAAACAAATTTTCAACTCTCAAAATAATTTTAAATAATCTATTTTAAAAATGCTTTAGATAAACCTTGTTTTTTAAGCATTTTTATTGTATACTGGCTTGCGCGCAGAACTATAAAATTAATTTTGCACTGAAATGTATAATTCCTGTTTTATATTTAAAATAAATAATTCAAAATACAATTGAACATAAAACATTCAACATTAAAATATTTTTTCAATTTTTTTAAAACTGCTCAAAATATAATTAAAATTTCCTTAAATTTTTGCTTTAATTTACCCCTGAAAGAATAACAAAATGTGCAGTGATTGGAATAACTCTAGTTCAGACGCAATAAAATAACATGATTATGCAGTGATAAAAATTTCATGGAATTATGTTTCATAGTTTTTGAGATATCAGTCGCGGAATGATGCAAAATTACATTTTGAGAAAAATGAGTTTAAAATTTTTCTTATCATAAACTTGATCAGTAATTAAATATTTAGAATATCAATATCTCCGGAACTAAGCGTAATATTTTCAAGGGGTTTGCTTTATTTTGTTGAGAAATGATCAGGCTTATTATATATTTTTTTTCGAAAAATCGAATGTTTTAAAGATTTAAGGGTAGTGAAGAATCTGTGTCCCTTAAGAATCTGTGTTCTCCCGTTCTATAAGTTTCCAGTGAACGTATGCCGAACTGCTATCCACTGTAACCTGGCCACTTTACCTCCGAATTTCTTCCGAAAATCCTTTGAATTACTTCATCGACAGGAAATGTGTTTCTGATTTGACAGGAAATGTGTTTCTGAACAGCTAACGCTGTTCACTTTAACGCTTTTCCTTTATACTTCAGGATCAACAATAAATTAAAGAAGCATTATTTCGAATACCTCACATTCTCGTTGTTCGTTCAAGGGGTAGGTTTGGAATCGTACTGCCATATTTTCAAATACGAGGGCTAAACTGTATGAAATCTTTAAGTTCATTTCAAAGGATTGCAAAAACGAGCAATGACGATTGCAGAAACGAGCAATGAACGACCATCCACGCCTGCAAAAGAATTCGAAACAGAAGTCTCTGATTTCAAAGACTACGCTTTTGCTTTTCCGCCATCGTACAGCCGGTTTAAAAAGGGAGTTTGAAAGAACATAACAGAGGGAAAAGTGGAGATAAGAGGAATTACATTTATAAAGTTTGTAACCCGTGATACAACCCCACTAGTAACACAGAAACTCACAGCAGTGACTGGATTTTGATCAGACAATATGCTCTCTTGGTGACCATTAAATGAAATTTATCCTTAACTCCACTATGCAGTGTTTGCAACCTCTTAAACATCGACGAATCACTAAGCAGCATTGCATGCAGATTAAAGTGTCTACACAATGAAGAGCACTGACGTCGTTGCATCGCTCTACTACAGCTCATTACAATTTGTATATATGAGTGCTTAGGACTGTAACATTAGTTTCTTTAATATAATTTACTGTTGAATCATTTCTTACCAGCAATATCCATTTGAGTAATCTCCTCTTTCTTCTCTTATGAATGTGCCAAACTTTTTGTGAATAAAAACATTACTTCTCAAGCTCTTCAAACATTAGCATATTTACGTTTGGTCGTACGTTATAAAGTACAATCTTACTTTTTTTAGTTTACCAGGGATCTTTAACTCCAGGCCTATGGGCATCACCAGTCACTGGACACAATAACTGTGACTGTGGTTTCACCCCTATTTATGGCTCCTCGCCATACCGCAGTCAATAAGAATCTAGGAAATGTTAAAATTTCTGAGACAAAATTTTTCTACAATTTTCTGATGTCTCACAAATTGAAGCAAATCAAGCTCTCATTAGAAATAACAAAGCGTCTTTAATAGCTTGACGTAATATATTTTGATAGCTTGTAGAGGAGTAAATGGCATGCATACCAAGAGAAGGGAACGCTCTTCCTGTAAGGGGATGGTGGACTTTCAAATTACCAAAAATCGAGCAAAAATTGGAATTTTTTTTGGGGGGTGTATTAATATTTTAAAAACATGTAAATATTGGAATGAAATGCATTTAAAATGTGTAGTGAAAAGAAAAATGAAAAATTGGTGGCTTTAGAGTAGTAAGTATTAAAGGTAGATAAAAAATTATCTTTTAAATGACTTTTTTCTCAAAATGAGAAATTTCCTGATTTGCAAGTCTTTAAAATGCTCCTCGCGTCATAATTTTACACGAAATTTTATGAAATTTATAATAAAGATTTCTGTAATACATCAAAATAAAGTTATGTATACATTTTAGGATTCGAGGTCATTTAGGTTATAAAAGTTTAACTTTAGTGTAGAAAAGTACAAAAATTTCACGAAAATTCAGAGTACAAGCATAAAAATATTTTCTAAAAATTAACTATTCAACGAAAGTACAAAAAAATACATAACTTTGTTCAGAAAGTATTTATAAGCAATATAAATGCAAAATTAAGGGGAAAAGTTTAAAATTGAGTCGCAAGGAGCATTTTAAAGAAGGGTAATTTAATTTAAATTTTTTAATTATAAAATATTTTTTTTAAAATATTTATAAAATTTTATAAGGTTTTTAATATTGTTATACTTTAATGAATATATATACAAAATTTCATATCTCTGTGGTAAAAATTTCAAAAATCGTTTTGAAAGGTCCACCATTGAGTAACCTCTCTATCTGCGGCTTGTTACATGTAATTCAGTCGTTATTCAATATGTCTTTCACTGAACATTCTTTCCGTGGATACGATCCTTAATGATCGAAATCATCTAAAAGTGAATATTCCTAAGTAACAAGTAACACGGAGCGTTTATGTTTATTTGGGTTTAGAAAACAAAGTTGTTAAAGAAAATGTTTGTTTGCCAATGCGGGGCACTTGTCAGTAAAGGCATTTGCACATAATTCGTGAGAATAGTTGGTTTCTTACAATGGAGGCACCGTTTATATGCACCAACAACACCCACCAGTGCTACTTCATTTTTTACCAAGCATCTACAGAAGCGAAAACTGGAGGCCCCGTGCCTATTCCCCTTTTTTGTGACCCCATACGAGGGCCATCATGGCCTACGAATTTTCATATCAATATACAGGTTCGATACGAAGATATTTAATATCGCTCGTCGGATTCAAACCGAACACACACCGTTCCATGCCTAACGTTACATGATCGTTCCTGCTACTAGGCTATATCGAAACGCAGTTGTAAAAAGTTGTGCTTTGGAAAAAAGCTTTGAAAAAGAAGATTGTAGTATGAAACAGTCCCTAAGGGGTTCATGTTGGGATGCCTTAGATATCCCAGCGTTCTGTGAGCACAAATATTTCTTTATACAAAAATCATTAAAAATATTGAATAAAGTACCACTAAGTTATTTGCAGAAGATGGATATAAAATATATAAAGTGGATTTGGGTTTAGACTTGATCCGTCTCACAAAGATGTCTCATTATTTATGGGCAAATATTCAAAAATCATATTACTACCTCTGATCCCAGTCATTTCTGATAAAAGTTACGCAACCGGTACATAAGCTTATTTATTTCGGTAGTAATCTATTTCTCTATTTCTGGATTCCTATATTATATCTATATCTATATATATATATTTACTTACATACATATATATATATATATATATATATATATATATATATATATATATATATATATATATATATATATATATATATATAAATATATATATATACATATATATATGTGTGATAATATTACTAACTACCTATAATCGCCCATTCTGAGTTTATCTTTGTTCTCGTAACCCCTCTTTCTTTACTTTGGCGTAAACGCTTCGCCTTCCCACATACTAACTTTCTCCGCCAATTCTGGCAACATCTCTGACCTAATTCTATTTTTCGCGCTCTTACGAAGAGACGCTGGACTGACTGAAAGCGAATAAGATGTTACTGTTTAATAAATTAGTTTGTTCCTGAAGCTGACTGTATTATTTTCCGGCCACGATGATGCATTACTTCATGAGATGACACAATTCGGGTCATTTCATATATATATATATATATATATATATATATATATATATATAATATCAATATTTTGCATTTCAATCAATGAAAGGATTTATTAGTTCCAGTTGCTAAGCCTAGAAATAGACGGGCAATCAGAGATGAAAAATGCTGTAAAAAAGGAAAATGTAATTGAAAAATTCGCCACAGAAAATCTCAGGCTTTCGAATATAAAGGACATACCGCTTTTAATGGATAGCATTAAATCTGGGCCTATTCAAACATTTTACCGGGGTTGCAAAGACATGCTGTAAACGCTATCAAGAATTCCAGTCCGCCAGTAAATATCTGAAAAAAAAAATAATTCCGCTTATTTCGGAACTGCAATGAGGCTACAGAAATTTAATAGTATTGGTTTATTCGTTGGGAGAAGATATCCCTTTTTTATCTATCAGGAGACATTAGCAGCTTCCTTTTTATTTCCTGTTGATATTTGAAGTTTAGAAAACAGCTTTGTTTGGGTGTCAAGCAATCTCGGTATTTACACACTATCTTCAGTTTACACCTTTTTTAGCCAAAAATGCCTGCATATAAATAAAGAAAGAAATTCTGAAAAATACTTAATATTGTGTCTGTTTACGTTAATTGTGATTAATAAGTCTTATTTTGAGACATTTGTAACAAATAGTGTTATTATATAAGTTACTCATTTATCAACCACCATATGTAGTTCCTGTAGCAGAAGTTACTAATAATTATGAAATATTTTCTATTTATATAAAATAAATATTTTTATAAGGCTTGATGTAACCTAGTGGTAACGCGTTGGATTTTGGTGCTTAGGGTGTTCGGATCGAATCCCGACAAGCTTCATTAAGTACCTCCCTGTCTAGGCCTGATATGAGCACGTCAAATCCGTAGACCAGAACTCCATCTATGCGGTAAGAGAGGTTGGGAGAGGGTATGATTCCCCCAGATATCACCCCTGGGGATTATCGGTCAAAATCGAGGTGCTATCTAGCTAAGTAAGACTCCGACCCTTGTGGCCATTATAAACCGGAGACTCATCCTTCAGTCCGCTAGCCTGTAAGGACCTGGTCTTGAATACTGCCGGCTGTTATAAAGACATGCACTTTACATGCGCTTTATGACTTCCCCGATTGTAATTTAACTGCATTAAAAAATTTCGAATGAAATTATCACCACTGGGGGCGATGCATGTCAAGTAGGACAACATTTCGCGTCTTTTGCGCATGTGCTTTGCGCCATAGGCATCTTGGCGACATGTAGAATAAACGGGTTTTTCTGGTCTCGTTGAAAAGAAATTCTCTGCTTGCATGCGTTGGATTTAGTACGTTTTGTGTGTGTGTGTGTGTGGTGTGGGGTGCTGGGAGCGAGAGAGATGGATTTAGGCATTCTACTAATTCGTGTTTCTTTTAAGTGAATGTTCCTGATGAATATTTTTAAATTGAATAAAGAGAAATGTTGCAGTCTTCAAATTTATTGTCAGTATTGTAATTTTGTGAGTCATGTTTTACTTCTATTATCTATTTTAAGTCTTAAGTTATTACATGGGGTGGACCCGAGCCACGTGGGTGTGCTCATAGAATGAAGGTGTAAGATCCCTCATTTTACTTAAATTAAGTCTGACTTATATATTTGTAACTCCACAGTGAGAAGTAATTTTGGGCTTATACTATAAAATTACTATCTTAATGTGCTGCTATTTTAATAAATTAGTTTTAAATCTTTGTCTTAACGCAAAATACTCCTGGCCATTTTCGACAGTGCAACATCGGCCAGGGGAATAAGAAGCAATAACAGTAAATACTATTTATTAGTATTTTTTACATAACTTAAGGTTTTTTAACTTTATACCAAGATGATTTCAAAACAAAATCTTGTGTTCTGAAAGCTTTTCTGAGTTAACGTTAACTTTGTAATGATCAGTTTACAAAGTGTGTGATATACTATATCACCAAGCAGATTTTAGCTAACATTTCGAACTCCAAAATTATCAAAAAATATGATATTTCTAACAAATACTGGAATACTCTTCACCATTATATTCCCAACAAACACAGAGGCATCGGGCCGGGGTCGGAAGGTTCCGGCCAGCCGATTTCACCACTGCCGGGGCGGCGCATTAGGTCAGTATCGTTTCCGTCACGGCTGTGTCCTCTCGCCCGCGACTACCCCGTCGACTGCTGGGCCACTTCCGGTAGGATTCGAGCCATCGTTCATCCGACTGCGAACCGTTAGGCAGCAGGGATTAAGCCATCGATGCGGACAGATAGCCGGAGCGTAACCGGAGGTTGACGGGCCGGTTACGGGAGCAATAATTGGTGTCGACATACCGTCATCTACCCATCTCGTAAACAGCAATGTGCCGTAGGTCCGGGCATCATGCCAGCATTCTACCAGAATCGGACCGCCGGCAGTTTTTCAAAGTTTTGCATAGGACCCTTTCGTTTATATGCTTATTTTTATTATTTATTTCATTGACGATTAACCTCTGATATCAACCCTTTCACTTTTATTATTATTATTTTTTTGCCTTCATATTTCTAGTATTCTTTCCAGTTTTGCCTTATGTATTTTTAGGTATTACCAAATACTGATCTTTGTTATTACCTAAAAATTTGCATATGAATCACAAGTTTACTTGTTAGAACAAAACCTCATTTTGTATTAAGATACATTTACCCAAATTTGAAAGTTAAGATAACATTAATACCAACCATTAAAGCTAAATCATCTTTCCATTCGATCTAAGGTTCCAGTTTGTTTTTTTTAAATTTAGAATGAGATTATAGTATGTAAAACAGTACTACTTTAATAATTAACCCAAAAAATTTGTACTTCCCCAGTATAAAATTTATTAACATAATTTGATATATTTATAAACATAAATTTGATACATTCATTTTCAAACCTGAGTAATGTGTAGTGTGTATGATGAAACCCATCTTTGTGAGCTTGTGAAAACTTGCTCAGAAGAATTTATTTAAATTATTTTTTGGTGTAGAGTTAATAAATGCTCTACAGATAAGAAAATTATTTTTTGCATAGTTTTGTGAATTAAAGAGTAATTCATTAAATTCTTATAAGTCATTTTTAAAAAATATTTTCTTTTATATTATATAGGACATTCACTATCCAACACTTGATAGTACTATTTTTGAGAAATAGTACTATGATAGTAATATTTCTCAAAAATAGTACTATGATAGTAGTATCTTCTATTGTAATTTTGAGAATTAATTATAGAAACATGTTTTTAAATACAGAAAAGAGCTGGTTTAAAGTAAAAATAGTTTATTTAGAAAGTACATAGCACATTTACACAATTTATTTCTATAAAACAGGATCCTTTCGCTGTACCTCTGGCTCCATCTTTACAGCATCTAGGAAAAAAAAGACAGAGAAAATCCGTTCATAAATTTATGTGAAAGGAAAATGACTCCCATCCCCTGATATAATTTATGAATCAAAAGAAGAATTTATTTAAACTATTTTTTGATGTAGAGTTAGTAAATGCTCTGCAGATAAGAAAATTATTTTTTGCATACATTAAAGGGTAATTTATTGTTGTAAAAATAGTTGATTGTTGAAAGTAGTTGAAAAAATTCATTGTTGATAAAGTAGAATTAAATAAATCCAATTAGGAAATATAAATTCTGAGACAGGGGTTTAAAAAAACTTGATATAAAACAGCACCCAACACATGAGTGCAATTTTAAATCTGTTGTCATTTTATTGATAACTACTTCCAAGAAGTAAATTCCTACCACATTTTTTTGTAAAACCAATTACATACTGTGAAAACTACATCATGTAATAAATATTTACTTCATTAAATAAATATACTAATAGAAAATAGTTATAAAATATTTGTTAAAGAGTATTCCCCTTTTCACTAAATTTCTCTCTGTACAGTAAAGAATCCAACCATGTCGATTAATTTGTTATTATAGATATAAATAAAATAGGGTAGATTACCTTGATAAGAGTACAATAATAAGTTTTTAATGTTGAGCATAATTTCAGCTCAACATTGAAAGCTGAATCAGAGACTTGTCTAGAATGACACCAAAATTTCCTCTTCACTATTGACAATACTGCTGTTGAAAGTAGAGAAACACAAGAATAAAGATTGAATGCTAAGCAAAACATTAGCATACAAAATCTTAAATTTCTAAATTTGATTACAACATGCCATAGAGAGCATTAATACAGATGCTGGGTCAGATTTAGAAATTTAAGATGCTAACATTTTATTTAGTATTCAATCTTCATTTTTGTGTTTCTTTACTTTCAATGTGAGAGTGATTCTCGATAGTGAAAAGAAAATTTTGTTGTCATTCTAAACAAGTCAGCTTTCAATTATTGTACTCTATCAAGGCATTCTAATCTATTTTATTTATAACTGTAATAACTAATCATTTAATTGACAGGATTGAATGTCTTACTGTACTCAGAAATTTAGTGAAAAGGGTGAATACTTTTTAACAACTAATCTATTACTATAATAATGAATAAAGTAAACATTTATTATATGATGTAGCTTTCACAGTAATTGGTTTTACAAAAATTGTGGTAGAAAGTAATTTGGGATACTAACTTCTGCATAGTATTTTAATAGAGCATATCTTTTGTTACTTAATTGTCAAATTATGGTGGAGAACTGTGTATAAAATATTTTTTATTTGTGAGCAGCTGTTATTAGGGATAACCACAGTAAAAAATTATTCAAAATATACTATTTAGATTCAGTAATTACTAAACAATTGTTATGATATATTGTTTGATTAGTCTAGGTCAGTGGTCGGCAAACTCATTAGTCAACAGAGCCAAATATCAACAGTACAACGATTGAAATTTCTTTTGAGAGCCATTTTTTTAAACTTAAACTATATAGGTAGTTACATTGTTATTAAATTAATTAGGATACTCCTAAGCTGGCCTTTGTTAAAAACGTCTTCAATCTGATTGAGGTACGTTCGCTGATGTCGACCCCTTCCAACTCTTTCATCTACACTCGTCTTGTGTAATTACACTGCTGGCCACCCAAATTCCAGCACCAAGAAAGACAAGAGATATCACAACAAAATTTATTTTGTAGATAACATGTTGACCAAGTATCAAATGATTAAATTTATAGACTTCTGTGAAGTGTGGTTCCTGCCAAAATCAGTAGCCAGAGTAGTCGACATTGTTGGAGATCACCGCTGCCACACGCCTCGGCATTGATTCAAAGAGACTTTGGATGAGTTCTTGGGGTACAGCAGACCAAGCAGCTTCCACACGTTGCCAAAGTTGATCTGCTGTGGCAGCTGGGGATGGAATCTGGGTCAATCGTAGAGCAACCATGGACCACATGTTTTCTATCGGCGAAAGATCCGGAGAGCGAGGTGGCCAGGGAAGCAATTCAATCTGGCTATTGACGAAGAACCGTTGGACAATGCGTGCCACGTGTGGTCGCGCATTATCCTGTTGAAATATGGCTGTGGGCAAGCCCTGAAGGTAAGGAAGGACAACTGGCTCCAACACCTCGGAGATGTAGCGCTGGCTGTTTAAAGTACCGGCAATGCGTACTAGAGGTGTGCGAGAATGATATCCAATACCGCCCAATACCATAATACCCGGTGCAGGACCAGTGTGGCGGTGCATAACGCAGCTGTTCAGCATCCTCTCTTCACGGTGTCTCCAGACTCGAATGCGACCATCGTGGTGTTGCAGACAGAAGCGTGACTCGTCAGTAAAGACAATTTCAGTCCATTCTGCCATCGCACCTTCTGTCATCGCATCCTTCTGTCATCGCACCATTGGCGGCGGAGACGTCTGTGGTTCTGCGTCAAGGGTAGACAAAGCAATGGACGTCTTGCGGACAGACCACTCTGCTGTAAACGGCGTCGAATGGTACGCGCAGACACTGGATGATGCGTTAGAGACTGCATGTGCTGTGCTATGGTTCGTGATGTGACTGAGCGATCCGTCAATGCCATGTGCACAATTTGCCTGTCATCACGTGAAGTGGTGCGCTGAGGTGGATGCGATCGAACACGCCGGTCCGTCGTACCCTCCTGCATCCAACGATCACATTTCCGCATTACAGTTGTTTGGTTTCGTCCAACACGACTACCGATTTCCCTGAAAGATAATCCACAATCTCGGTAGGCCACTATCCTTCCTCTGTCGAACTCGGATACTTGATCAAAAGATGATCGCTGTTTTCGACGAGGCATAATTGATCGTTTTTTTGAAAAAACCACAAGAAAAACACAATTGCCGAACTTGAAATCGTCGAAATCTCCAAGCCTTAAGTAGCGCTTAGACGTGGCGCCATAGGCGCGCGTGATGTGCGTCTGCGCTGAAATTCTAATCATTTGCATATCTGACCTCCTCTAATGCATGTTGTAAATTTCATGTTATTTGCATGTTTCCTTCAGGGTGTTGCATTTGCAGTGGCCAGCAGTGTATTTCGTCTATATTCTTACGTTCACCGTCTCTATATGTCCAAATCATCTCAACATACCTTTCTCAATCCTCGACACTAAATCTTCTTTCACACTACAACTCTCCCTAAAATTACAGTGGGTTGCCAAATTATTAGGGACACCTTGAAAATTAGACAATTCCATTGTTATTTGCAAAAATGATTAAAATTGAGGGTTAGAGGTAATGTTATTTATTTTAGTTGCGTAGAGTGTTTAATTTAGAACATGAAAATATCATGTTTGTTATTAATATGTATTTATTTTATCTTAAACAGTCATTTGGAAAAAAATTTGGTAAAACGCTTAATATTTTGTAATGCCACCCTTTGCCGAAATTACGGCTTAGAGTCGTCGAGACATGCTCTCAATGCATGTATTTGCATTTTCTTTCAGTTCTGGACAATGATTCCATACGTCTATCAGCTTTTCGACGAGTTGTCGCTTGTTAGGGATCAGTACCGTCGCTATTTTCCTTTTTGCCAGCTCCCACATGTTTTCTATCGGGTTCAAATCGGGTGAATTGCCTGGCCAGGGAAAACTCTGACATTATTTTGAGCCAGGAAGGCTGTTACACTTCTGGCTTTATGGCAGGGAGCTGAGTCGTGCATAAATACGTACTCCTCATCATTAGGGAACCATTCATCAACTTGAGCCAACAGGCGATTTTCCAGGACTTGCTTGTACCGGTCTTGCCTCTTTGTCCCCTGGACGATGTATAGGCACCCCATTCCTTTCGCTGATATATCACAGACCACACCATAATGCTTAATGGGTGTTTTACACTCTCCACGAGGCACTCAGGATGAAATTTTTCTCCGGAGCGACGTCGCACAAATGCGCTTTTATCAGCCAAAATTTCGAAAGTTGACTCGTCGGAGAAGCAGACCTGTAAAATACTAAAATAAGCCTCCAAAGCTCTTTGCGTAGGAATATTACAAGATGCAACAATAAATCATGCAACAAGAAATCATATTTACTAGACTCCAGTCCTCAAGTGTCATACTCTTGTGTTCTCGAGCCCATAAAAGTTGCTTTTTCTCCATTGCTTCAGTCAGGCGTGGTTTTTTGGTTGGGCGATGACCCATCAGGTTCCATTCAGCCAATCTCCTCTGGACTGTCCTTTTGGAGACTTTGATACCTTCTTCATTGATCATAGTGGTGAGACGAGACACACTCTGTTTCCGATTTTCGAGACAGGCATGCCTTATCTTGCGGTCACTACGACAGGTAGTAATGCGTTTGATTCCACTTTTCTTAATACGGTCCGCTTCCAATTTCACATTATTGTCGATTTTTTCTTAATCCGGTTAACCACTGATTTAGAAACACCGGCAGTCGATGCTATCTGTCTTTGGGAATGTTTTGTGTTTAACAGAAGCGTCTTTATTTCAGTACATTTACTGGGGGAAATGTCTGAATCTTTTCCCATGCTGAAAAATCCAACAGCGACATTTTTAAGGATTAAAGCAAAATAAATCAAAAATATTGACTGCAAAAATAACAAAAATAATACAGTATTACACAAAACTTGTAAAAATAATACAATATTAAACAAAACTTACAAAAATAATACAATAGTAAACACAACTTATATTTCTGTTTTTTCTGTTGAACAGGCATGAATTACCCACATTCGAACACACTCTTTCACCTGCTCCAGAGTAATGCACGCAGGTGTTGCCACTTTCTAAATAGTATTTCTAATGTTGCCAGCAATACATAACAAATGATAAAATTCATGGGAATAATTATTTTTGGTATTGAGATACATTTAAATGTCGAAATTTCAGAAATTGCGTAGTGTCCCTAATAATTTGGCAACCCACTGTAACTTAATAAACTTTACTTTATGTAAAGTTTATTAAATTAATTTAGTTCATCGTGTTCTATAAAGCTTCAAGTTTTTATAAAGCACGATGCAAAGATACGACTTGGCGATACGCGTTGACATTTAATCTTTCTGGAAGTGTTTTCTCATTAAATCGCTTTAGAGCACTCGCCTAAAAATAAAGACACGTAAACACCAACTAAGTATGTAAAAATAGAAATAAGAAAACCAGTCGTCACGAAGTTTCAATCGCACTGTACGAGCGCGCCCGCACGTGGTATTTTGTGGAAGAGCCACACTCAAGGGGCTAAAGAGCCGCATGTCGCTCGCGAGCCGAGGTTTGCCGACCACTGGTCTAGGTTAATTTGAAAAATGAGGTGGGTAATATTGACTAGCTGTCAATGTTGAGTGAAATGGCATAGATTATATTATAAAGCGTGAAGAAACACTTAGACTTTTTGAACCAAGCTTCTAACCCAAATTTAAGTTTTTAAAAAAATATTTTGCTAATGAGAGTAATTTCACAGATCTTAACAATGGAATAGAAAACCCGTATAGTCAACAAATTCATGGATAAACGATTCAGTTCTAATAGCAAAAAGCCTGGTTTCTGTATACTGTTGTAACATGATTATTATAAAAGTATACAGAAACCAGGCCTTTTGCTTTTAGGGCTGCATCTTTTATCCATGACTTAGTTGACAATACATGTGTTATGTTCCATTCTTTAGATCCATGAATATATTTTCAATTTTAAAAGTTTTATTAAAATTTTTTTTAAATTCTGGTTAGAAGTTCGGTTTGAAAAGTTAAAAGTATTTTATTGCACTTTGTAAAATAATCTATGCTACTGCACTCAACATTGACAGCCAGTCAATCTTTGTATGCTTGCATCATTTTTCAACTTAATTTAGATAAACCAAATAATACACCATAAAAAAAACCTACACACTTGCAAACATAACGGTATTATAGTCAACAATTGTTTAATAATTAACTGAACCTAAATAATATATTTTGGAATATTTTTTTACTCTCCTTATCCTTACACTTTATAATAACAGCTGCTCACAAAAATATATTTTATGTGACAGATCTCCACCAAAATTTGACAATGAAATAATAAAAAAATTAAATACTAGGCAGAAGTTAGTATTCCAAATGACATTCAACTACCTATTAGCTCATCAACGAATAATCTAATACATCTAAAAGCAATATTATTATTATTATTACTTCTGTAAGGAATTATGAATGAACCTCTAACTACTTCTCATGAAATTCTGATAATTAAATTAAAAAAATGTTTAACATTAACTATCAAGAGTAAAATAACCCTTGGCATTTTATATCTTTATAATATAAAAATATAAAATTTTTTTTGGTAAGCAGTTATGATAAAAGACTTTCACAAGAGTCACGGTTAACTGAAGTCCCTGAACTGCACTTTCAGACATACCTAATACTTTAATAACAGGCTTACCAGTTAAAAATATAATGAATAAAGGAAATCAATATCAATCCACAAATTACTGCAACCAAAGTTTATGAGAATGTTCGGATTAGCGTATAAAATATACAAAGAGAAATTTGAAAATTTGAGTTGTTTATTAATTAAGAATTATGTAATAAAAATATTTTTTATGGTTTTTCATAGAAAAATTCAAATTTAAGTACAAAAAATAAATTTAAAAAAATATATTCAAAACTTTGTGATTTTGCCCACAAGTTCACTGCTGAAAAAAAAAGGATATCTAGAGAATAAAAAAAATGGGTTCAGTGAGGTTAAAATCAACTTACAGATTATGAATCGAGCACACTGCCAAGTGAGTTGTGGAATCTTTTCATGGAAATCACAATGAGGTGAAAATGGATTCCAGTTTCAGAATTCTGTAAAGAAACCAATATTTTCTTATAATGCCATAATAAAAATTAGAGTGATTTGTGACACCAAGAAGCATTGAAAAGCAGAGTTCATTATTTATTTATTTATTTACAAATGCCACACACTACCAAAAATAGCACCTATGCTATCAGTGCACGTGCTCTCCAATACTTCTCAACAAGATCAGTAAAACGTTTTAGTGCAGAGCACTCGTCTATTTGCTTATCAGTGAAATAAAAAAGGTGACCCCCTTACATGTATACTTTGGACCATAGGCGTAGCGTGCATCTAACATTTGGGACGGATACAAATTGAATTCAGCTAGGGCCCTTCTCAGCGCATTGACTACCGATCGATCCTTAAAATTTGAAATATGATTTTTTGAAATTGAGTAACAATAGAATTGGTTTGAGTAGTATTCAAAAAGTTATACAATGAGGAAAATAAATGTAATATAAATAAAAGAAGAAAAAAAATGTAGCATCGAATTTTTGTTATGGATCATATCATTGTTAAAAACTATGTTATGGCTAAAGACATAACCGGTATTTTCAGTGTCACAGTTTGAAAAAAATGGGAAAAAACCAACTTTCTTAAAAGTTTTCTACAATTTTCTGATTTAACTGAACTTCTATTAACATTTTAATTTATTTCAAGTCAAGTTGGGGGGGGGGGCACATCTATGCTTTGGACCAGTAAGTTCTTATTTATTTTGCACAACATGACAACTAAATACTCTCTAAAAGTCTTGAAAACAAATAGCTTATAAATCAGTTATTGAGGAAATTCTCACATTTTTAATGAAGATTTTACAAATGAACAGATTTTATATTTTCTAAATAAACCTTGGCATTTTATACTTTTATAATATAAACCTCTTTTTCAGCAAGAGTTAAAAAGACTTTCACAAGAGTCATCATGTTAACTTAAATCCCTGGACTGCACTTTCTCACTCACCTAAAACCTTAACAACAAGCTTCACAGTTAAAAAAGAATAAATAAAGTAAATTAATATTCAATCCACAAATTATTGAGACCAACATTTATGAGAAAGTTGAGATTAGCATATAAGTTAAAAAAATTAATTGGAAATTTTTAGTTCTTTAATAAATATTTTTATAGTTTTTTCATAGAAATATTTAAATTAAAGTTCAAAATAAATCTAAAAAATATTAAAAACAGTAATTTTGGCCACGAGTCTACTGCTGAAAACAAAAGTATATGTCGAGAAAAAAAAAAAGTTAAACTTACACAAGTTATCATTTCAAGTCAGCTTTGGTCTTCCAAAACGACTGCGATCTGAAGCTAGATTCCACATTCAAAATTCTGAAAAGAAACCAATATTTTCTTATAATGTCATAATAAAAATTGAACGATTTATCAAACCAAGAAGTATTGAAAAGTAGAGTTCTTTATAAACTTGCTTATCCCTAAAATAAAAAAGGGGAATATGACCCCTTACATATAACTTTGGGCTAAGTTCTTATTTATTTTGAACAGTATGAATAAAGATTTTTCCGATGACACAAAAGTTTACCTAAAGTTTTAATAACAATCTAACATACATGATGTTATCTAAATAAAAGTTCTCATCCTTGTTGGGTTCTTCAAGATTTTAAAGCTGAAACTGAGAAATAAAATTATATAAATGCACAATGACCAACAATTTAATAACTTAGGGATGAAAAGTGGAATAACCTTTTGCATCTATATATGATTAAGCAATAACAAAAAATAAAAACAATTATAATCATTAATATTCACATTTATACTGATATGTGCATGAGTATTTTGCATCTTTTACGCACTCATGCATACTACATGATGGGGCATAAATCAAGAATTATATGGTTTGTTGCGTTAAAAGTATGCATGATCTATAAGTATAAAATCAATAAAGTTCTGTTAGAATTTATAAAAATTATAGCATGAAATTGAACCTTCTTAGTTGGTATTGTGAAGTGTATATAAATATCCATAATATGCTAAATTTTTTGTTTCTTAATATAAAGCCCAAGTCAACATACAGGCAAAATGCTTGCAATGCTGGATACATTATATTAAAAACATAAATAATGTTGTAAATTTAAAAAAGTTTCATTGTAATAGTATAGCTGTTTTATGGATGAAGTTCTATGTAATGTAATATAAGAAATTGTAAGTAATTAAGAATGTCTGTTAAGTAATATTATGTTTATGTAAAGGTTTAATACATGGTAATTTAAAAGTTTTTTCCCCTCTCTTATGGTATGGCTCCTGTACAGTGATTCGCAATAAATATTTTGAAGAAAAATAGTAACTTTCTTTTTTTTATAATTTTCTGTTCTGGTTGACTGGAGGTTGAGAAAGGAACAAAGTCTGTATGTTTAAAGAGAATACTTTGATAGACATAATTATTCTAAGCATTCAAATACTTACTATATAATATACTACAAAATATCATTGATTCAGAACTATAATGAAAGGCCTTTTTTTTTGGTTAATAATAAAATGCTGTCTATATTACCATTAAAAACATGAATAATGTATTTGGATAGCAGTCAAAATTATAGCACCATTGACTCTTTTTTAAAAATTTTTAGTATTTCAGATCTGGTATTATGAAATACATCAAATGTTCAAATGTTTTGATTATCTCATGGATTTCGTAGGCATTCATGAAAAGAAAATTTTAATGTTCATACAAACTGATGAAAAAAAAAGTTAGGTTAGAAAGAAATTGTAGTGGATTTTATAAACAGATTAAGAACATCCTACTGTCATATTAAGTCTTTTTTTGTTATTTTTTTTTACCAATTTCATTGTACTTATTTATTTTAAAACTTTTTTCATGCTACTAATTGTGTGGAAAAATATTTTTCTCTTACTTTAGGGAATACTGCATTTATGTATCAATAATAATTGAAAATATCAATATATTCAATAGTTATATACATTATATATCAACAATTTTTAATATAAATAATATAACCACAAGTAATATTGGTTGCTTTTGACATCTTTTAATTTAACAATCCTCTGAACTGCTTGTGTGTGACAAGGGGGAGTTCTTAATTTGAGTTGGGATGTTTGTTTATAGGCTTATGAGCTAATTCAGTGAATGAATGAATTTTTGAGTAAAATATCATAGAAACAAATGTCAATTACATTAAATTACATCATATGGATCATAATTATATTGTGCAATAATTTAATAATTATTAAAATTTAGATATCAAACTAATATTTCATTGATTTATCATACAATACATTGAACAGGAAGAAAACTATCAAAGAAAATTTATAATGATGAACAAACCATTTACTTCCTTTGTCCGTCTAAAATATTAACTGAAACACGAATCTTAAATTTTTCCGAAACAAAATGTTTTTATTTATACATACGAAAGTGCTCGTAAATGCCATAAGTATTGCTAATATAAGTATTAGTATTGCTAATTCAATACACTCAGTTCAGTAGAATTTGATCTAAAATACGGTCAATTCATATTATAACTTGGATTAAAACACTATCTTATAACAGTAATAGAATAATGTTCACTATGTAAGGATGTTAAATAAAATCTAAAGGCAATAATTTAAGACAAACGAATGAAACTTACTTGTGGATTAATTTCAGCAAACTTGTAAGCAATCTTTAATGGCGCCTTTTCAATCACGTGCAACTGAATGTCCAATCAGATGACACTAGTGCATTGTAGTATCACGAGGCGAAGAAAAAGATGTTTGGAAATTTCATTATGCTATAGCTTTCAAAAGCTGCCTTTTGGTATTGAATATAAAATTTTATTGCTCTACTGAAATATTTTGCAGGTGCTTCAAAATAGATATTTTTGTGAAAAGAGATAAAATTCTTTTTTTCTGTTTATTTTATGGTATATTAAATTAATAATATATATTTTTTGTAAATAAAATATTCAAAATATTTTTACAGGAAACTTAGGTATTTCTAAGTATTTCTAATTTTTAGATGTCATTACAGAACAACTGATTTTGTAGAATTTCGCAATTTTCATCATCTTAATTTTGCAGTAGTATATTCTTATAATACACATTGGAATGAAAAAAAGAATTTTTAATTAACGGACCTTAGTTAAAATAAGCAAATCACATTTATTTAGAAAAATATTAATGCAATGTCTTTAAAGGCAAAGTGTTATTTTGAAATAAACATTCATATTTTTCAAAAGTCCATAGTAATCATACATGGTATGCTTTACTTATTTCACTGACACATTGAATTGCTTTCTGTTTGTCATCAGAAATATGCCTCTTCATAGGAAGTCCTGTTACTTTAACATCATTCCATTCAATCATATCAATATAATCCTTGGCATCAAAGTTTATACGTTGAAATAAAAACTTTTTGATGCCACCTTCATTTTCAGCCCTTGCTTTTAGATTCCGGGGTAATCCAAGCTCTCTCTTACATGACTGCGATCATCTGATATCATACAAAGGACGAGATTTTCAGAAGCAGATTTCTGGCACTGGAAAATGTATATAAGATAGCATAATAGCATTTTTCAATGGCAACAACCAGAATTTAAACATTACTGTAACTGGAATGGATGGAACTGCCGTGAACACTGGATTGAATAATGGTGTGGTTCGTTTATTTGAAAAGGAATTAAGAAGGCCACTGCAGTGGTTGATTTGTCTATTTCATGGAAATGAACTGCGCCTACGTCCTAATTTGGAGGAGAAATAGGTAAACAACTAGAAAACTGCTATGAACTTCCAGTAATTGAATTATCACCTATTGAAAATGGCATTCCATTACTAGAAATTAAGGATGATTTAAGTGTGGACCCAAAATATTTGTTAGAAATGTCTAATGCAATCTCTGTTGGAAGGTGCTCTTCTGATTTGTCTATGAGAAAACCAGGAAAACTTTGTTATTCATGATAGCTTACATTAGCAAACCGAATACTTCACTTGTATGTGGGAACAGAATGTACTGCAAAAAAAAATCTCCGAATACTGACTGAGTACATTTTGTAAGTATATGCATCTGTTTCGTTTCACATAAAGCTGAAACTATCTTATATCCATGGATCGAAGCACTTGTGGAAACTTGTAAGCTATTCACGTTACCTCCATCAGACTCTTAAAAATGTAATTGACCCAGTCATTCAAAGAAATTCGTACTTCGCTGCTTCTGAAAATCTCCTCCTATGTATGATATCAGTTGATCGCAGCCACGTAAGACAGCTTGGATTACGCCGGATTCTAAAAGCAAGGACTGAAAAATGAAGGGGGCATTAGAAAGTTTTAAATTCAACGTATAAACTTTGATGCCAAGGATTATATTGATATGATTGTACGTAAAGATGTTAAAGTAACAGAACGAGGCATATTTCTGATTACAAACTAAAGCAGTTTCTAAAGGAAGCAAAATAATCTGATCAGGAGAGTCAACGTACTGACTTCAGCAATTTTCCATGTCACACACAAGCAGTAGAAAGGATTGTTAAATTCGTTACCGAGTCACCCTTACCCGTCCGTGGCACTTCTGCAAGAGTTGCATTGATAAAAACGAAAATACATTCTCAAAAGATAATGCCAAAATTTAATAATAAAAAACAAAACAAAACACAATTCAATGTGTCAGTGAAATAAGTAATGGAAACCATGTGTGATTACTATGGACTTTTGAAAAACATGAATTTTTTTTTCAAAATAACGTTTAACATCCCCAATCTCAAAGAACTTTTTAATCTTATGCACAGTAAGTGTGCGTTTAAATTTTCTTCTACACCCACTTTTGATTATATTCCTAAATCTGAAAAAGTTAACCTCTGAATCAGGCTGATGAGCTTAAAGCAGGGTGTTTAACCTTTTGCAGCATCTGGGCCACATTTTTTCAAGGCAGGCCGGCCGCATAAAAAAGTCAACTACATTCAAAAGTTTAGTTTTATTATGAAAATGAAAAATACATTGTATATGTAATGTATAAAATATTATAATCTTGGTATGCAATGTGATGTGGTAATTTTGAACGAAATCGAACATAATGTGATTTTTTTAATTTGTGTTGGTCTAAAGCGAATTGCTCTCGACTCTAACTTAACTAGCATTAATGATCGAATCCCTCTCTCAAACCAATTTTCTATCCTAGGAAACTGTCGTAATCCGGAGGAAAGAAATTCCCGCTGCTAATGATGAATTTTCTGTTAGGCGGGAAACCAAACCTGAGCCATGTTTTTTTTTTTTAATGGCGGAAGGGTACAAAGATACCCTCAACAAAATGTACAACCTAGTCAAAATTCAATATCCCAAATCAATTTCATGAAACTTTGTCAAAATCTTATCTGAAAACATTACTGCAATTGGATTAATATCGGACCTTTCAAAATTACTTAATTTACTTACGCATTGAATTTTTTTGGAAAAAAAATCCCAAAACCGAACGGACACTTAAAAATTAAAAATTTATGTTCCGATCTTAATATTTCAAATCTTACCCAGTCCATTAATTGTTCACAGGTTAATTCTGATAGTGTTATTCTGATAGTGTGGTTTCTGATAGTGTTTAACATTTTTCCTTTATTTTTCTGTTCCATGCGAGGCAGTTTCCTCTTATTGAAGTTCCACACTTTATACCCTATCAGGGAATGCTGCTGTGGGGCGTTCGTTTTTGCTTCCCATGCTTCCGTCCTGGGTTCGATCCTGCAAAGTGCAGTTCTGTTATCTGTACTCGCGGATGTTCAAACCTGCCAATTTAATTTATTAAATATAACTTACTTATTATTTTAAACTTAATTGCCTTATTTTTTATTTCTAACATTTATTTAAACTAATTTTTTGGCCTTTTTTTTCTTATTGTAAATATTATTTCTCGTATCCTGATTCAATTACAAAAAAAAAAACAATGTAATATATATTCTTCAATGTACGTACTGAGGATAAAGGGTCTTATTTTTTGATATTTTTTGGTGTCTCATGACATCTACTGTCTATGTCTCTGACATTACATTACATTAATATTTTTCTAAATATGTGTGATTTGTTTATTTTAACTAAGGTCTGTAAATTTAAAATTCTTTCATTCAAATGTGTATTGTAAGAATATGTTACTGTAAAATTAATACGATGAAATTCGAGAAAAAATTCTACAAAATCAGTTGTTTTATAATGGCATCTAACAATTAAAAATACTTAGAATATGTAAATTTCCTGAAAAATATATTTTGAATATTTTATCTACAAAAATATATATTATTATTTTAATATACTATAGAAGAAATTTAAAAAAATACAAATTTTATCACTATTTCCTCTCTTATAAATAAAGAGTGGTGAAACAAGGACCCATTTTTAAGTAGATATTTAATTTCTCCAGTAATATATAAAAATAAACAATGAAACTAATTTTTCATCTGTTTTTATAAGCTTCTAGGGAGTTAAAAACATACACACACAATATACAATCTTTACATACAAGGAAAATTATGTGAATTTTCACATAATACAAATATACAATTTCACATAATACTTTTCACATAATACAATCTTTACATACAAGGAAAATTATGGGAATTTTCCGCGTAAAAGAAGTTTCACAACAATGAAATAAATATTTTTGAAAAGTCTGTTAAATTTAATCTTCGCCTTCCCTTTCAAATCCATAATTCTGATGCAGATATCTGTTACTTGTGGTTACGAATCGGAGGTGCAGTTCCGGGACGATACAGGGAAAACGGTTTCGGTGCGATTCATATCAACCCATAACAGGCCCTGAAACACGTAAACGGAAAGCGTTTCCCCTTCGGAGGTTCGTAAACAACCCGCCAGTGGCCCGACAAAATTCTCCCGTACTTGTCGTTCAACCGGTGCCTCCAGCACTGGCCCAATAAGCTGCCGTCAGTCCTGTGTTTGTTGGGTTGTTATTTATACTATACTATTTAATAAATGACTTAGGTCTAAAAACTTCAATATAAATTAAGTCATCTGAGATGTCAAATTAGAGAAATGGTCAAATTAACGGGTAAAAACAAAGCCTTTTTCTTATACACACCTTGGGTAATTAGCTGTTCAAAAAGTTATCTCTTTATTATCATAACTGGCTTTTAATTAAATTTGTGCTGTACTTCTTATGACCTTTTTACGGGTACATGGATATCCTTTTATCTGCAACTTACTCGTTAATTTCTACTTATAATCGCTTAATGAAGACTGAGAGCACTCAGTCTAGGTCCTAGCAGAAAATGTGGGATTTATTCAGTTTTCAAGATTTGTTTACAATAATGTAACTCAGCATTTTAGAAACTTGGTGTATTACAACATCTGATATTTTATGTAACGACTGGGAAATAGGTTTCTGAATTCGCTTTCTTTAAATTGTTTTTTCGCCAGTCACGTAAACATTCCACCATTGAAGTTACAGTTTATCAAAGGAAGAGATTTTTCGTTCACCACGATCGCAGGTATTAAAAACTTTCTATTCAAGAAAGTTATTTTTTTGAGGAAGTTTTTCCAACTCTTTTTTGGTTTATTTACGTATAACACAGATTTTTTGCTATGGAATACACAGGTATCCAAGAGTTCAGCAAATGTCGTTAAAGTATTAAGAAAAAAAGTTAACGCAAACATAAAAGCAGAAATTTATTTGCAGATTATCAAGACCTTGAAAGCAGAGTCGTGTGCATATATATATCAATTGATTTCAGTTTTATCAATTGGCGGTAAATGTGCAAGCTCGACACCAACATCGCATCTCAATAAAAACGCTGACCACATGTGCATGCCTCATATAGGTCTCTAACAATGACCGTAAAGAAGGTGCATAGTAATGCAGAAAGTAATTCTGGCAGAAATATGTCAAGTAATACTTTTCTTTTTTTTTTCAACGAAAGATGAATCATCGGAATAATGGAATCAAGACAGTTCTCAAACATAAGTTTCTAGATTGCTAAATGTACTACCGTCCGTCACAACTTAGGAAATGGACTTGGTCCACTATAGATCTGATGGTTTGGTATGGAGCGCTGCGGTCAACTTTTTGCTATGCTAGGGATTATTAGAATAGGATCTTCAGTTTAAAACTGATTCAGAACGGCTACAAACAATCATGCCACCAGTGGGAATTGAACCCACAGGAACTGATCTGAATGCCAGTGCCCTAGTAATTCGGCCATCACCTGGCTCTATCGAGCTGAAAAAGAATCAGTTTGCTTTCAGTGGTACATAGAACGGTTGCCATCTGATGGTTAAAATTAATAGGACGAAATTGGTTCACTATTGCATTAAAAAATTTAATGTTTTTAGTGTATCATGGCAGTGTTAGGGCCTGTTCACATACGAGTCCGTTGCGTTGCGTTAAGGAAAAGATGACGTTGAGACAAAAATAAACCAATCATAGGCGTTAAAAATTTCGTTGCTAATCGTTTGGAAAGCCTATGATTGGTTTATTTTCGTCTCAACGTCATCTTTTCCTTAACGCAACGCAACGGACTCCTATGTGAACAGGCCCTAAGTCAAAAAGCAGACTTGGTTCACATTAACACTGAACCCGCCATATTTTAGTATTTTAATGTTAGAAATACAATAATTGTTTTAATTTCATTCAAAGAAACATCTAACTTGAATTTTAAAACATAATTACATTGCATGAAAATAATCAAGGCATCAATTATTTAATAACCTTAATTTAAAATGGGGTAGGAGATGGTCAGAGCGTTCCATATGAAGGATTTTTTTTAAAGTAGGGAGTAACTTTATACATAATTAAATCCATTATTATCTTATGTTTCTAAATTAATCTCATTTTGATATCATGGTTCCATTAAGAGTCTAAATTAAAAAGATGCTATTCCTAATATGGTTTCTTGTCCAATTAGAAATTAAATAATTTACTTTAATATGATGTTGCAAGCATTTAATGCTTAGCATAGTGGTCTCGTGACTTTTATTCTCCATTAAAAGATAAAAGAATATTTGTTATAAGATGTAAATTTTTAATCATATTTTCTTGAATCGGAGAACAAATTACTTCATATAGTTTGTCTTTAAACTGTAAATGCATCTTTCCAAATACATTAATTTAAGCATCATTTTACAATAATTGGGGATCAGAGACATTTTAACAATTTGAAATAGGAAAAAAAATTATTTTAAATTATGCTTCTAATGTATTTATGAATAGTTGAAATGTAATATGCAATATTTTACCAAAGAAAATGCGACATTTCTATTACATTTATTTTCTAAATTGGTCTTGCATACAGACAAATTTGGAAAATAAATGTAAACTTTAATATCGTTTGCATGTTAAGAAGGGTGAATATAAGCCAAATATTTGAACTAAAGTTATAATGTTATCGCTTTGGCAGAGTTTTTTCGTTTCTGTCTTTTTCAGATTTCCAATTAAAAATATAATATATCAATGCCTTGGAGGCGTTTAACAGTAGAAAGAAAATGATAATTTTAGTTAAAAACACTTTATAGTGCATTTGAAACCTCGAATAAGTTTTCTTTAGGATTTTGCATTTTCTTGAATTGGTAAAATTTTTAAAAATGATTTTGATCGCCCAAGGATTAATATTTCTAGGCTAAAATATTCTAAGGCTCTTTATTTCATACCTCAATTATAAATGCATTCCAAAACCACTTTCACAAACGCAGAAATTAAAAGAATCAACTTTGATTCCAAGTAATCAGAGCAAGAAATGGGAGCAATTAAGTTTTCACGTACACAACTATAGCAAAGCCTCTATATATTAAGGATATTTTCCCTCGCTGATATACGCTAGCATCAATAGAAAACCCTTAGTTTTAATAATAATGCGAGCAGCATTTTGCTAATGACTTGAAAATAAAAAATGTTGCTGAAATGACTTTTTATGCGACAAATTTGACTGATAAATAAGCAAATGTTTATCTGCCGTAATGATGAATAGGATCACTCCCTAATAGCAAGCTTCCAACACCAATTTGTCATAACTATGATCATTACTATGGTAATGGCATCTTTTACACAATCGTGATGGGATATTGAGGATTACGATACGGAAAGATCTCATCTAATATCGGTTCAAGTAATGAGTGTACTTGCAAGTTTAAATATGAATGATTATGGGGCATAATCATTTTCAAATGCTTAGAAGAACCAAACATTAAATTTCTCTCGATTAATGCTCGAGCACATCAGTATATTTCCATTGATGTATTCGGTTTTCCATTAAATATATTTGTCCATATTAGGTGATTGAAAGCTTAAATTACAAACATATTAAAGTTAACTCTAGAATTTATTCATAAAATGCCATAGAAATATACAAACATTGAGATGAGTTTTATTAAAACATATAATGTACGAACAAAAAAATATTGCTTGTCTGATAGTCTGTGAAATGTTTAAATTACAGTTACTAGTATAAAATTTGTTCTTAAAAGTTATCTTTAATGTTTCATATAATTTCGAATCTCATTAAAATGTTGTTTGCTTCTGCATAGTTCAAAATACATTGATCCAGTTCATGACTATCTAAATTAAAATTAAATAAACCTATCTAATACGTATCTTAAACTCGTTAATTGTTTAAAATATTGCACATTACAGTTTGTTACAGATTATGCTAAATCTTAAACGAATTTATACTTATATTATTATCTATGAATGTGAAATAATTGATTTAGCAAGAAGAATATCAAATGTGTAGATGTAAAAATGACGTAAAATACTTTGATAAAAATTTACATTACATAACAAATTTGTAAATTTTATTGTAAAGAAGTCAAAGTATTGTTGACAGCTAAAAGAAATGTTAACAACACATTTAAAAGCTTCCCGAATGAAAATCTACGGGAAACATGCCGATACATAATGAATACACTAAACGCCATTGAAGTAAACGTCACAGAAATTAATACAAATTGTTGAATTTTGTCTGTTTGATTAAAGTATAATACATTATAAAAAACATATTTCGTTAATTTTAATTTAATTAATTATTAAGAAAAATTTTAAAGCCCTTTTTAATGTATATTAGAAAACAATATACTATCTGTAAGTTTTTGGGGAAATTACTTGATATTTTGAAGCAATAATATGCGTATGTACGTTTATTTAATTAATCATACATTCAAAACCATATACGTAAAGTAAATAGGAAGTTTTTCTTAAGATTTTCAGTCTATTTTCCTTAAACTAGAGCAATATGCAGTAGAGTCCCGATCATACGAACTTCGGTAATCCGAAAGTCCGCTTAATGCGAAACCAAATGTCAAAAAGAACACAGGTTACAATAAAACCACAGTGATACTAAGAAATATAAAGTATGTTTCTGAAAATCACAAGAAAATTGAAAGTTAGACAATGTACTGAACTAATTATTACTGAACTACATTGGTTTGAAAAAATCTGTTAAATTTTTTTATCGAAAAGACCTCTCCGTTGAAGCCAAATTACGCCAACGCGTCAGAAAAATGGTGTCCGCTCTCGTCGAAGCGGAGTGTTGCTCAACGTAGCCTAGCACTACATCCAATGCAGCCGTGGATTCTGGTTGGAATACCCTCTGCTCGCTGTCACCGTCTGTTTCACCTTCACTCTCGTCTGACGCGTTGACAGGGTCTTTCAAAACCATTTCAACAATCTACTGATCGTCTAAAATCTTACACTCTACTGTACTGTACTAGGCAACGTTCCGCTCTCTTATCACCCATTTCATCCGGAGATTTGGTAATGTTTAGACAGACCTTAAAAAATAAACTGTGTAATCACACGCAATATGTTATATTTATGTAATCACGTTTTATTATGCAATTTAATCGGACAGTGGACCTTCAAACCTAACTTTTTTCGTTTTCGATGGATTTGCTTGAAATTTGAATATGTGATTAGAACCATAGATATGTAAAAGTGGTTAGAATTTAATGATGAAATATTAATAATTTATGAATTATGAATTATTAATTATATCAAAAATTGTCCTAATCAAAAATGTACCATGCGCATTTCTTTTGCATGTAATATGGTAATTTTTATTTACAGGATACCTTATAGAACTAACAATGAAACTTTAAGCATATATTTCTATGGCATTTTAAGCATTCATTAAAAGTATAAAGAGAAAAAAATAATAACAGTGTAAACACCCTATTTATTACGCAAAATACCTCTAAATCATCTTTTCAAGTACAAAATTTAGAAATTCTGAGCTAAGAAGGATAATTATTTTCAATAAGATTTATTTGATATACAGTTAAGCATATAAAACTTAAATTTCAAAGCAATACGATAATTAGAAATGTGCCTGGATCAGTTTGAATATTCCTATGACATAAAAATTTTTATTTTGAGAAAAACACATTTAAAGTTATTGCTATTAGTAACCACATAATATCTAAATTAAATACAAATGCCTATAACTAGGAAAGTAATCACAGAAATTAAAAATTATTTTTGCTACACATTCCTACTCGTCCGTATTTTCACAATTCAATAAAATAATAAAATCGAATTTTTGGACAAATTTCACAATTTTGAAAGTCCACTGTCCCCTTAAGTATATTTTAAGAATGATTTCGCTTAATCCGAAAAATTCGTTAATCCGAAAAGGGTCTGGTCACAATCAATTCGGATTATCGGGATTCTACTGTAATAACATTTCTTTCATTTGCATTCTTTATTATCACATTTCCTCTAGACTTACATATTACAGGTCTAATTTACGCTCGAAACGACATACACACTATGCTATATTAAGAGGTCCATTCAGTGGACGGAACTTATGCATGCTGTTGTCTTATCGCCGAACCAGATCTGTATATTATTATGATAAATGAATCATAATGATCGAAATTAATGTTTTTCTGCTATCCGATGCTGTGGATCTACGATGCGAAAGCATTTCAGAATATTATGGTTGGGGATACGTATCTCATTTATCTTCAGGTATCTCACAATGATTGAGCGGAAACAGGGAATAAGCATTAATAAACGGAATATGTAAAATTATACTCGGCCAGTGCATATTCATCGTATACTGTTCCAAAATTATTATTAGGTAGATTATTAGGTAGATTATTAGATAGATTATTAGGTGAAATTTAATATGTAAAATGATTTTCGAAATTATATTTCAAAACATGTATATTCAAAAGGTATTTCTAAACATATGTAATTGTTATATAACTGAATTTTTATATTAAATTGTTATATAACTGTCATTTTGAAAAGGGATCTTCTCCACTTTTACCATGTTTTTATTAACTCGCTTTGTTGTTTGCGTGTTTGTGTGTTTGTCCAGTACAAATCTTGCAATCGATTTTTAACTAATTTCCCGACTAGCTAGACATTTGAAACTTTTAGAATAGCTCAGAACACGATGACAATGCATTCTTTTAATACTTTTAGCCGAAAAGATCCGCAAGGTGGCGCTTCGATCGAATTCAATGCTTGCACTTTTGCGTAACGGCGTTTGACGATTTTGAAAACAGAATACATGTAAATTTAATTTGTTTACAAAAATATTGTGCGAAAAAATTTTAAAAAATTATAAAAATCAAAGTTTATAAAGTCTGTGGATAGTGGAAACGACTAAAAAGTGATTAATATCAAATAAAAGAAAGTGAAAAAGAATAATTAAGTGAAGGCTTGTGCAATTAAGAGAGAATTGACAGGTTTATATGATTCAACAGAAAATTTAAAAACGTGGTATATAAAAAGTTCTTTTTTTATCTTGTAACTATTAAAATTTTTTCATGAGAAGCACAAAACTATTTCGCTTTAATGCATTATTAGTTAGACTAAATTTAGTATTTATTATGTTTATAAGGCATGAATTCTGATGCAAAAATATAATTTGCTAATATTTTTTAAAACTGGGGGGGGGGGCAAAAAAAGTTTTTCCTCTACGGGAGATGGCCCCTTTTCAAAATGAACTAAGTTTTTCATACATACAAAGCCCTTTTTTTTAAAAAAACATATTTATTTTGACAAATTTAAGGTAGTACAAAGTAAAGTAATTAAAATTTTAAAAATTAATTTAAATAGTAAAAAAACAAAAAAATTGAGTAAAATTGATAGTTTAAAACTAAGCTGGCTGTTCTGCTGTTGTTGTCGGCCATTCGTTGATTTCATCCCAGAAAGCTTTCTTCTCACTAGGAATGTATTGATAAAGTTTTCTGATATCTTGCATTTTTTATAGTAATAAAAAGTTTTCCTTGATAATCAGGTTTGCTTTCAGGTGATTGAATGAATAGCTGGAAGTTTTTAATGCATGCTTTCTGTAGAAAAAAACGGTGTTGTATATGGCTACCGATGCTATCATGGCTATCTACTGTTTATTTAACGTGGTTTAAATGTTCTTCTCCACTTACTTTTGCCATTTTTATTCTGTTCTGTTTATATTTATCTGGATTTCTCACTCCTTTTTTTTCTTTTTTCAACTGGTGAAGAACTGGCACTTTCAATATCTGATATCTTAAAGCAATAATAATAAATAATGATAAAAAATATATATAAAGGCAAGAAAAATAAGGCCGAGAATGTGATTACATGAGCCAAAGATATGAGTCAGCTCATATTTCATAGGAAGTAAGGTTGGAATCTGCGCATGCCCTACACAGGTTCACTTTGAAACACGCCATCTCTCGGAAATGACTCTTTTTCTAACTGACTGACAAAAGCCTGGTCTTGTTTGTCTGCTTTAGCTAGTGAGAAATGATCCGATTTCATATGGAATACATTAATAGGATTATGGATTTCATATGGAATGCATGAATAGGACTGCAGATTCATCCGATTTCATATTATGAGACTGAATCTGCTAAAAAGTGGATTTATGAAAAAAGTAGAGATTATCTTAAAGCCCCTTTTAAACATGACTGATTCAATTATTTAAATTGAAAACTCATGTTATGGTGTTAAAATGTAAGTAACAGATCAGTTATTATTACTAACAAAAAACTAATCTGTAACTAGGTCCATTTCCTTAAGTTTAAAGCATTTTTTCCATTTTTACTAATAATAAAATTTTAAATAATATCTAAGGTGATCAGTAAAGATAACAATTAACACTTAAAAAACCAGTTGATGGAGGGTGTTGAAACTGAGCAATACCAAAAGCCGTAAGTTTAATTATTTTGCATTTATTTAGAACTGCATATTGCAATTACATGCGAAAGCTAATAACAGAGTAACTAAATACACTAATTCTTAATCTAACCTCTCCCAATCGCAACCATACGATCTTGCCACTCAACCTTTCCATTGGTATTGAAATATTTTTTATAAGTTTATCTGTTTTGTTTAGCTTGTAAACTTGTATGTTCCAATACATGTATGTTCCAGACACGAGCATTCACGCGCGAAAGAACGAGCGATTGAAAAACTCACAACATGAGGAGAAAACGCAATCACGCGCGATTGCGTCTGCAAATTTTCCCACGCGTAATCCCGTACGCTCCAAAGTATCTTTCCCTTCCTCTCCGACACCTTTACACTCTATCACGTGGGATTGTGGTTTCACGTGGGAAAGAGCGTACGTGTAAAGGGGGGTATTCTCGACTGATTCATGCTAATTTCCTCTTCCCTCGTCATCACCTCACTAAAAAAGCTTGTAATGAGGTACCATTATCCTCTAAATTAAAATAGTGGTTACTTGTAAATGTATACCATAAATTCGAACAAAAATAGTTTCGAAATGCATACTGTATTTTCGGACAGAAGGAGTAAAAAATATATATAAATGTTTGTAGCTAAATATTATACTGCAGATCGCAAAGTAAAACGCAGTAAAGATATTATAATGTTATGGATACTTAGAAATACTGATTGCAATCCACTTCTAGCGCTATTCCTTATCCATTCCAGTTTGTAGTCATTCTACAACAAAGAAAACGTCTAACAAACATTATTAATGCCACCATTTCATTCATTCTAAGTAAAGGTTAAAGTTGATTTTTCTGTTGAAAAATTTTTTCTGAACTCTTTATATACTAAATTAAAAATACATTCTTGTTATCCCAATTTTTGAGTCTATTTACTTCTGCTTTATTTATAAAGAAAAATTTTCATGAAGCTTTGCCTCACAGAATTTTAAAATTTCAGACTTGTATGAAAATATTAAAAAATTCTCGTGAAACCAATATGTTTCTCATATATAAGTTTATAAAGGTATAAGTTGATCTCATTGTCGATATAATGTTGTCATAGAATACCAATATATATATATATATATATATATATATATATATATATATATATATATATATATATATATATATATATATATATATATATATATATATATATATATATATATATATATATATATATATATATATATATATATATCCAGAATAAATTATGGATCCCGGCCCTTCTAAACAACAGTAGGATAATTATTTCACTTTCAACAGTGCTGGGGCGGAATGTCAAAATTAGTATAAATAATAGCTTAATTGAATGATAACAAATGCTATGAAAATATCTCTCATGAAAATGGAAAGAAAAATACTACTAAGGAGATCAAAATGGGGAATATTTTGAAAATTTTGGATATTAGTCTAAACGAGAGAAACGTTGGGAGAATGCTCGATAACTGTTAATTACTAATGCATAGAAAGCTATCAGGTTAATAATTAGGAGCATTACGCCAAAATGCCTTTAATCACTAACGATATACTCTTAGTGGCTAAAACTCGTCGGAAACAGGTGTAATCGCTCTGCGCGAGTTGACATTACCAATTTGAAGAAGATTATATTATGCTAGATATTTTGCTGGTATACATCTGCATTTATAATTGTAATTGACCTTCACTGAAATGTATTGAGCAATTTAAACAATGTTTCATTTTCTCATACTACTAAAGCATTTTCTTGTAATGGAACCTAATTTCCTGACAAACAAATAGAAACATAAACTTAATTAAGTGGTGAAAAAATAGGCTTATTTTTATCCCTAACTTAGCATAATGACATATTTAGAAATGGTTAACATATGAGTATTATTTTTGCAAACAAATGCATGTAAAGTTCTAGTATGAGTTGATAGTTCCTTATATGAGTAGATAACATAATGCTGGATATTTAAATTGTACTTTCTTAACAAAATATAACAATGGTAGGTTAAAGTTGTTAGGACTGCTACGATGAGTGAAGTGACACGTGGTTGCGCGTACTGCCTTCGGGCAAGGCTCGACTGCAGCAGCGTGGACACGGCTGATTTTATTTTATTGTTGTTGTTTATTTATTAGTCAACTCCCTTAATTTTTATCTCAAGTTTAATGACTTGAAGTTTTTTTCCCCTCTGAGGACAAAGGCAATGGTCCGAAGTATTTGGGCACTCCACATCACGGTGGAAAAACGCAGGCGGCCACGACTTGCAATGATGAACTTATTGTGAGTAAGCGAGGGACTGGCCGGGGATTTACGCCGTCGCCTTCAAAACTGACCAGTTACATATTTTGGCGGAGTTGGTTTCTAGATAGTCCAACCCTTGATACCTTAAGGTATGTGCCTACCCTCAAATCGCTGTTTTTGCGAAAACGTTAGAATTTTTTTTTAATATTTTAAATTAGAGTTCAAACATTTAGGATTTCAGAAATGCTTTACTTTTGGTTCAGCGATAATTAGAAGCAAAGTTCTAGCCCAAATTATACACCGGAAATGAACTTTCTGAAACCGTAAGTGACCTTTTAAAGGGCCACGGAAATACAAAAAATACATTTTTACAGTTATTTCTTTACTTTTAAACAATTTTAATGCTCATTTTTCATTTTTAATGTAGTATTAAATTTCCTCTAATTACTTTTTATAGTTTTAAGATCATTAAAAGACCATTAAAGGACTTGGTGGAAAGTGTAAACTAACTGATAATTTTATAGGCAAGCTACAAAACTATTATGAGATTGCAATTCGCAGCAATGTTGCAAATCTTCAAAATATGCAATCAGCAGTATTATCAAAATTTTTCATTGTTGCTCAAGCAATGAAAAGTCGATACATGGGCAGTGTCCTGAGGGTCCCGAAAGTTGGTGTAAATACAAGCAAGCAAGTTGGTGTAAATACAAGCAAGTTTTCGGAAAAATCCCCAAGCCTTCCAGATACAATTGTCAAAATTATAAAACCAGCTTACTTAGAACTGGTTAGTGTGATCAGAAGTTACTGAAAAAGTGTTTTCATTGCATGACTCAATAATGAATCATTTAACAATGTTTTGTGGAATATATTTCCTAAAGAAAATTTTCTTTAACTGCAAACATTGTTATTAGGGGCTTCTATTGCAGTGCTACTGTTTAATTCATGTTTTATGGGTCTCGTACCTGTTTTCAATTATTTAAAAATAAAAACTGAACCAGAAATGTTGAAAAACTACATGGAAATTGACATTGAGCGACTAAAGGAATCGAGGCGACAAATTCTGCCAACTACAAAAACATGCAGAAAAATTATAAAATCTAAAAGAAAATCAAAATTAATTAAAAATGAAGCCACGGAAGGCTTGATCTACAAATATGGTGAAATTTGAGGTTGTAAAGTTTATACATATTTTTTTGTGCTAAATTAAAATCTTTATTTGCGTTTTCTGGAAAACTGCATTTTTCATTTTTTACGTTTACGATAAATTTAATTTCTTAAAAGATTTTTAAGATATTGAAATAAAATTTTGTCACAAGGTTCTGCTCATCCAGTGGCATGTTATGAACCAAAATATAACTTGTAAGTATGTATTTATTAATTTAAGAGCTATTTTTATTGAAAAATATATGAAAATTTTTAAAAAAATCTTGTTGTGTATACAAAATTTGGTATATGTTTGTAAGTTTAAGAGGTATTGCAAATATTTTGCTTCATAACACAGGTAAGTGATTTACTAATATTCTGTTGAAAAAAAAAGTGAAATATATTGGTTACATTTTGTTTTAGAAGATTTGGCGTAAACGCTAATAATTTTTACTAAAATTTGACTAAAAATTGCCTAAATTTGAAAAGTTAATGAAAATTCCACAAACTTTTTTTTTTAATTCATAGTTTTATTCCCTGTTCTAACTAAAAACACTTGTGTTTCATAAAAATTTCCTATTTTTCGAAAAAAGTGCCCAAAAGGTAGGCACATACCTTAAAATTCTATTGTTTGTTCTGTTTTTCTGGTCTCTCGTTTTCGAGACACCCTCGCTAATTGTCTATTCATTGATGGGCTCTTATTTTGCTGGCCTCTAGAGAATCCATTTCCAGCACTTTTTTCAAAATTTCTGCTAGTCTAATTTCTTTTCTAGCCATCTGAAATAGCATTTCAGTCAACGGATCTGTGTGGTTCACGCTTCTGCCTTGCTGTCTCCGTGGCTCTGACACCGGAGCGCCAGGGGCTTATACGTATACAGTGCCGTAACTATCCATTCCTGTTCCCAGGGCAAGAATTTGCATTAGGGCCCCCTTATCAATTAGGTTTGGGAAAATAATAAAACAAATACAGTATTTTGGGCCCCCCTTCCAAGTGGGCCCCTAAGTGGGTGACTCTGTTGCACATGCCTAGTTACGACACTGTATATATATATATATATATATATATATATATATATATATATATATATATATATATATATATATATATATATATACATATATATATATATACAGGTGGCTATCAAAATAATGGAAACACCAAGGAATAACAGGAAATACTTTATTAGTATGGAGTACGAATGTTTTTGGCATGTTATACAGCCTGAATTCGCTTAGGAAGAGATTTGTACAAAACATGAATAGGGGTTAATGGAGTATTATACCACCCGTCATGGAGAAATCGTGAAAGTTAATGTAGAGTTGGTATTAGTGAATATCGATACTTGACGCTATTCTCTAAAACAAACTGCAGTGTTTCGATGGTATTAAAGTCTGGGGACTGTGGGGGTTAGGTTACATGTTTGCCTCTTTTTTCATGTTCTTCAAGCCACAATTTGCCAGGACTGGCTATTTGGACACGAGCTTTATCATTTTGGGGGAACACTCTCTCCAAGGGGAAACAATGTTTGCATTACAGGATGAACCTGTTTGGCAAAAAGTTCGACATTGTCTTTCCCAGTGTATGTCACAATTATTGTTACAATGCGACTTGCTTAAAAACATGAGATATCAGCCCAAACCATGTCATATCCGTCTCCATGATTAATAGTTTGCATGAGACAATCAGGATCATACACTTGTTTGGTTGTTTTCCAGTAGTACGCACGTCCTTTGGCGGGGAACAATGGGACCGATGATTATTTTGACCTCACGACATTGACCTCACGACATTTTGACCTCACTTGCCCATGATTTGCGTTCGTGGCACCATCGTGGACAACGTTTTACATTCACGTCTCTTACAAGTGGCTTGGGAATTGTTACTCATCCGTAAATTTTTTTGGAGGAAGTTCCATCTTGCATATAATTTATGATACGGGAGCCTGTAGATGCAGATCTATGAACAGTTTGGTTGCAGTCGTTTTATTTTTACAAGTCACAATCCGCTTCAATACCCGTCCTTTTCTTTCACACATCTCTCTCTTTCTTCCAGATTCTGTTTCGCAGACGATGTTTATCCGTGCATTCTGTATGCTGTCATGACCTCTATGAACACCCAAAACCCAGGTGGTTGCAGTAAGAGATATTCCCATTTGACGTGCTCTAACAATTTTCTCTCTCTGCAAGATCTGCAATGTTTAAAATCCTTCATTATTCCCCCTAAACCCCGATGCCCATAGACTTATTACTGCTACGGTAGGATAATTTATAATCTATATTCTATAGAAAATACCGGGAGCCATACTTGTATTATAAGGAATACGAAGCACTTTCCTGAACACCACTAATATTTATAGGTGTTTCCATTATTTTGATAAACACCTTTAAATAAATAAATAAATATATATATATATATATATATATATATATATATATATATATATATATATGTGTGTGTGTGTGTGTGTGTGTGTCTAACAAGGAATTCGTTCCAGAAATAATTAATTTGTTTGGGCTCATAACGCACGTTAAATTAATGTAAAATCTCTAATTCTAAATAGTTGTCCCCTAAAATAAAATAGCGTAATTTCTACACCGTTCCCTCGACGTGTGTGTTCTTGAGAATTTAGCCGTGCCCATTTCTCTTAAACCGCAAAACTTCAACCATAATTTGCTTAGCCAGGTGTTAGTCTCAGGATTCCCTTGTTAAGCTTTACTAAGATGCACATTTTATGGCTGGTAATTGCAGGGTGTTCTTATCAACATTCAACTAGCCTTTGTACAGGACATGCCGTTTTTACGTCTGTCCCCATAATTGGACCATAAAATCGACTCTCCCTTGTTCGAAAGTTGTTTTCCCACGTGTGAACTTGGCGTCAGCTTGGCGAGAGAGCGAATTCCGTTTAAGATCTTTCTACCCTGGTTCGACCAATCATGCAGAGGCGCGAATTTCGTAGTATCAGGGCTAAGCCATTCACGGGCCTCCATTTTGGCGGTGCGATCGGTGCTCTCCTCTTGCCGAGGTTTCGGCATGGCCGGGTTCTTGTTATTGGCCATCAAGCGCTCGCGTAGTTTTTACTATAATTTTCCTCCGCGCTGAGGTAAGCTTCCGTACGCGTGGCACGGGTGGTCTGTCTTTGTTAATTGGCGCTTTTCTCGTTATGGTAACCCTCGTTGTCCGCGTTTTTCCAGGCATGTCCAGTGATTAGAAGAAATACCAGAGAGCCATATTTTTTTGGGAGAGAGTGATCTCTTATATATTTTGAAAGTTTAAGCACCCCATCAGTTTTGGCTCTGCCAACTCTGCATCGGGGGGCTATTTTTTTTACATGTTGAATGTTATTGATCATCTTCAGTCTTTAGACCAATGCGGTCATTTTTTGTATTTCGCTGCAGCTCTGTAAATATTTTTCATATTATTCAAGACAGGCTCCATGTTTACTGATGCCGAATAAATTACTTGTTATTACTACAAAAAGAGACTTTGGCAGATATTATAATTTCCAGCTGCTTTCAGCTTTATTTTAAGATGATGACGGTGATTCCCCTTGGGTTATTGTCATAAACGCATTCCACTATCTTTATGTATCGATTTGGCAGTAAGTGAGGGATATATTTCAACCGATGTACAGAGGGATCATCTTCCAACGCTTTAGATTTTCTTACTGATAGACGATTAGCATTTCTTCTGTCCCGCTCATGAATACGTTGTGCTGAACACCACTTTCCAGCCTTCCGAGCTGTCGGTCTACTCCTTCCGTGGGCCTCTCCATAGAGACAGGTGCCGTTCATCGCCTCCATTATTCTACTATATAGACGACTTCCGCTTCAACATCATTTCTTCAGAATAGACTGGTCCATGTTCTTCACTGAGACTTTACAAATTTTAAATTGACTAGAAGCAACCTCCAACAACTTATTTCTACAGAAAGTCTCATAAGAACTATTACTACAAAAAGAGACTGATACCTTCCCCACGATATCACAGCCCATTCCCTTTACAATATATATATATATATATATATATATATATATATATATATATATATAATATATATATATATAATATATATATATATATATATATATATATATATATATATATATATATATATATAATCGGGGTTGGTATAGGAGGTAAAGAATATATTGTGTAATATTGCCCTCTCAGCCATCTATCCTTCAGGAAACAACTTATCTGACGAAATTTGTTAGACTGATAACTAAATATTTAACTACAACTGTACTTTGATGAAAGCTCTATACATCATCAAAATATTTTTAGAAAAGTTTTAATTTAAAAATTGAATATTCCAATAACAATGCAAATTTTGTATTCTTTGCTCAGATATGAAAAAAAATGTCAAAACTGGACAACTATATCACGCAAATATCATGGCGTTATATATCAAGATAATGTATCCTCAATATTGGGTTTTCACTTGGAGCAGATTCTTCATTAGAACAGTATCTGCCAACTTGCGAAATGTGCATTATACAGTTGACCAGCTGTGTTAAATATTCAGGCGCAGTATCGAATTTTATAGATCTTTTTATAAAAATATAAAAAAAATACTTTCACATGATGTTATTTTTGTCAAACATTGAAAATTTATAGAAATGGATAGTTTTAATTTTCCAGTCTGTGCAATACACTTGAAGCAGTGGGAATTTAAAATTCCAGAAGATGTTGCTTTCTATGTATTTTATGAAGGAGAGACGGTAGAAGAACTTCGCGATTTACTATTGTTTGATAAGCATGCATGTTTGGAAACAAATAATCAGATAACTTTCACTTTCATATATATATATATATATATGTGTGTGTGTGTGAGAGAGAGAGAAAGTAAAGTTGAAGCAGAAAACCAAAGGATGATGGCAAACTAACTAATGTAAGCTAGAGTTTAACTTTCTAATCAGTTAACTATTAAACATTTGAATTCTAGAATTCTTGATTTGATTTTCTTCAATGTTTTGTGGTTTCAAAGTTTATATTTTTCTTCTTGCAGGGGAAAATGCTGCTTTCTGTGCCTTACTATGTAAGTATTTGTGTTAAATTAAGATACTTGATTCATCGTAATAATTAAAAAAAAATAATATTGTACAATTAATATATGAAGTAAATTGCTCTGCGGTATACATTTTAAACAATTATTTTGCCTTATTTTATTAGAGACACTAATATAAATTTAACGTGCAGTTAAATTCAATATTATTAGCATTTGCACACTGCTGAATAATTGTGATCCCCAAAAAATATATATATGTGCCACAGAGAATTTCTTATCTCTGATAAATATGTATTTAAAGTCTATATATCAGAGAATCTAAAATCTTGGAATACAGAGTAATACCAATGAATATGCTAAACACTAAGTCTAGTCCTCTAGGAAACATTAGATATCTATGAAGTCTAGACATCTAGAGACCATCGTTTAACCTTTATTGCGTTACCTATGTCGTAAGTGGATATTTTGCAAGAATATTTGTGGTGTTCAGAATTTAAATTTTGTATGACGCTTTTAATATCAGTAATAGTTTTTTTTTGTTGTGAAAAACATTTACTTCCATGCTTTGTGGTTTTCGGCTACAATGTTTATATTTTTCTTCTTACAAAGGAAATTTTGCAATCGGAGCCTTACTATGTAAGTATCTATGTTAAATTAAGATGCTTGATTCATCGTAATAATTAAATAATTACAAGATAAAAAGAACTTTTAATATACCATGTTTTTGAATTTTATGTTGAATCATATAAACTTGACAATTCTATGTATTAATAAATACTTAAAAAAAATTTTTGATGAATTATCCCATCAACGTGAAAGAAAATGAAGTTAACTTGCGTTTAACATTTTATTCCCGTCCCGCTCGAGAGATGGCTGAACCAGTCTAGAAAACAAAATTAACTGAAAATAATAAAAACATGGTAAAAATCTGCTTAAAGATGGCTAAACGTATTTAATAATTTGCATTGTCATCGCGTTATGAGCTATTCTAAAAGTTTCAAATGTTTAGCTAGTCGGGAAGTTAGTTAAAAATCGATTGCAAGATTTGCACTGGACAAACACGCAAACACACACACAAACAAGAAAGTAAGTTAATAAAAACATGATAAAAATGCTTATACTTTTGTACAATTGATATAAGAGATTAATTCCACTGCAGTATGCATTTTAAACAATAATTTTGCCTTTTAAACGCGGTAATAATACAAATTCATTGGGTAGTTAAATTTAAAATTACAATTATTTGTACTATTGTGAATGATTTTAAACAGTATATATGGAATAGATATATATGGAATCTAGATATATAGAGACCATCGTTTCCTCTTTATATTGTTACGTATGGTAATTGTTTTTGGAACTTAATGCATACAATTTATACACTGTCGCGACTGCTGGCCATTCATCTAAGGGGGCTGTGGTGCTCCATGGTATAAATTTTCCGATTACATTTTAGAAAGATTAATTACTAATTAAATATTCAATGAATCACGTTAACTTATGCATTGAATCGCTTCGAAGCAGCAAACGTCATAGCAAACTCTGATTGGCTGCGTAAGCAGTTATAAGCCATAGCCAGACAGATGGGAGTCAGAGGTTCTTAAGTTTTTTCGGTTTGTTTGTTTTAGTCATTTGTCAGTTTGCCTGATGTGTTTAAGTTGAGGCTGAGGCGATGGCTCCCTCATATACGATTTATCACAAATTCTTTTGGACCTCTCGAGATGTTTAATGTTGATTTTATCAAAGCAGGTTCGCGCCATAATTTAAGTATGTTGTGTATGTCGGCGTAATCTGCCTATACTATTACTTTGTGAATAAAGTTGTTAAGTTTGTTAATGAGTTTAGAGTGATTAACTTGGCTTCTACAATATTGGTGGTATACACGAGTCACCATATAGTGGTGACCTTTTGGACAGTTCTACTAGAGTAAACCGAACACTTGTTTGCAACACCCCCTTTTTGATGACTTCGTAATGGATGACGTTGCAAGTTTTGAAGCAGTATAAATTTTTTGATGCAGGTTTCATCAGCGCAAATTTTGAAGTGGTTTCGTCAACACAGGTGCAGGTAGGCTATAATTTTTGACCTTAACTCTTGACCTCTAGAAGTTGTAATCTGTGTTTATATTTGATTGAGTTCAAAGAAAATTTGCATGTAATGTTTATACAGAAGAATGCTCATTTGTGTGATAGTGTTTTTGGTATTTTTATAGCTTAAAGTACGCTTTTAATATATGCACAAATTTCCCAAAAGTATAAACTGTATTTTTTCGTATTGCATACATATTATTTAAAAAAAAAAGAAAGGAAAATGCCTAATACTAATGGGGATGCCGACATATGTAGGGTGGCATTTAAAGCCCCGGTTTTTTGGGAGGCTGATCCTGCGTTATGGTTCCGACAGGTGGAAGCTCAATTTAAAAATGCGGGTATAACAGAGGATTCTACAAAATTTCATTCAATCATAGCCGCTCTGGATACAAAAATACTTAAATGTGTACGTGATATAGTACTTAATACCCCTTCAGAAAATGCATACATCACTCTAAAAAATAGCATTTTATCCTATTATGAGGAATCTGAGAGTTTGAAACTTAAAAAGTTGTTTAGTGGATTATGCTTAGGGGAAGACCTTCACAGCTACTTTGCGAAATGGAGAGTTTAAATGGGGGAAAACTTAATAATACCGCATTGCGAGAACTCTGGTTACAGAGATTACCCATTAACATCCGACAAATTTTAAGTGCTTGTGTGGACGATATGCAAGATAACTCAAAGCTTGCTCGAGTAGCTGATAAAGTTTATGAAACCTCGGGAGAGTTTTTAGCTCCCGTTGATTCCCAAACCCCTCAAACACAATTGCAAAAGTTAGAATCACGAATAGCTAAATTGGAGGCGCAAAGTAAAAGTACACAATACAACGGTCGTTCTAGGTACTTTACGAAACGTGACCGCAGTAAAACGAGGAATGAAGCTAGATCTCAACCCCATTTTTCTACTTCAACAGAAAGGTGTTGGTACCACCGGAAGTTCGGAAGGTTAGCTAAAAAATGTGTATCGCCATGTAATTTCTCGGAAAACGCCTAGGCACATCTGGAATACCGGCACCAGATGAGCGTGGTTTCGGAAGCGGGTTGTTTATTTACGAGAAAAATACAGGTGCTAAGTTTTTAGTGGACACGGGGGCAGCATTAAGCTGTTTTCCCCAAAAGCTAACAAGAAATAGAGTTGTGCGGGATTTAAAATTGTATGCTGCAAACAACTCTGTTATCAAAACATTTGGTACAGTCAATTTGAAGTTAGATTTTGGACTTCGTCGAGCATTCAGTTGGAATTTGGTGGTGGCAGACATTACCACGCCAATTCTAGGAGCCGACTTCCTTAACCATTATGGTATCCTGGTGGATGTACAAAATAAAAAAGTTACAGATAACGTTACAGCGTTAGCAGTATCGGGATATCCAGGGACTGGCCCTAGTTTAAAACTTACTCCACTGGAGGGGAAAACTGAATACGAAAGAATTCTAGCGCGATTTCCAAAACTTTTCAATCCGAATGCGCATTGCAATAATAATTTGCAAAACTTTCCGGTAACGCACTGTATTGAAACCACAGGACAACCCATTTTTTCGATACCTCGTAGGTTGAACCCCGAGAAGCTTCAAACATTGAAGTTGGAATTTAAAGCTCTAATGGAACAGGGTGTTATTCAGCCCTCTAAAAGCCCATGGGCCAGCCCTATTCATTTTGTGAAGAAAAAGGACGGAACTTGGAGAATATGCGGAGATTATAGGGCACTCAATAAGGTCACAACTCCCGACCGCTACCCCCTCCCACACATCCATGATGTAGTTATGGGATTACGGGGGAAACAGGTTTTTTCGAAAGTCGACTTGGTTCGAGCATACTATCAGATTCCGGTTGAGGTTACAGACATTCCTAAGACCGCGGTGACAACCCCTATAGGTTTGTTTGAATTCCGGAAAATGCCATTCGGTTTGAGAAAGAGTGGAAACACATTCCAGCGTTATCTAGACAGCATACTTAGAGACCTGGATTTTTGTTTGTCATATCTTGACGATATCTTTGTCTTTTCTGATAACGAGATACAGCACAAAAAACACTTAGAAATACTTTTTTCAACTCTAAGTCAACATGGCCTGATGTTAAACCTCCAGAAATGCATATTCGGAGTTGACAAAATACCATTTTTGGGTTTTCAAATTTCAAAGCAGGGAATTGAGCCGCTACCTGAAAAGGTCCAAACATTACAGCATTACCCTCGCCCAAACAATATCAGTCAACTTCGGACCTTTCTAGCAATTTTAAATTTTTATCATCGTTTTTTGCCTAATATTGCGGAGAAACAGGCATTGCTTTTTGATCTCATAATTAACAGAAAGAAAAAGGATATGACTCCAATACCGTGGACAGAACCATTAATAAATGCATTCGAAACTTGTAGGAAAGCTATTTCGGAGGTAAATGCACTGAAATTCCCAGCTCCCAGGGCACGCCTATTGTTAACTGTCGATGCGTCGGACCGAGCAGTCGGTGCCGTTCTTTCTCAACTTACCAAGGACGGTGAGGAGCCATTAGGATTCTTTTCACGAAAATTAACCCCCACTCAAACTAAATACAGTGCATTTGATAGAGAACTGTTGGCGGTATATTCTGCAGTAAAACATTTTAGGCACATGCTTGAAGGAAGAACAGTCACGATCTTCACTGATCACAAACCCTTAACCTTCGCACTTCACCAAAAATTAACAAGTGCTAGCCCTCGACAGGTTAGACACTTAGAACTTGTTAGCCAATACACTGCAGATATCCAATATTTGCCAGGAAAACAAAATATAGTAGCCGACGCGCTATCCAGAATATACACTTTGAATTTAAATAGTTCAATTGA
Organism: Dolomedes plantarius; assembly: GCA_907164885.2. NCBI lineage: Eukaryota > Metazoa > Arthropoda > Arachnida > Araneae > Dolomedidae > Dolomedes > Dolomedes plantarius. The sequence goes on from OU015498.1 coordinate 42,357,154, forward strand.
TTTTAATTTATTTGCCGAGGATCAAGCAACGGATCCCGATTTACAACAAACGTTGCGTTCAAAGGAGGTAAGAGGTCTTGAGTTAAAGTTAATTGCTTTGCCTGCCTGTGAAAGAAAATTGTATTGTGATGTGTCTCACAACCTAGTTAGACCATTTGTACCTAGAGTATGGAGACGGACGATTTTTGAAGCCAACCACAAACTTTCACATCCTGGTGTAAAAGGAACTTGGCGACTCATCCAACAACGGTTCGTGTGGACGGGCATGAGGAAAGATTGTGCAGAATGGTGTAGACAATGCAACCAGTGCCAGCGAGTCAAGGTGACCAGACACAACAAGGCGCCTCTGGGAACATTCGTCGCAACAAATAGGTTTTCTCATGTCCACATCGATATAGTTGGGCCCCTACCTCCATCCAAAGGCAACCGGTATCTGCTGACTTGTGTGGATCGCCAGACGTGATGGCCTGAAGCTGTGCCACTTCCGGACCAACGGGCAGAAACCATAGCGGATGCTTTCTTATCTACTTGGATAGCTCGTTATGGTATTCCCGAGGTGGTAACGACAGACCGCGGACCAAACTTTGAGTCTCAACTTTTTAATAGGCTGTCAACGTACTTGGGGATCCGGCGCAGCAGGACTACGGCATACCACCCACAGAGCAATAGATTGGTGGAACGATTCCATCGAGTGCTTAAATCATCTCTGATGGCAGTAGATCCGGTACATTGGGTTGATGCTCTACCACTGGTGCTTCTGGCTATCAGATCAACTGTAAGGGAGGATCTGAAGGCTGCCCCAGCACAATTAGTGTTCGGCGGTCTGTTAAGACTTCCAGGTGAGTTTTTTCAGAGTAACCTGGTGAAGGACGAGCCAGCTGAGATGTTGCAGAGACTGAGTTCCCATATGACCAACTTGACACCAAATACGACAGGAAGACATGCCAAGCCACCAGTTTTTGTCTTCAAGGATCTCAAGGACTGTACACATGTGTTCCTGCGGACAGACCATGTGAAGCCTCCTTTGGCGCCACCATATGAAGGACCATATGCTGTCGTGTCAAGAAAACCAAAGACACTGACTATTTGTATCAAGGGTAAACCTCAATCTGTAAGCATTGATCGTGTAAAGCCTGCGTATGTATTAACTAAAATACATGGAGACACTGAGAAACAACACATTCCCCGACAGGAAAATACAGTAACTAAATCCGGGCGAATTTCAAAGCCAGTTGTTAGATTTAAATTTTAAAACTAAATTTCAATCTTCTCTACGGGGGGAGTGTGTGGTGCTCCATGGTATAAATTTTCCGATTACATTTTAGAAAGATTAATTACTAATTAAATATTCAATGAATCACGTTAACTTATGCATTGAATCGCTTCGAAGCAGCAAACGTCATAGCAAACTCTGATTGGCTGCGTAAGCAGTTATAAGCCATAGCCAGACAGATGGGAGTCAGAGGTTCTTAAGTTTTTTCGGTTTGTTTGTTTTAGTCATTTGTCAGTTTGCCTGATGTGTTTAAGTTGAGGCTGAGGCGATGGCTCCCTCATTTACGATTTATCACAAATTCTTTTGGACCTCTCGAGATGTTTAATGTTGATTTTATCAAAGCAGGTTCGCGCCATAATTTAAGTATGTTGTGTATGTCGGCGTAATCTGCCTATACTATTACTTTGTGAATAAAGTTGTTAAGTTTGTTAATGAGTTTAGAGTGATTAACTTGGCTTCTACAATATTGGTGGTATACACGAGCCACCATAGGGCACCGTATAGGTGGCCAGCATTACCCCGTACAAGCCGGTCTCGTAATTTAGAAACCAGTCAAGGGACGAGATCGGAAAACCTGCCCCCGCACCTCCAGGTGTAAATTTTGAGGATTTGCAGGACATTGCAGTCATTACAGGTTTTACGTGCAGCAGCTGTTATTAGTGTACACGGCGATGGATTTGCAGCGACGGGCATCGAACCAGAGACGTTCAGATCAAAGGACCAATGCCGTTGCCGACTGGGCCATAGCGCCCTCGTTTCATCTTTATTGCATTACCTATATCGTGAGTGGTGGATATGCTGAAAGAATGTTTGTGATTTTCAGAATTTAAATTTTTTATAACGCTTTTAAGATCAGTAATAGTATTATGTTGTGAAAATTCATTTATTGCTTTAAAAATCCTTAACACCCCTATTATTTCCACTATGATTTCCACACATATATATATATATATATATATATATATATATATATATATATATGTGTGTGTGTGTGTGTGTGTGTGTGTGTGTGTGTGTGTGTGTGTGTACACGGTGGTTATAATTAAAGTTCCACTTTGTCTTAAAAGGAAAGGTCTTAAAAGGAAAACTACTGGACCAAATGTTATCAAACTTGGAGTTCCGTGCAAGGAACTCCAAAGCAAAAGATTCTCTTGCAGCAGGATCGTTACGTTTAAGTTCTTGAACATATTTGATTTTGTATGGGTAGAACTGCAGCACTTTACGGACAATTTTGTACACCGTACTCCATGGTACATCCATATGACGTGCGACAGTACATACGCTGCACGCACCGTGTGTGCTTTCCATTGTTGCTTCCTCCACTGCTAATGCAACAGCCTCCTCAGTTTCCACAGAAGCAGGTTTCCTTCCCCTCCCAGGTGCAACAGATAACAAACCCGTGACTCCAAATTTTGCCATCATTTTCCGCATACTCTGCGGTGGCATTAGCCCTCGGCGTATTCCTCTTACTGAACGATACCTTTGAAAAGCACTTCGTTAATTGCTATCGCATTCATAATAACATTTAAAGAGAAAAGCACGGTCTTGCATGGTTAGACACATTGTCGATTCGTAACAATGAGAACTCTGAGAAACAGGCTCCCTTTTATCTGGAAAATCAAATGACGTGTAAAGCGCATCTGCATAAATCAGTTGCTTCTTCTTGCCGTAAGCCAATTGCAAGCCATTGCGGTTTTGCATAACCCAACAAACAGTTTAGTTTTAGAAACGATTAAAAATGTTTTAAACCGAAAAATCTTCATGTCTTAGGACATGATTCAGGCTTCAAAATTCCCAAATTAGCGATCTGTAAGAAAGCGATTTCCGGAATTTGCACATTTTAAGTGGTAATTTTGTTTAGGTCTATGTTTCTTAAGGGTATACAAAATGTTAAACCCGTGTAACAAATTAGATTCCGACCCTTATTTCGTTTAACAATATTGCATACAGCGCCATTTCCCACCTAGTGGTGAGTTTTTGAACTTTTTTTTTTGGGCGGAAAACAAATTCCCGTGACCTCCTCTAAACTATTACCAAGTTTGATAACATTTTGTCCATTAGTTTTACTTTTGTGATCATTTCAAAGTGGAACTTTAATTATAACCACTCTGTGTATTAACCCTTTGAAGTATAATTTTCATACATAAGATATTCTGAAATTAAAACTATATATTTTTAATTAGTATTCTTCGAAATCTATGCAAAGTAAGTTCCAAAATAAATAATCAATTTATCTCACTGCTAATTAGATATTTTTTTTTTTTTTTTTGGGGGGGGGGTTCCAATTAAATATTCAAGCAACCGTGAGCGAACGGATATTTGATAAATGAAATAAGCCCGTGCTTTTAAACCGCAATATATCGCCATTACGATTATTAAGCATCCGAGTTATAGGGGGAGAGAGATAAATTCGGAGGAGCTACCCGACCACTTTTAAACAACTTAGGATTATTTGAAGCGAATTTTCTCGACCACGGAAGAAGATAATTTCTAGGAAATGCAGCGATCCTTGAAGACGAGACTCTCCGAAACTGATGAATTAATCGAAAGAATAAAGTTCTTAGAACTAAAGGTGAAGCAATTTACACAAAAGGGTAAAAAAGGGGGAAAACCACTTGATTGAACAGGTTCTTTTTATAGAATGCATGATTAAGTTTTATAACTTCTTAAGAGGAGGGATTTTGCATTTTTACGTATTCTAATGCCCTTTGCTTTACGCTGAGTAATTCGGAAAATTGTTTTTGTTCTGTAAGATAAAATTTTAAAATATTTTATAAGCGAAACAGGAAGATGCAAAATTATTTTCCTTTTTTGCTATATCAATATATATATATATATATATATATATATATATATATATATATATATATATATATATATATATATATATATATATATATATATATATATATATATATATATATATATATATATATAGATATATAGATAGATAGATAGATATAGATATATATATATATATATATATATATATATATATATATATATAGATATATATATATATATATATATATATATATATATATATATCTACAGAGTGATTTTTTTAAAACTGACACTATTCAGAGCCATCTGCAGCGCAATGTATCAGCCGGAATTCCATCAAAATTGATAGAGGGACTAAGAGGAACACGGGAAAGAGTTTCCGTGAAAAATAAAATAGTTCGAAAAGTCGTCGGTAGGGGAAAATATGGCGCTATTGTTCTTGACGCATCCGAAAACTTTCACAAAAGGAAAGTAAAACATCAAAATACAAATGCAGTCGACAGCAGCGACTATGCAGTCGACAGCAGCGCCAGTATTTCGAACTATAAAGATAAGGGATGAATACCGAAAAAGTAGTAAGCAGACAAATGAATAACGAAGAGATTTCATTGTAACACCATATTATGCAGCAAATTCAGTTCTACTTCCTTCAATGTGATCACCATCTTTGTGGACGACACATTGCATCCTGAACACTACGCTCTCAACGGCCAAGCGTAGCATGTCAACAGGAATATTCATCAAAGTCCGGGGTATAAGGTCATTTTTGCCCACCAACTTTGAGACTCCACCAAGATACACCTTAGACTTTAAATAACCCGACAGAAAAATGTCATATGGGTTAGGTCCAGAGAGCGAGGTGGCCATGCAAGTGGATAAAATCGACTGATGACCTTTTCTTCTGTAAAGCGAAAGCGCAGCTTTTTATAGCCCAAAATACTGTCGACTACGTAGTCATGAATTTGCATTTTGATGTTTTACTTGCCTTTTATACAAATTCTCGGGTGCGCTGAGAACAACAGCACCATATCCTTCCCCATCGGCGACTTTTGGAACTAATTTTTTTCTCAAGGAAACTCTTTCCCATGCCGTCCTTAGTCCCTCTATAATCTAATGTGTTGCAATTCCGGTTGACACATCGCGCTATAGATGGCTCTGAGTAGTGTTAGTTAAGAAAAATCACCCTGTATATGTATATATATATATATATGTATATATATATATATATATATATATATATATATATATATATATATATATATATATATATATAAATATATATATATATATATATATATAAATATATATATATATATATATATATATTTATATATATATATATATATATATATATATATATATATATATATATATATATATATATATATATATATATATATATATATATATATATATATATATATATATATATATATATATATATATATATAAATATATATATATATATATATATAAATATATATATATATATATATATATATATATATATATATATATATATATATATATATATATATAAAGTGAAGCTTTCGTAGATTTTATATACAGTAAATGTATTTTTAAATGTGATTTGACATAAATGTTAGTAAATTATATATGAATTGTTTTCTGAGCTGCTATAATTGTGCAAAATTATGTTACGGAGGAAGCAAATCTAAAAGTCTGATGTCCATTGAGAATTGTCCATATGGTGCATTGTTTAACGTATCCGACTATCTTTAAAACGTCGATTTTGCCAAAAAATCCGAATTTGTTTTAAATTATTATTTTAATGAATAATGTAAATAAGCTTTTAATTTTTTCTGTACTATCATTTTAAATGAAATTTAAAAAAAATTAGTGATGAGTAGCAGTTATCAATTTAAATATAATTTGAAAAAACTCACAATATAATTATGATATGTCTATGACATTTTTTACATGTTTTTTCATAATATCAAGATTGTAATGAACTGCTGATTTGGTTCTATATATATTATTTTTTTATTTATAGCTGCATTTATAAAATATATCATGATAAATTACTGAAATTTTACATGTAATTGCATATAATGACCAGGTTTTTTTTTAGATTTCAAGATATCGATGATCTTTTAAGTCATTACTCTCATTAGATACTTACGAATATATGAAAAAATAAATTACTGTTACGTACAAAATTTTTATTTTTTAGAGGTAGATTCGCTGTTGTAAAAATTTTCTCCATTTCGACCAAAACTCCTCAAATTTGTAAAAAGGTGCTTAGTTATTGTCTATGTTTTCACTATTTTAGCATTTTGGTGTTACATTCCTTAGAAAAATAAGACAGGAATTTTCGCAGGTACAGTTTTTGAAAAAGTACTCTGAACGTAGTACAACATTTTGCGCTCATATTACAAACAATGAACTTTAAACACTTTCTTTACGTGGTGGGATAGGATGTATCCCAAGAATATGGGCCGAATAATATATATATATATATATAATAGTTCCGTAACTGACTGACTCACTGACATATAATGCACAGACCAAACTGCTGGACCTAAAAGGCTGAAATTTTGCATGGTGATTCTTCTTATAGTGCAGGGGTGCACTAAGAAAGATTTTTGAAAAATTCTTCTAAGATTTTTTAAAGTTAAATGTTTAAGCTGTGTTAGTAACTTCTTTTAATGTTGCATTTAGAATAATAAATTGAGGGTTATGAAAGTTATATCACGAGAAAGATTATAAAAATTACTTTACAATGAAATCTTTTTCAATCTTTACCTCCATTTCCTGATTTTGGGTGAATTTTTAAAGATACATTTTTAGAATCTAAATTATTAAATGCTGATCACGTGATTTACTTTTCTGGTACTTTAAATACATTTATCGTCACGTGCATAACAACTAAATAGACAAAAAAAATATTTTTTTCCTTGCTAATGTGGCAGACGATTGGACATTATCCAAAAAACTATTAAAATACAATAAAAGATATTATGTTCCTGAAACTATACTATATTAACTGTATTATATTCTTTAGTATGTAATATTATATTTAAATTGAATATTTTCCTCTACATTATTTTGTCTATAAAAATATCCCTTACGATTTTTTTATAAATATATAATTTTTTTTTACATCTATTGTATACATTGACCGTTGTATTGGATTTGAATCTACTCCGTAGCGAAGTACGGGTTTTCAGCTAGTATATATACATGTGACCCCACTTAATGACCGTTTTTACCAAGGGGATATGAAATTTTCCGTTCTAAAGAGGGAATCGGAGAAATGGGCCCCGTAAGCTAAAGGTTAAATGAATACCTCGTGATCACCTGTTTACTAATTTAATAAGCCGACTGAAGTGAGTCACAAGTCGTGACACATTTTATTACTGCAGTGAAACCAGGATTTCATTGATAGTCCATTAGAGTAAACAACGAATTCTGGGAAAGGTGACAAATAACGGTATTAAATTGGCACCAGTACAAAATGATCGTTATCCTCCCCACCTCACGCCCTTAATATTTCTCTCTGTCTCTCTCAGGTGAGATAGAGTTAAAGAATGTTCTTGAAAGATAAGTTTTCTAGAAAATTTTCGTACCCTTAAAGAACGTATAAGCTAGCCTATAGTCAATCATCCGACAGATCCGTTAACGATACAGTGAAACAGGGTTTTACTTTGGATCTAGCTAATGATATCGAGGGCTTGCAAGGAAAATCATCTAAGCCTAAATTTATGAAATCGAGAAAACCCGACCATTAAAGTTTTACTGCCAAGGAAAAATCCGCTGTTTCTATGTCATTGACTATAATTATTTTTCAAATTAAAAATGGATATAATAAACTAAATTGTGTTTTCCAAATTCCTCAAATAATTTTAAGAATTTGGAATGGCAATTATTCCAACGGAACTAAAATCGAATTGACTAAATGGGTTCTCTGTTTTAGCCTGGAAAGTCTTATTATCACACGTCAGCTAAGTTTGGAATCTTAAATACGTTTCGCCTACATTTGCGAAATTTATGAGCATGAAGATTTTAAGCTGGAGGAAATTAATATGATAATTATTTATTGCTTAAAGGCGTCTTTTTTGTTTCACTGAAGTATTTTTAAACATTTAGTTTTTATAAAAGTGTTTCAGTGAATATTTCAATACGATGAGTTATTTAGACGAAAAGTTTACACCCTGTTTTATTATTCTTGCTGGCTACATTAAGGGTGAAATAAGAAATTCTCTCCTGACAGATATCAATTAAAATTAAATTCTGTGCGAAAAAACACAAGCTTTTTCAGTACGTGTGTTTGAAAATTAGAAAAATAGAGATGTTGTATACCATTGCAACGGGTCAGTGGGTAGAAACAGATCGCATTTGCACATTCAAGTACACTATAATTTAATGGAATTTGCTACAACGTATTTAGGATATTATTTACAATTAGTGATTGAAATACCGGTATACCGGTATATCGAATACTGGTATTTCGTGCTATTTCGCAATTTCATAAAACTGGCATTTGCTAAGGATAAATACCGGTATTTCGGTATTACTATAAATAATAAACATTTTTTATCAGAGGTTTTGACAAAAATTATTGGTTTTCTACTGTTATTTGAAGTACGTATGTTTTTTCAATTGATGTTTCAGGGCTAAAATAAATCATTTTCTGTCTCATTTTTGTTTCTTTCGATTGGTGATTTCAATACCGGTATTATCTGTAAATGAAAAAATTATTACAAACAAATAATACAAAAGGAATACAAAAAATAGATTTATTTAAAAACGTCAGACGATAGACCGAAATGTTAGAAGATGAAACACTTCGAGGCAAATATTTAGAGGATGTACTATATCACTCATTATTAACAGTACCACCAAATTAGCGTAGTTGCAGAAAGTGTATTTTTAACTACAGGTAATTTGTGCATAAAAAATATATTCTCAACGTAATGGCAGTTTAATAGAGGTATTATGTTTTTCACGATGCGATCAGATTTCAAATTTATGCAGTTAATAAATTAGTTGTTTATTTTCTTTAATAATACATATAATATAATAGACTGCACACCAAAATTTTTATGTAATATTTACTCTAATACTAAAAGTTTGGTTACTTTATTGTATTGTCATACTATAGTGATTTGTTTTAACGTAGGATTACGTTCCTCAATAACGGTCCTCCGGAAAGAAAAATTTCAGAGTCCGTCACGAGTTATAATTTTGCAGCACGCCGAACTCTGCAGCATTAAACAGTTAAACAGATAAGTACCAAAAGAGAAAAGGGGCAAGAAACGATAAGTAATCCTGCTTTAATAACCTGCGGTAGTTTCGCTAGAAGAGACTACCTGATTTTTTAAAAATTTTATTTATATTTTTGTTTATAATGTTAATTATTATTTTACAGCTATTATTAATAATATTTGATTATAACATTTGTTCTTTTATTTTATATTAGTACATAATAAAATTGTTTAGATTTTTATAGTTTATGAATATTTGCAAAAGCTAATTAATATGGCAAAGAAGCAACTGTGTATCTTTTATGTTATATATATATATATATATATATATATATATATATATATATATACCGATACCAGGATATAATACTCTGGTTTTTTAAAATATCTTTGTACGTTATTTAAATTTATTTCCAAGAAAAAAGGTAGAAGAAAACTTGTGTTCTGAAGAATTTGTTCTAAAGACGAAATGATGACAACACCGATGTGTCTTAGAGACACATTGGTTACATCAATGATTTTAACGCTGGTTTTCTTTTCAATGAATTAGTTTTGCTGCGTACAAACTATTTTACAACTATAAAATACTATTTCTATTATATGTCTGTCTGTCTGTCCGTCCGTCCATCCATCGATCCATTCATTGACAATTGGATAGCTGTTTTAAAACATCTTTGTATATTATTTTAATTTATTCAAAAGAAATAAGGTAGAAGAAAACTTTTGTTCTGTAGAGTTTGTTCTAAAGGCGAAAGGATCAGGAAACCGATGTGTCTTAGAGATACATTGGTTACATCAGTTATTTAATACTGATTTTCTTTTCAATGAATTAGTTTTTCTGAAAACAAAATAGTTTTACTAAGATGTCAGTAAGATTATAAGAAATAATTTCATGAGATTTTATTTAAATTTAATGTTGATTTACTCTGCGAATCAAAACCTTTGGCCCGGTTATTATGTTTTTATAGAATTTTCGTTTATGAAACATGTTATTGATAACTGGGGAGTGTTGTATTCCTAGTCCAATTATATTATGTGTCATTTTAGCTGTACTGAATCACTAACAAAAACAATCCAACAAACAAAAAGTATAAAGTTTAAATATTCCAGAAATCATGTTTAATTTTTACTTCATTTCTAAAAAGTACGGCTAACAGATTAGTTATTTCTATGAAATAGAAGGATAATGCAATCTAATCCTCTATTCTTACATGATTTAATCCATTAAATATAATGTCTAACTACTTATGACGAAAAAATAATTAAGTACTGCATAAAACTCTACATATATAAAAAAGCTATCACGAAGGTACGCTTATGAAAACAAACAACGGTTTAATAAGGAGCATGTAATCTGCTTTTAAAAGCCTTTTCGTAGTAATTAACATCAAATGGAGCTGAAAGGGATTTATTTTCTAATTTTAGATCTTACCATGAGATTTAATTTTAAAGACATAAAAAACATTCATTAACTTTTGCCAATATCCTACCAATTTCAGCGAATATTTTCATTTTAAAAGTTGTTACTATGTCATTCTATCTTACACGTAAAAGAAAAACTCTAGAGTAATAGCAGAAGGTAATGTAATTTGAGCTTATTTATATTTCTCGGGGGATTTTATCTTCAACACCCTGTTATGTATCATAATTTTGATGATGAAAATTTACCCTGATGAAAATTTATTAACTTAGTAATCTTCCTCTGATCTCTACATAAACACCTTTTGCTGTAAAAAACATTTAGCCAGAAGCTATTGTAACATTACAGTACACAATTTTTACCTGCTGCTTTTAGTGGTTTGACCATCCCAATGGTTAACGCGTCAGGGTAACCATTCGAGAACCCAGGTCCCCGTACTGAGGCCGTGGGTTCGAGTCCCGTGCAAGTTGCACTGAGTGCTCTCTGTCTACTCCGAGCAGGACTCGATTTAAAAAATCCTTGACTATAGGCACAACTCGGGATGGAGGCCCCGTAACACTGATGTGGGCGTAAAATTTTCGAAATTGAGACACAAAAAAATAATCATGAATCATTGTAAAAGTACCATTTTACCAAGAATTGGCTATTTGAAGCGTAGAAGCCTAGAAAATTATCAAATAACATAAAAACAATACAAAATATTAACTTCATCATTAAAACAACAATACAATACAACCAGGAAAACTTATTAATCCCTTATATACACTATATCACACATATGAAGAACTATACATATAACTATACATATGATGAACCAATCAATCAATCAAATTTGAAAGGATATATAAAAAAATTGCTATTAAAAAAGGTAAAATTTAAAAAAATTGAATTGGGATTTTTTTCCTTTTAAAATTAAAGTTTTTTTGGGGGGTCCAAAATACGGGGGGCCCTATGCCCGGACCTACCGGGCCTAATGGAAAATCAAGGCCTGACTCCAGGTACGGGCATGTTACACCTGTAGACCGGATATGTATCTTCGTTGAATTTGTAGGGGTGGAGAGAGGGGACACTGCCCCTAGATGTAGCCCCTACGGTGCTATGTCTATATTATGGCGGCTCCTATTATTGGCACCCTATGACGAAAACCACATGAAGAAAAAGTGCCTACCGGATAAAAAAGTTTTAGGAAAAAGAACCCTTGTTACTGTTATTTTAGATATGTAGACAGTCTTCTAGTAAAAAGAAAACATAAAAAAAATCTTTAAAAAGTTTAGAATATAAAAATGGGCGACGTTTTCACTCGACTTTACTAAACTATTCCTCGAAGTAACTTTAACATTTGTGGCGGGCTATTACAATTATTGACATTTCATAATATTCCGCTATCATCCGTGCAAGTTCTCTCACCTTTGTTATCTAATTTTAAACTTTATTGGAATATTTTACTATAATTTTAATATATCCCTGTTTCCTAAAAGTAAGTTGGTAGTGATGCGAATATTAATATATTTTTAATCTCGGCAAGTTTTCAGTCAACACACAAGGACGATGCTTTATGTATGTGTTCATTAACTGTTCATTTATTGTCAATATCCCCCCCCCCCCCAATAGCGTTATCATTCTTTCCTGGGTTCAAAATCTATTGAAACCTTTTGGTGTATGCGTTTCTATACATATGAATATACAAGCTGAATACCCGTACTTAGCTACGGAGTACATTCAAATTAAATACAACGGTCAATGTATGCAATTAATGCATATATATATAATGTAAAATAATATAAACAAATCAAACTAACAAAAAATTAAAAAGCGAGCATAGACAGCCAAACAAGTTAACTTAAAACATACCCTAGCAATGGAAACATAAAACTTTTCAATAAAACATTTCGCTGTTGCTTCATATCCTCATATTGAAAATGGATAAATATAACTGAACATAAATAATCCGACAGAGCAAGATAATTATAAGGAGAATGCAGGCAAAAAAGAAACAGAAATCAAGCACTCAGGGCTCCACGCACCATAGGCTAAATTCTGTAGTAGTGCCGGAAGTGAACCTGAAATCGAGGTAACCGACTGGTCTCGTCATCAGGGAGCCTAACCAAATCAGTTACCTCAAGGGGAAGTTTCTGAAAGACATCCCAAGGCCCCGAGATCCCCATTGAAACATTTAGTCAAAAGAAAATGAAAAGACACAGACAACTTACAGTATGGGCTCATTAGAAAAGCCTGCTTACTACATGAGGAACCCCTGGAGAAAAAACCATAAACATAAACCTACCGGAAAAAAATTAAAAAAATAGAAATTAAAAAATAGAAATTAAAACATTAAAAATATTTTCCAATAGAAGATTGCGCAAAAGCAACAAACCCTCGTTCAGGAAAAGAAGAATGTAAAATAATATAAACAAATCAAACTAACAAAAAATTAAAAAGCGTGCATAGACTGCCAAACAAGTTAACTTAAAACCTACCTTAGCAATGAAAACATAAAATTTTTCAATAAAAGATTGCGCTGTTGCTTCATATCCTCATATTGAAAATGGACAAATATAACTAAAAATAAATAATCCAACAGTGTAAGATAATTTTAAGAAGAATCCAGACAAAAAACAAACAGAAATTAAGCACTCAGGGCTCCACGCACCACAGGCAAGATTCTGTAGTAGTGCCGGAACTGAACCAAGAATCGAGGTAACCGACTGGTCTCGTCATCAGGGAGCCTAACCAAATCAGTTACCTTAAGGAGAACTTTTTGAAAACTATGGAGGTATAACCAAAAGACATCCCAAGGCCCCCGAGATCCCCATTGAAACATTTAGTCAAAAGAAAAGGTAAAAACACAGACAACTTAAACTAAGGGCTCATTAGAAAAGCCTGCTTACTACATGAGGAACCCCAGGAGAAAAAACCAGGAATCGCATGGGAATTAGGCAGATACAAATATAACAAATTTAGGCCAACCTCACCTCCAGGTATTATTTTCTCAATTTTTGTAAAATAAAAATTTCTGGACGTACAGTGAAACGATACGGGAATCATATTGTCTTATTTGACCTTCTAAGTGAAATCGCCATTCATTTTCCAGCACCTGAACCTTATTTGGATTGGACAGATATAGATATAATTAATTAGGTCAGTATTCCTCTCACCATCATGTAACCATTCTTCCCCATTAATTGTCTATCCTCAGTATTTATAGAAATCTTTTGATATCAATTCAACTTTTCTTGTCTACATTCCTACCCAGACGCCAAACTTAAGGAATGCAGGCTAAAAGATAAAAAAGACCCATATTAAGTTATTTAACCATCTTAGGGGAGTTTTCACCCAACTCCCAGTCGCTATTTCTACGATGACACTATTAATCTCGACCCCCGGCATGCCGGTATGCCCCTCACTAACAATATCAAACGGAAGCAAGAAAATAAACTCGTCTTTTATGAAGCACATAGTTTTCTGATTTATGATCTCCATTCAATCTGCCCAATTTTCTTTCACACGTAGACCGCATCGCTGCACGAAAATTTCTTCTGATTCTGCTCGCATACTCTTTTTTTTTTTTCGGTCGTCATTTGTTCTCCGGATTAAAGTCTTTCATACACAGCGACAGACTCCTGAAACATTCATCTTTCATGCTCCTGTGCTGGAAAATTGTTCAATAGGTTCTTCGGGAGTTTCGGGAGGAATTCTATAGGCTTCGGCACGAAGATAATAGCTTTTAGCATGAGAAGGTATATCGCGAAGAATGCTGTGTCTAGGAAGTTATGTGTAAAGCTTGAGTATAAATGTCTGTATGATCATATCAATTATTCAGGTGTAATTAATGGTTATTTCATAAATTTCTGTATATTTAGGTGCATACTAAAGGAACGTTTTATCCTTTCAAAAGAAAATTGGGGAAGAAAAGGAATACAGCTTTTATGTTTCATAAAATATTTCGTCTATGAAACGACAGACTGTAAAATAGGTAAATAAATCTTTTATGTAAAGCAGAAACGGGAAATGGGTCATGTGTGTATGTGTGTGTGAGTCACAAAAACTCAAGAACCGTGAGCACTACCTTGATGAAATTTACACGGTTTAATGTGCTTGGAAAATCAGGATGAATGTGACTATTTTCATCCCGCTACGACGTTTCATTCTGGAATTATGTTAGAACAAGTTTTCCCGGTATCAAAGGATATTTTTGTTCAAAGCCATTGTAACATTTCATTGTTGCCAATTAAATTATAACATTTGCGTAAAAATAAATAGACACGAATTAAAAACGTGATTTATTCAATATTAAAACACAGCAAATCTGATAATTATTATAGAAAAAGTATATACACATATTTCAAGCTCGGAATTCTTTCTCAAAACTAAATCGTCTGCTACATTTCAATGAATTTTTCGGACTTTCTTAATTAGAATATACACGTATTTCATGATTGTAATTCTTTCTCAAAACTATCTTCTGCTATGTTTCAATGTCACTGCAGTTATACAAATCGTCTCGTCAAGGCTAAACGCAAGTGTTTCTAGCTAAGTGAACGTGTCCTTCAGTATATATGAGTTTGAACAGGTAGCTTGGGATAGTGAATAATGATGAAGCCAAAAACTATCCAGAAGAATTTTTAAATTCTTTGAAACCTAATGAAAGTCCACCACATAAACTGAAAGTAGGTTCCCCAATTATGCTGCTTCGAAATTTGGACCCTCCAAAGTTGTGCAACGGTTCAAGGTTAACAGTAAAAAAATTAAATGCTTACGTCATTGAGGCAGAAATTTTAATTGGGCCGTATGAAGGGTTTTCATTCCCATAATTCCAATCATTCCTGTAGACTTGCCATTTTCTTTCAAAAGATTACAGTTTCTGTTGGGCTTGCATTTTCAATAACCATAAACAAATAGTAGGGACAGTCATTAGAAGTTACTGGACTGGATCTGACAGAAAGATGTTTTTCGCATGATCAGCTATGTAGCAACATGTAAATCATCAGGTTGAGTGGCAACAGTATTTAAAAAAAGGCTGATTGTTTATCTGTTCTTTTAAAAAGATGCTTGTTACTGTGGCAACTGGCGTATGTCTAAATAATTTACGAATGAACCAGATGTAAAGCGCATGCGTCAGACCTCTACTACATTACTTATTCCAGCAGTAGCAGTATTGTTAAGAAGCAACAACTTGTTTGTAACGCCGCTATGGTGAAATTGTAAATGGTGTAAATAATTCCAATAAACCGGTGTATTTAAAAGTAGTGAGTATTTCTGCCCTGGAATCTCTTTTAAGCCCGGTGTTCGTGACAAGCTATAATGTCTAGAGCATTGAATCAATTAGAATTATACATTGTCGCAGATGATAAAAAAGAAACAAAAGATGTTGTGTACTGGCAAGTATTAAAATGACAACAAATTAGTGAATAAATGAATTTTTATTACTGAAAGATGAAATTAATTTGTTTAAGAAATGTTATAACTTTAGAACATCATAACATGAGGCTAATCATTGAAAAAAAATATAACAGAAACTGAATCCCGAGCTAAGCTAGGTAATAAATCTAGTAACTGTATAATTATAGCAATTATTTCGATATAACGAATGGTTATTTAATAAATTTCTGCATAGTGCAGCTAATACTTAACGTACGTTTTATCCCCTCAAAAACTATCCGAGAACAAAATAAATACATACTTTATGTTCAGTGAAATGATTTGTCTATGAAAGCAGTCTGTTTCAGCCAAAGGAAAAGGTATATAAATTAAGTAAAAATAACTGGATAATAATAGCAATTCTCCAGATGTAACTAATGACTATTACATAAATTTCCGCATATTATGGTGTATACTAATGACTGTTATCCACCTAACAAAAATTCATGAACCAAATAACTACAGTCTTATTGAGTATATGTTTATATGCTCAATAAGAGGTACTACAGTCTTATTGAGTATATGTTTATATGCTCAATAAGAGGTTTTGTCTATGAAACGACTCCCTGTTTCTGTCAAACAAAGGGTATATACCTTAAGTGCTAATAACTGTAGAGAAATTCTTTGTATAAAACTAATGATCATTTAATAACTTTCTACTTACGCTGCACAATAATCAATGTTTTATCCACTCAATAAAAGTTGTTGAACAAAATAAATACAGTCTTTATGTTCAATGAAATGTTTTATCTATGAAACGACAGCATCTTTCGGCTAAAAGAGTGGTAAAACATTATGTATAAGTAACTGTACAATTACGGCAATTCTTCATATATAACTAACAATTATTTAATAAATTTCTACATATTACAGTGCATACGAATGAGTCATTTACCCATGAAACAAACATTGAGGAACCATATAACTGCAACTTACCTTTAGTGAAAGGTTTAGTCTATGAACAAGAATGTATACGAGACCTCATTTTTGCTAAAGAAAGGGTAAATATATTACCCTAGAGTTTTATCTGAAGTTAATCTGACGGATAACTGTACAGAAGTAATTAACTATATCAGTTTTATCCGAAGAATTGCTGTACAGAAGTCAATAATGCCACAGCAATTCTAAAGATAAAACTAATGATACTTTAATAAATTTCTTCATATCATGCTGTAGTGTTTTATTCACTGAACGAAAATACGGGAACAAAATAACTACAGCTATAGTATTCAATTAAATGTTTTTTCATATGAAACTACATCCTATTTCTCTTATAGAAATTAGCTTTCTCGAATTTCTAAGAACGGATATAACGTGAATGAATTAGGGTATGGTATTTTTGTATAAGATGCATTAGTTTATTCCAAGCTTTTAGGTATCGTTTGCAAGGAAATAAACCTTATAGCCGTACTCAAACATATTTTAACATGATTAAAAAAAGGATGTTAGGTTTAGTTAATAGCAAGAAATCGTATAGTAGTAGAAAATAGAAAACAAAATTACTTATCCAAACAAAATAAATATAATAAATGTTTTTTGCTTATCTTAAATTTTATAGCAGACAAACACATTCTTTAAATATATTTATAAGGATCAATGTGTTGTAGAGAAATGAAATATACAATTCGAGTACAAATATTATTTTTCGCGCTTTATTGTAAAGGCTTGCGGGGTACATTTCTACCTTGGAAGTTATTTTTAGACGATATTCCCCGTCGGCAATTTTCAATTCGACAGTTGTCAAAAAGTATGATGCTAAAAATATGCTAAAATCCTTAATAAGTTTTACTAAATTTAGTTTTAATATATTTATATTACATTCAAGCCGCATATATAACACTTATATTTTTAGATAGTTGACATTTTGTAAAAGGATTTTCTGGTAAATTATTTCCATGTAGAAAATAAGTATATGTTTATATAGGCATATACAATTGTTGAAAAATACTTTAACTCTTCAGTGGGTGCGCCCGTGTACAAAGTGCAACATTTTCGTAATTTTGAATGGTTTGTTTTTACATGTAATGTTTGAATGTTCTAAGCAGTTTCTATTTATAGCTACATCTTTCTAATGCAGGTCTGATTTTCTGACCCTTGTATTCCTTCCCATTCATTGTTAGTCGTGATTTAACTGTGGTAAACCTGCGATTATACTGGATTACAATACGGCTAAAGCAGAAGTTTATGTAGTCGTCAAATGTGCAGCTATTACACGGTATCCTGCATATAACGATTATAGACAATCTAATTGTTTTTTAGGTTTTTTGACATAATAGGAATCAATTCGCAAGTTGTCCTTAGATCCAATAAACCGGACAGTTTTGAAATAAGGCGACTGTATCTGCATTCTTTGGCCTTTAATTATAAATATATCTCAGTATTATCAATATTTTATATCTTGTCATAAAACGCAGAATTATTATTTTCAATTTGAAGAAAAAGTTTATTACAAAAGGAATAATCAAGGTTTAAAGAAACGTTACACTTTGTGCCACTCGCGCCTACTGGTGTTCCAAAATTTGGCGTGCTTGCTGATGGGTGAATTCCCTTATAATAATTTTGCAAGTGATATTTATACATTCTTATGTAATCAATTGTTGAGCATTAGCCTTTGTATATTTGAGTATTTGCCTTTGTAAATTAGACATTGAGCATTAAGTCCAAATGTTAGATAATAATCTCCATTTCAAAATAAACTAATAGGAATTAATATGAATATTTAATTTTCAATTACCTGCAAACTGCCGTGTCTTATAGCTTAAGAAATGCCATATTACTATTATTTTATCGAAACAAAAGCTAAAGAAGCCAAATAAACGAAATGAAAATGTAGTAATGCTGAGTTTAATATAAATTACTTAATTGTGTTTTCCTTCCTAACATGTTTACAGACTATTTCGAGACAGACTTATATAAATGAAGACTGATCAAATAATGTACTTTAATCATGTTTTTGCTTTATACTCATTAAATAATAAGAATTATGCAATGAAAGACTATTGAATAAAGTGCTATGTTTGAAATTCTTTCATAATTTGCAATTAACTAAAACTGAAGCAGTACAATGCAGAGCTCTTGTTATATTTATTTATGGCATCTGTTACATTCTAAACTGAAATAACTTGAATTTTATATAAAGTACTGATGGCAATTGCTAAGTATGTAATTCTGTTTTTATATAATAATACTTCTATTACGAAACATTTCTCTTTAAGTAAGCATTGCTTACTTCTTTTCAGTAATTAGATGGAGATGAAACGTAAGATAGAAACTAAAACTATTTTCTATATCTAAAAAGGTTCTCTTAACATCATAAAAGAAAATGTCCAAACAGTAATCATTTCTTCGCTTTCATTTCATAAAGATAAAAAAAAAATTATTTTCGTTTCACCGATGGGATACATAAAGTTGTTTATTAAGATTGTAATGCCTCAGATATTTCTGAAATTCAGTTACTCACCTTGTTTTTCCCCGTTTCAGAAGAAAATAATTTTATGAGCTTTTCATGCAGATAAATAAAAACAAAGAGGAACCTCATAACAGAAAATCCGAAGTCAACGAGCATCTCTTTACTCCCAAAATATATTAAGCCAGATAGAAAAGATGTAACCTGATGATCTTGGCCAAGAAAAGACTCCTGTGGAACACGCAATTACTTCATTTTTATTTTTACGAAGCTTCCTTTTCTCTTTTCTACGTCATTTACTACAATAAATTGGCTGTTTTTCTAAACCTGGGTGGGAAAAGTTCACGGCACACATTCCTCACTTCAGATGTAATTACTTCCGCAGCATCTTATTGTTTTGGAAGCGAGGAAATAGGAAAAATGCAACACTGAGTATGGAATTAATATGACGAAAATTAAATGGATATTTCTGGTTCTAGAACTGAGGTTGATGCTTTAGAAATGTCTTCGTTTCTCAGAATAATTCATATATATATATATATATTTATATATATATATATATATATATATATATATATATATATATATATCTGTGTGTGTGTGTGTGTGTATGAAATAATATCATTCAACCTTCATTAATTAAACGCCTAAACGAAGTTTTCTCGTGTATTCTCAATAAAGTATAGCCCCTTAATCCAAATTATGACCTAAAGATAACCAAAATAACCAACTAAATTATCCCCTAATGCCCGTGTAACGAGTAAGTTGTTTTCAAAAACAGGGTGATGAAACCCTTTTAGAAATTTCAAGAGATCGTTCGATGCTGACGTGCGAGGTCTGATGATATCAGTTAACCAATTAAAAGTTTTGACGGTCTCGCATTCGCGCGATCAAAGTGTTTTTACGGCAGCTTTTGTTCTGAAAACTGTCTGAACAACATGTCTTTTTAGCGCGCTGCGTCCTTTCTTCGTTAATGGTACTGCTCCGGCATGTCCGGGACTGTTTGATTGTGAAATTATGTTATAACTGTTCCTAAGTGTTAATCCATAACAAGGCGAGGTACCATCCATCTAGTCAATGTTCCAGGAATAAAGACAATTTTATGATTATGCGATTACGCCTTGTCATTCTGGCCACGACTCTGCATCTTATGCGTGCCTTCCCCGGTAATTCAACTGCACTGAGGATCAGCGGTATTTCTAAGTGACTGTTATGACATATATATATATATATATATATATATATATATATATATATATATATATATATATATATATATGTATGTATGTGTGTGTGTGTGTGTGTGTGTGTACGTACGTAATTTTCGGCAAGTGTGCTTTTAAGTCCATTCTAAATACCTGAATAATTCCTCTAATTAAGAGAATATTTACAATCCCAGATTTAAAACGAATAGTCACACAGTTGAGCTACAACTTAATTTATATCACAGACAAAGCAAATACACTAATCCAATGAAGATATCCCCCAACTATTGCTTTCAATCCAACAAGGTCGAAAAATCTTTCAAAAGTGGTTAAAATTAAACTCTAAACCCCAATTTAAAGTAACCGATGAGATTCCAATTTTGTTTTATTTGGTAACAAACAAGACTTATTCTACTGATGGGACAACCCTTAAAATAGGACTAAAATTGTCCGTTCAGAAATTTACTCAAGTCTACAGATACAGAAAACAAAATTGCAATGAGAAAAAATGGAATGGTACGTGAGATTCTCGTTGTCAGCCCTTTACATCAGTAGAAGCGTATCTCTTTCTTTTAACACCAGTTGTCACGTTCTAGTATCAATGAAATATTTTATAATAATGGTACAACAGTACAATAGTAATTGAATTACACCACCTGGAGCACAAAAGCATAACGCAAAATTTATTTTATAGCTGACTTTGCCAAACAAAGTAATAATTTATTTATTTCAATATTTCCATACGACTAAAGATTCCTCTTCACCAATGGCCGTAGACTCTTAAAATATCTGTCTGGTACATACAATATTTTCTCTTCTCTCAGGTGTATACTTAACTGTAGAAATACTCTCGTGGCTGAATGACCGAGTTTTTCGAAAATGTACTTCAAAACTTTAAAGTACCATTCACTAAATGTTCCGAACATAAACTAAAGTACAACTACGTGCTGAAGAAGAAGATTAAGTATGGCATAGAAAATACATGCTTGGACTGGGAATGATGCAATGTAGTCTCATATTATGAAAATTTGTATGGTAAAAAGTAATAAAATTCCATTTACGTGTTGAAAAATGAAAGTATTTTTTAACTCAATTATATTATTTTACAAATCCATTAGCATGGATTGTGATTCTGGTGATATATCCTATATCTGTAATGCATTCTGTTTGGTGTTTATTAAGGGTGAAATGGAGAAGTTAACATAACAGCGAATATAGCAGGCAGATCCGAGCAAAAAATCCAATCAGGTAAATTGCCTAGAGTCAGGTACAACACCGTATGTGTCTATATGCAGCATGTCGTATTGTATGCGTATGAGAGCATAAAGTGCGAGTGTTACATACGCACAGTATTGGAATAGAAGACAGTGAATGGTGTAAATCATTGGTAAAGACTCAACCATTGGTAAATAATTCATTTTACAGTGTGACATCGGCAACCGAAAGTCCTGTCATCATAGAGAAGCTCCCCAGACGATGGCCTAATGGCTAAGGAGGTGGCTTTCGGTAACCTGAGTCTGTGGGTTAGAGTCCCACAATTGGTATGGATGTTTGTAGCCGTTCGGAATCGGCTTTACGCTGTAGGTACCGAACTGATTAATCCACGTGTAGCAAAAAAAATGACCGTAGCTCTCTAAAATTAAACCAAACCATAGACAAGCTCGAAGAAGGTCGAAATGTGATCAGAGTGGCCGAAGAGTTCGAACCGCTGTCAAAGAATGTCACAGCGGTGACATCCTGACTGAGGACTATGTTTTAAAGCGTTCCACCTTTTGCAGAGGTGAAGCCATATAAATGTTTACCAATGCAATGGGCCAACTGTTTATTAAAGTTACATTGAATTTTTGGATTCAGTTGTTGATCAGTATTGTCAATCTTCATCATATCCATGCTTCACAAGGATCTTATGGCATTATTTGTACAAATTTTGAACGCTGATGTGCGACGTTACACACCTGTACCGTCCTTCATTTTTACGCACTATTGTACATACGTCTTCCTTTCAAGCACAGAAGCATTAGGTTATGCTAGTGTTTTATTCTATGGAACACCTAAATTTAGTCTTTTTGAAATATTTTTATTCGTTGTGAAAATATAAAAACGCTGCCAGGACGGGGCCACAACTTCGGTTCTTATCACCTCGAGACAGGATATCTACTAAATATTGGTTCTAATTATAACATACCACAAATTAAAATAGATAATCTTCTTATTATCATCATTAATTTTTATCCTCCCACATAATGTTTATGTTTTTATGCATTTTATTTGACCCTTATATTTAGGTAAAAAAAAAAAATTCTATCTCCTGCAAATTTTTTTATTTATATCCAAACGATGGGAAAACTAATACAAACGCTGTAGACAGAATTCAGAAACAGAAATCCAAATAGTGTAGCTTGCTCATCGACAACTAATTACATTACCTAACAATAAAATAGCTAACTGAAAGGGACGTTTGATTTGGTACTCGATGCCTGGTATTGACGCTGTGGGGTATTATTCATGGCCTCCTTTCCTTTACTGGCATAAAACTAAGTTTTCATGTTTGATTTGTTATTGATCTTGTCTATTTCATTAACTCAAGTTCTTTAGTATATTAATTCGCTCTATTTTCTTCATAAGAAATCTTTATTCATTAATATGTTTAAAATGTCTTGTAGAGACTTAAATTAATAATGTTTTTATTTACTAGTAAATTGGTTATTTTCATGTTTTATTTTCAGATACAAAACTTTAGTATTAGGGATTGCAATCATATATTACAGTACATTTTTTAATTTTTTAAACGTATATATGCTGCTGTATATTTTTAAATGTATATATATGCTGCTATATATTTTTAGATGTATATTTCTCTAAAATTCAGGCGAACATACTAAATCTGTCAATCTAATTTTAAAAAATCTTTTAGTTCCTGCTAATCAAATTCCACATGTAATAAAACAGTTCACGTAGACATATCTCTTGTAAATGAATATTTGATTGGTCAACCATTTTCCCCCAATAATACAACATTTGCCGAGTAAAATATCACTCAACTGAAAAAATCGATGAACAAACCGGTAAAAAGATGCGTAAAAACCCTTTTTAATAAAACTATACTGATTGACTTAATAACTAATTTATAACACTAATTCTTAGAAAGATTTTTTAATAGAAGATAAGTAATAAAGATAATGATTGAAATGTTTTTATTATCTATTATCAATAAATTTTAATGTATTAATTGATTATGCATATCATTCATTTCTAGTATCTACAACTTATCACACATGGATTATGTTTTTCTATGAATTTTATGTTATTTTTTTAAGGAATGTAACTAGCACTCTGCAAAGATTATAACAGAAAAATTCCGTCAAAATTATGAAGTTCTAACTTTTTTGAAGTTTTACAAAAGGTGACATCATATTCTTTAAAGTTTCATTGAGCAATTATCTCTAATATATTCAGTTCTTGACGTAGGTTTTCAGTCTAAACATAGCCAGTTTTAATTCTCCTCGTATCAGAACGATTGCTAATACTTCAAATATATTGAGAGGTATTATTATATTATTACTTCCAAACGATTTTCTTAAAGTTGTAAAAAAATTGTTATATTCAGCTCATGACCCCCGTATTTTAATTCTATGAAAAAAAAGTCGTCAGGATTAGAACTTGTAGGGGAAACTCCAATGGATTTCGAATCCTGTCGACTTTTTTCTGTAATTATACAGAATTAAGGCAGTCATGAGCCGAGTATAAATATTTCTTATAACATGTACTACGTATGTGTGTGTGTGTTTAAATAAATGAAAAAGAAAAAATTCAGGTAGTCTCGTCTAACGAAACTACCACGGGTTATTAACGTAGGATTACTTATCGTTGCTTACCTCTCTTTTTTGCAATAAAATTCCTACATACGAAGAGAAGGATGAGTGGTAACCCAATGCAGAATAGGTCGATGGTAAGAAAAATAAGTTACATATGTCTACTCTGCCACTCTTAATTTATAACTCGCGACGAAGGTTTTAGCGTCAGAAATTTCGCTTTCCGGATGACCTTTATGGAGAAACGAAATCCTACGTTAAAAAGCAGTGCGATAAGTAAGACACTGCTTCTATGCTCTGATCAATACCAAGCCTTAAAAGGTTCAGTATTCAAAATGTTGATTCTCGCATCTAATTATATATCCATTCGATTTGGAAGTTTATTATTTAAAGATAGTAAATATTGAAAACCTGCATTTTCATTTACTACCCAATAAAGACTGTAGATTTTTAAATAACTAGGTTAACACTTTGAATGAGACTTTTTCCTTTATAAAACATCACTGCCATACATTTTCATGGTAATTAGATGCTAGCAAATGCGGAGCGGTGGTCTAGTTGGCAAAGGTAACGGGCCAGTGATCTAAACATCTCTGGTTCGATGCTGGTCGCCAACAAATCCACCGCTGTGTTCACTAATTGTATCCGGGGCACGTAAAATATGTCGTGGCTGCAATGTCCTCCAAGTTCTCAAATTTACCTCTGGAGGTGCGGGGTCAAGTGTTCCGATCTCGTCACTTGACTCGGTTAAAAATTTCGAGACCGGCCCATAAGGGGAGGGGGGTAATGCTGGTCCACCTATACGGTGCTCCCAGAAAAGTAACCTACAAAACCATGGCGGTTAGAATAATGTGCAAGAAACCGTCTGTCACACTGGAAAAAAATACAATTTTTCCGGTCTTCGATCTAATGGATATCTTGAGCTTTGTGAATCAAAGTTTCGTCACTACTTTATAAAATTAATATTTTTCGGTGAGAATAAGACATTTGGAATACAGCACAACTTGAAAATTTTCTACGAAGGAAGGTAGGAAGGGAGTGTGTTGCTTTAAAAATTCTGGTGCCTTTGTGAACTTCTTTCTATCTATCTGAGCCCAAATGGTTTTTTGGAGCATGGTCTAAATATAAAACTTTGTTGTGCATTGGAATATTAATATTTTGTCTTGCTAACATTCGTTGGGAAGTACAAAATTTAGCCAAAATCTAAACCCAAAATTTTCCCTTGGTTTAAAATGGGAAACCCATTGCCTCAAATGTTGAGACAGCATTTCATCAATTTAGAGCCCTGAACTTACCTTTATAAAAATTCTAAGGAAACTGCGGAATGTTGTGTTGGTGACGTTTTGTATTGAATCGGAATATTTAAGTAATTTCTTAACTGAAAATTTTTACTCTCTGTTGAAAGAACCATTTTTTTACAATTCAAGCAGCCTCATCTCGTGCGTAATTTCTAGGAAGTTCTTTTAAAATAAATTCTAACATAATTAATAATATTGACGAGTATTTAAAAGCTCATATATATCTAATATATAAAAATGAATGTTTGTATCTCTGTAATTGTATAGAAATCCACAGTTTAGGAGCAACGATCGTGAAATTTTACATACAGGCGTCTTTAAAAACAGCCG
Organism: Dolomedes plantarius; assembly: GCA_907164885.2. Lineage (NCBI taxonomy): Eukaryota > Metazoa > Arthropoda > Arachnida > Araneae > Dolomedidae > Dolomedes > Dolomedes plantarius. The sequence continues at coordinate 42,383,328 of OU015498.1, forward strand.
AGGGTCTGAAGAACTTCAAAAATCGAAATTAATTACCGTTGATTTTTAATTAATAAAAAACCAAGAATTTTGAAACTAAATGTAAGCTGTTACGCTTTGTGGAATCACCCCTCTGAATATGGCGTCCGCGTTAGGGTTAGCTGGCAAACAGCGAGCGAAAAGATAAAATAAATAAAATCAAAAAGTTTCAAGTTATATATTAAACCAGAATAATAAATGAAAATAATAATCTTTCAAGTCAGATTTTATACTCTAAAATAAATCGGATCCAACGGCATAGTGACACTACCACACGCGATGGAAAATTCGAATCAACCACGCTAAGTGTCACGAGATCTTTTTTAATCGCTACTACAACCCCCAGTCGCTTATGTCTTTGTGTCTATTGAAGAGTTGAAGACTAAGCTTCTATCCTGCTAACTTATTTCTGACTTAAAACTCCTCTCACTCCATAAATACATGTATATTCACCAACCCATAGCAACTTTCCAGTAAACTTAGTCAAATATTTTCCTCTTTACGCAACAAAGTAGCATGTCATTGTGGCGCATTCAGTAAAAGCGTTCATTTACCACGCTACACGCCGCGGGTTCAAATACGGATCGTTTACGTTTTGCTAAACCTGTATTTTCAGCTTTTTTATAGAGGCTTTTTTATTTCAGCTTTTATTTTATTATTTTTTAAATTATTATTATTATTATTATTTTTATTTATTTATTATTTTTTTAATTATTTTTATTTTATTTTATTATTTTTAAAAATTATTATTTGTATTTTATTTTATTTTTCATATTATTAATGTATAACATTTCGTATACTTTTTTTTCTATGTTATTTATACTGTGTTTAGTTTTTTAATGGATTTTGGTAGGTTTATTATAAATTTATATATTTTATGTTTTACTTTTTAGGATTTTTTGTCCAATGATAAAGGCTAAATCTTTTCTATGTTATTTATACTGTATTTAGTTTTTAAATTGATTTTGGTTAACAAACATTCGACAATTTGACATTTTTACTTTTCAGCTTTACTTTTCAAAATTCTTTACTTTCCTAAAGACAATTTGACATTTTTCCTTTTCAGCTTTTAGTGGTTTATTATAAATGTATATATTTTATGCTTTACTTTTCAGGGTTTTTTTTGCTCCAATGATGAAACGCTAAATCTAGCTGAATTCTGAAGAAATTATTGTAAATTTATGGTTTTTTATGTTGGGTTTTCTTTTTATTCATGCGTATAACATTTGACATGCTTTTTATTCTATGTTATTTATACTGTACTTAGTTTTTAAATTGATTTTGGTTAACAAACATTCTTAAAATCCCGGGCAACGCCGGATAAATTATCACCTGTGTAGGTTGATTATTTATAAATTTTAAAACTGTTACCACATGTATATTTACAGATCCACAAGAACTTTCCAATATTTTTAATTAATAAATAACCAACAACTTTTTCTCGATTCACAGGTGTTCAGTAGATGGCGCCACTATTTTAAACTTTTAGTATTCTAACCATAAGACAAAAAAATATATTTTTTTAAAAATCGTAAGGGATATTTTTATAGACAAAATAATGTAGAAGAAAATATTGAAATTAAATCTAATAGGACATACTAAAGAATATAGTACAGTTTGAGGAACATATCTTTTACTGTATTTTAATATTTTTTGGATAATGTCCAATCGTTTGCCGCATTAGCAAGAAAAAAAAAATATTTTTTTTTGTCTATTTCGTTGTTACGTGACGATAAATTTATTTAACGTACCAGATATAGATCACATGATCAGCGTTTAATAAATTAAATTGTAAAGATTAATCTTTAAAAATTCACCAAAAATTAGAAAATGGAGGTAAAGATTCGAAAAGAATTTCATTTTAAAGGAATTTTTATGATCTTTTTCGTGATATAAATTTTACAACCGTCAAATTATTATTTGAAATGCAAACTTGAAAAAAGTTACAAAAACAGATTAAAAATTTGATTTAAAAAATCTAAAAAATTTTTTCAAAAATCTTTATTAGTGCACCCCTACATTATAAGAAGAATCGCCATGCAAAATTTCAGTCCTTTAGGTTCAGCGGTTTGGTCTGTACTTTGTATGTCAGTCAGTCAATCAGTCAGTTAGTCAGTTACGGAACTGTTTTATATATATAGATTTTTATTACTATTTTTATATCGTAACGTTTACTTCCATTTACATTTGGTACCGATTCATTACCCCACCAACAAACAATCCTATTGCATTTGGTGCCGTGACCAGGATTCGAACCTGGGTTATTGCGGACACAACGCAATGTACTAACCACTATACGATCACGGCCCAAATGTAATAGGATTGTTTGTTGGTGGGGTAATGAATCGGTCTTGGGACCAAATATAATAGACCTTTCAACTATTATTAATGATGTAACATAAATAGATCATAGACAAGTACAAAATGTTGTTGATTATTAATGTAATGAATATGACTTGTATGATGTGTATAAAAGTATGGTAAGACATCGGGGTGATAAATGCATTGTGAGGTATGAATGAGACAAAGGCGAGGAAAGGGTCATAGGGTGCACAAACACATACCAAAAGGGGCGAAGAGAACAAGTATCGACTATGAAGATGAATTGTCCCAAGACCGATTCATTACCCCACCAACAAACAATCCTATTACATTTGGTGCCGTGACCAGGATTCGAACCTGGGTTATTGCGGACACAACGCAATGTACTAACCACTATACGATCACGGCCCAAATGTAAGTTAACTATTTATGTTACACAAAGCGTGTGCAGCTTGCAATGATTTAACACATACTATAGCCAATTGCGAGATGTTTAAAAATTTTAAAATACAATTAGAAGAGGAGAAGATAAAGTATTGTAAGGCGTGTGAACGAGATGATCATACGATAACGCAATGTAGCGAGTTTAAACAATTTAAAGAAAATAACCAAGAATGTTACGGGGAAATACGCGTAACATTGCAAATAATGAGGTAGAAAGAGACATGTGCGGACAAACAGAGTTAAGGGGACAAGCGTACGGTGAAGTTACAAATAAGGATTGATAGCGGAACAAGAAGTTAAGGGTAGTAAAAGGATAATTAATAATGGGATAATTAATGAAAAATCTATGGATAGTGATAGTCCGTTACAGCAGATAAATACTATAGTAGAGACGAATGTTGAGAAACAAATAAATTGGGCGGATAGAAAGAAAAAATGCGCTAATACTCAGAGACAAGGTAGGCCACAGTATGAGAAAAATTCAACGAGACGATTTAAAAATAACATACAATATAAATACCGTTATAATATACCTATAATTAAAGACAATGATATTGTAAATTTGAAGGAATTAGAGTCTATAAAAGCATTAAGACATGAATTTGGAGAGCCGTTTGAGGTGCTTAGGGTGTTTAGAAACCTGAATGTATTGTTACGATATACAGGAAACCCTCATAAAGTTATAAAAATCCATGCAAGCAAATTAAAACGAAATAACAATGATACGAGGCGCATACGATGGTAATATCAAAGTTGGGGCCCTCAAAGATAGTCGGTTGTAGTAATGATGACGGGAAATTAAATTAAATAAATAAATAAAAGAAATGCATAGATAGTTAAAATAACAAAGATGTTTGAAAAGTACAATAAATGATTCAAAGATGTGAGCGATTGTGTCGTTAAAAGATGTTGTGTCCAATGGTTAAAAAAAAAATAAATAAATAAATAAATAAATAAATAAATAAATAAAAAAAAATACAAAACTGTGATTTTGACCACGAACAAATGCGATCAGGAAAATTTGTTTTAAAATGTAATAGGATTGTTTGTTGGTGGGGTAATGAATCGGTCTTGGGACCAAATATAATAGACCTTTCAACTATTATTAATTAAATGTCATGTAATTAAACATCCTAAAGTCTTCACATTGCGTTGTGTTTCACAAATTATTACAGACTATCTGATTGTAGATAATAAATGACACGTTTATTAATTAACAACATCTAAAATGATATACATACACACAGCAAATATTACACTTAATCCTTTCACTTATCATCACATATATTCACACTTATTATTTTCAATATTGACTACACTCATGAATTACGTTAAGTTACCTATCCACATTACTCCTACTTCTTAAATATCTATCACAATTATATTATTAACTTATTCGGCATGAATGAGAAAATGCGAGGGCACATCATTATCTCAAGGTATCAAATAAAAGAGCACAAACATACCTCCACTGATGCACGATATTGCTGTGGGGGTCTCCTTAAATGAACTAGGACGGGGTTCATCAAATGCGCTCGCTCCGTCGAAAATCTTTCATTCACCTATTTCTTTGTCGAGGCTCGGTCAATAACTGGTCAGGTAGGCTTGTCACTCCGCTGGGCTCATTTATCGTTTCCCTACTCGGCTGGGCGCTTTCGGCATCACTTATTATCTGTTATGGGCTTTCGCCATAAAACATCACGTCAGATCTTGGCTATTAGCAGGAACTCCTTCGGCTTAGGCTCTCCGCATCATAGTCTTCTGATATGGTTCTTAACACTCCTTCGTCTCAGGTCCTTTACAAAACTCCCTCTCATCTACTCTTTAGCAAAACTCCTTCTGAATATCTATGCGCTCTCGGCATAAAACTCCTTCGTTAATATGTCTTCCATCTTCTCATTGCCCCTCCTTTCTTTTTCCACACCTGTTTTTTTTCATTGGCTTTCCATAATCTTGGGGGGACCTATATCTCTCCGCCCATTCGTACATTCTCCTCCCCTTACATAATATCATATTCCCATGGCTCTTTTCATCACGTGTTCCCAGCACTTCATCTGTTTCCGTTTACCTTGTTTTCGGCTAACTCATATCTTCTCCCCGCCTTTCATGTTCAACTGTTCACATTTTTAACGATTTATTTTCTACCTGCCTTCCCATATGCGCTTTCCTGTCTGTGTATCATATCTTTTCACTTCTTAATTACCTCTCCATCTGGACTTCCTTTGTCGGCGTTTTTCTCTTCATCTCCTGGTTCCTCTTTTTACGTCTTCTTTCTTTTGAACCTCTCAAGTCCACCGCCTATTTATCTCTTGTCTCCATCAATCCTTATTTGTAACTTCACCGTACGCTTGTCCCCTTAACTCTGTCCGCACATGTCCGCACATGTCTCTTTCTACCTCATTATTTGCAATGTTACGCGTATTTCCCCGTAACAATGCGCACACATTATTTTCCTATGCTTATTTTTATTATCTTTATAATAAGCGTAATTTTTATGATTTTAAACAACAATCGTTTTTAACTGGCATTCAATTGGCTGTTAAAACTTTATATTTACACCCTATTTAAAAGAAGTAGGGTGTAAATTGTAGGGTGGAAAGTTGGTAAAATCAAAATTTTGTGCAATGTATTTAATTTCTCGATTAAAAGTAGTTTTTTTCTAAAAATTAATTTATTTCGCTTGAAAAGCTAAATATTTTATGCACGCGGTTTATATTATTATTACTATCTTTATATCGTAACGTTAACTTCATGCGCGAGCATTATTTTTTTATGCTTTTTTTATTATTATCTTTATAATAGCTTTATTTTCATATGGTTTTAAACAACTATCGTTTTTATTCATATTATGTTGGTTTTTTATTAATTAAAAATTAAGGGTAATTAATTTCGATTCCGGAAGTTCTTTATTTTCATATGCTTTTTCATTTACGAATTATTCAAATGTTGGTTAAAAAACTTTTGCGTAATTTATATATTTGTGTGTGTTTAATTATTGAAATTAATAAATTTATATTTCTGGAGAGGATGTTTCAGTTTTTAGTGGTACTATGATGAAAGGCTGAATATACCAAAATTCTGAGGAGTTTATTATGGAGAGAAAAGGAATTTAATATGTAGAGGATGTTTATAGGAGTTAAATGTGGAGAGGAGTTGAATGGTTTGCAGCCCTCAATCAAACACTTCATTTTTTAAGAGGCAACGCTGCAGTCATATCATTGTTCTATTGGAAATTTCTGCTGAACCTGTAATTGCAGCTTCTTTTTTTTTACCCCAATGATGAAAGGCTGATTCTAGCTGAATTCTGAGGAGTTTATTATAAATTTATATATTTATAGATTTCACAAAGATTTTTTCTGTTATTTATACTGTGCTTAGTTTTAAATTAATTTTGGTTAACAAACATTAGAGAATTTGACATTTTTACTTTTCAGATTTTAGTATTACAATGATGAAAGGCTGAAAATCTGAGACGTGTATAACATTTCACATATATTTTTTATGTTATTTATACTGTGTTAATTTTTAAATTGATTTTGGTTAACAACAAACATTCTTAAAATCCCGGGCATCGCCGGGTACTTCAGCTAGTATATATATATATATATATATATATATATATATAGTAAAAGTTCCTAAATAAAGTAGGATATAAATATAAATGGCGTATACCTAAATAATCGATATGAATTTAAAATCCTTATTTTCAAATACATTCCTCAAAACATTTTATCACGATTTTATCATCATCGGCATATGAATGATTAAAATATATAGTGAGCGAATCAGTAAATAGAATTGTTTCAACCTCTATTGAAACGTACAGTTAAATATAACACTTTTAAAATCTTAAAATATCCAGCAAGCATTCAAAGATTATTGATAATCCGTAACAAAATTATAACTCACCCCACTTTTATGTAATATTCAAATAACAACACTGACGCTATCGCTTCAAATGAATGGAAAATTTGAGTATAATATAATTAAGACCCTATACGTGATTTATTAAATACATAAAGGTTATTCATTAGAATAACGCATTCGCATATTTACGTAACGAAATTGGTTATAAGCAAATATGTCTGAAATCACACTTTCTCATTGTTATCAGATATGAATGCAAATGGCGAAATCTACTTCTCTGATGCTTTATGAAATTTACCCGCATAAAAACAACACTGATGCGGATGAAATTCCTGTTGAGATGGTAATTAGGCTCTGAATGAGTCAGTTAAATTAAGCCCACATGTAAGACATTAATTTATCATTAAAGCAATTTTACATCTATTCAAAGACTAATTACTTTAATTTCGTATTACAAATATTTCCTGAACTAGTTTTGTGCGAAAAGCGTTTCATTGAATTCTTACATGCAATTAAAAGTATTCATTTCATAATGGTTTAAATATTTACATCAATTAAGACACAAAACAGATGCCTTCTAGTCATCCTGCATAGTCGATAGAAATGAAACTTTTACTTTCCGAGGTACATTCATATAACAGGAAATAATTATTTGACTGATTAAGGGTTTAAAAGATTAGTGTATTCTGGATTGTAAGGAAAATTAATTAAATTAAAGTGTGGGGTATACGTAAAGAATTATAAAATTAAAATTTAATTACACAGATAGAGTGTTTGAGTGTAAAAATGATGAGAATATTAATAAAAAAATCATTTAACTTTTGAATCAGTAAGAAGGCAATCGACAATTTAACCTGCTGAAGAATTGATCGGTTTTGTTCAGTCAAAGAATTCCTTTATAATATCAGTAACATGAAATAGATATTATCAACCCTTTAACTTCAAGAATTTATCAACCCTTTAACTTCACCCCAGAACCAAAAAAATATAGTACATGTCATTCTACTCATTTCGTTTCTTTATCAATTTGGTTTATCTTATTCGATTTATGTATGCACTGAACCCTAAATTAGCCAGTCAAGGTTATATACCCCCATATATATATATATATATATATATATATATATATATATATATATATATATATATATATATATATATATATATATATATATATATATATATATACAGGGTGTCGCAGTTAAACATTTCAGAACTTCTACGAGGGGTAGCGTGAATCCTGACAACTCGAAATCATATAGCAATGTGGAGTCGGAAATGTTTTCCTGAAGCGGTGATGTACACAGAAAACCATAATGAAAGAGACCTTAAGTGGATAATCGTTTTAATAATAACTGTACAAAATCAAAAGGTACAGGGGTTAAAGTAAGTGTTCGAAGTTTTTTCCGCTGACTGCAATGCAGACCTCATATCTCCGGCTCATTGATTTCCGAATATTCTGGAATAATCCAGGCTCATCTCGAATTTCTCCGGTCGCTACCGTGATTCTTGCAACCAACTCCTCAGCATTGTCAACGGTGGCGTCATAAACCCACGTTTTCATATGTCCCCATAGATCAATATCAAGACATGATAGGTCTGGTGACCGAGTAGGCCAACGAACGAAACCAACCCTTCTGATCCACTGTTTGCTAAATCTGACATCTAGGTAGTTACGGCGGCTGCCCCACTACAATCTGCAGCCCCGTACACCAAATGCATGTCGGCTAACTATGCATTCGTATAATTAGCTCTCCTACTAACTCTGAGTCCTTGTGCGAAAGGACGATTTCCCGCACGGAACGCTCGGAACTTTCGCGCAACTCCATCTACCGCTTCAGGAAAGCATTTCCGACACCACATTGCTATATGATTTCGAGTCGTCAGGATGCACCCTACACCTCGTAGAAGTTCTGAAACGTTTAACTGGGACACCCTGTATATATATATATATATATATATATATATATATATATATATATATATATATATATATATATATATATATATATATATATATATATATATATATATATAATATATATATATATATATATATATATATATATATATATATATATATATATATATATATTATATATATATATTATATATATATATATATATATATATATATAATATATATATATATATATATATATATATAATATATATATATAATATATATATATATATATATATATATATATATATATATATATGAGGTTGGGAGAGTGTACGATCCCTCTAGATGTCGCCCTGGGAATGCTTTAAAAAATTGAGGTGGCACAAAGCTATATCTGATTCTGACCGTTATGGTGCCATTATAAACCGGAGTTTCATCCCTCAGTCCGATTGCCAAAATAGTTCAGGTCAGGAATACTTCTGGCCATGGGGCATCAGAAAGAAAGACATCGACATATATATTTTTGTCTTTGATGCATCCCTCTGCTCTTATGATGTTCGATTTGCTTGAGCCACTTCCTCCATTTATCATCCGTTGGTTTATTACTGGAGTTACCCGCTTATCTGATTTTTGTGGGTGTCTTAAAAATTTTGCCGAGAAATCTTTGTCGGAAGGAAAAGGATCTTCAAAAAATTGATTGCATACCAAAAGAAATGATCTAATACTTCACAATCTGTCGAAAGATTGGATTATTATAATTTTTCAAGCGAAATATCCTTACTATGTACTTATTTCTTACTTGCATAGCTGTTCACCGTATAAATATTCAATGTTAATTTCAAACAGCACTTTCTGACTACATAAAAAAATATTTAACAACATTTTGTATGGCTACAAAAAATATCCATTATCCAATATTAATATTTCTGAAATATTTGTGATGACGCTTCATAAGATGACACATTGTGCAAATTAATACTATCGGCGGGGAATGTGATGAGTAAGGTCAAATAAGAGAGTCTTCTAATTAATTAAGGTTAGCTTTGTCAAAACAATTTTTAATGAGATCACAATGAAGTTTTCTGGTAATAAATCTCTTTAAATCTATAGGGTGACGCAAGTGGCTGCTACGCAAGAGAAGCGCGTTTAAGCTATATAGACGTATAGAATAATTTATAAATGTCATTAAGTTAAGATTTGTAAATCCCATAAATATCTATAAATCTCTTTGTTTTAATTCTATAAGTAAGGTTTAAAAAAACCAGTGAATTGTAAGTATAGTTCAGTACTATAGTTGTCCTTACTTTAAAATACCCATGAGGTAATAAACTTGAGCCATGAAAAGCAAATAAACTCTTTGTTAAAGCCCATTATTTAAAAAACTGATTTTTTTTTATTAAAATACTATTCTGAAAAGCAAATTTCCATATTTGTCCCTCCCTGTTCGTCTCAATGATTTTGTTCATTTTGCGTACATAATATGATACCAAAAAATATTTCTAATGTTCAGGGACACACTCGCATATAATACTTTGAAATTTTGGGACACCACAGTACAAACTGTTGTACCGTAAAATCATGACTATAATACGCCCACGTGTGTAGTACGCATGCTTGATTTTGAGTGAAATTTTCGGAAAAAAATTGAAATTCGACTATAATACGCACCCAAAACATTTCATTACTTTGTTTAAAAATTGCCCAAATATTTATTAGCATAAATAAAATTCGTAATAAATGTAAAAGAAAGCATCAAATTCGGTAGAAAAAAACTTAAATTTTTAATTCAAAACAAACAATACTGTGAAATTATCAGTCTTAATCACTTTCACCAGAATACAGCTCATCTATTGTTTGTCGTTTATTCAGTGTTTAAAACTAAGTTTTTTTGTACACGAGTATAATATGCACCCTCATTTTTGCGGACTAATATGTGAAAAAAAAATTTGCATTATACATATGCTCATATTATGAAGATTTTACAGTAGTTCTCGTCATAAATCTATCTCTACCTTCAGTCTATTATCCCTTTGAGGGGCGCAGTTTGCACAGTGCAAACGGCCTAAAACTAGTCTTTTATTCACTTGTATTCAATGTATAACAGTTAAATGAGCAGAAAAATGGTTAGTACTGCCATCTGTTATCAGTTTAATGGAGTAAAAATAATTTGCAACCTTTAACTGAAAAAAATTTCAAGATTCTTTAGGTTAAAAAATAGGGGAGTAAATCTGAACCATGCAAATTTAATCACATTATAAATTATTATTTATAATGTGATCTGGTGGTGTTTGGAGGATCAAACTGCAAAACTTTCAGCCTCTGTTCAGGTCGCGAATGTTTAAATTACTAATACAGAATATATGATCATTGGCGGTTAATTAAAGGTTCGTCAATTCAACGAGAAGTAGGCAAAGGATATTTAACTCTTAGATAGGCTCATCTGTCTTTATACTGTTCCCCAGCTCATCGGTCTCACAGACCGTCATGCTATAACATTAGGATATTTTCCTATTTTTATAAGTTTTTCGCAGTTACAAGTCAGTAATGCAAAACTTCTGCCACCTCTCATTCTTGAAAAGGGTAAATAAAAAATAGATTATTCAACAGAAATTTCAGAATCCGATTCCTCAATCTGTAATTGGGCGAGAGAGACAAAATGTCTGGTTCATTGTGAAACAGGAGGAATTCTTCCAGTCATGCTAGCTACAACAATAAAACAAAGATCTTAGAAATAGAATGCATGCAGACTGGCAGATAATTAATACGATTCAAGGCTTATTATACAGACTGGCAAAAATTTAAATCCGTTCAAGGCTCATCGGTCCAAAAGACTGACTATGTTTTTACAAAAATTAAATTTACCGACAAAATACGAGCGGACGAAAATCTCCGATGAGTTGTACTTGAAGATCAGGACCCGACTGAAGAACTCACAAACCTTTAATAGTCTGATCACCCCCACCACCACCCCACCCTTCAGAACAGGTGCAATAGCGGTCTCCTGTATCGATGAGCCGACGTAAGGGTTAATTTGTGAAGGTTCGCTTTAACACCTGCCGCACACTAACAAAGCGTTTGCCTGAAGCACGCATGTCTGTCACTAGCAGCGCTGAAAAACCAGTTATTTCTGCACCGAGGGCTTACATAAATCACACATAAGACATGATAGCGCCATTTTGTCGCTGTCTCTTCGGTATCGCAGAAGTAACACGTGCTTCATTTTTTATGCGCGTCGCCATATGTTGCAAGCATGGCGGGTCAAATTCCCGAAACTTATAATTTAAATGTGCTCTCTTTAGCAGTTATTTAACGCAGTTTATGTAAGACATTCGTGTTTCAAACACACGCTTCCTGAGTGTGCGACAAGCCTAATATCTGTCATTTGGATGGTGGAGGAGGAGGGAGTTATAATAACTTGGGGCTCTATCATTTTCTTGTCCATTTTAAACACTCAATAAGGTAAAACAAAATGTATACAAATACTGTGAAACTCCAAACGACTTTTACAAACAATTCAATTCATGGTCACTAGCTTCAATTGTACTTATTTATTCGCCTTCGAGGAGTATGGTGTGCTAACAAATATTCATTACAGAGCATTTTATACTGTACATATTTAAATTCGGTTTCATAAATAAGCCTAAACAACAAGGTCATAAAAATAGTTCCAAAATACGGAAGATGTGCAAGGCAGGAAAGACTTTTATCATCTGTTTTCGATTTTGTGCACTATTTTGCAGCAAATATTATGAAAGGAAATTACCTATAAAATATCACAAGGAACAGCATTAGATAGCAATCAATTTATAGCTATTTTTAAATAAACTTTATAATTTAATGACATATCTTCAATGCCAATTTCATTATCAAAATAACGATTTTTCACTCATGCAATGGATTTAAAATCTAATTTGCAATTTATCTAATGCTCTTAGGATTTTAACCCTGTCTCATATAGATGGTGCAATTATAAACCGGATAGAGAATTTTAAAATACCGGATTTTAATATACTTACAGGATGTTAAAATCCTATAATACTGTACAGGATTTTAATATACTTACCTTTGTTCAAAGAACTGAGATTGATAGTTTTCTTTCTTCAGTTATTATTATAGAATTCACAGTTTACAAAAAAAATCATTAAACAAACAACTAAGCTTGAAATTTCGGAAAAGTTTTCTCATATACGCCAACCACTGATTATATAAAGAATAGAAATAGTGTCATATTTGTAGATTCATTCATTTTTACGCACGCCGTATAGAAGAAATTGAAAAGAAGTATACAATTTTCTTTTGCACTTTAGTACTGTTATAGATTCTGAGCTTTCGAGAGATATATCGGGATTTCTACTGTGTCTTTTAGTATTAGGTGGTTTAGTATAACGTAGTCTACTGTGGTTTAGTATAAGGATATAATTTATGTTATTTCCATTTACTTTCTTTAATTATGATTTCGCCTATATCCAACTTAATTTTTTTAATAAATTTTTCATTTAAAAACATCTTTTTATAATAAAAGAAATTTCATTTTTATCGGTCTTTATAAGTTTACTCATAATGAGTGAAATGATAAAATTGAAATAATTCTGAAAAAGCTTCTGAAATAATTCTGAAAAGCTGGAGTGCGTGGAAACTCATAATGATTTCCTTCCAGGACCGGAATTTTTCCTCTTTCGTATCTATCACTAACTTCACGATATAGCATTTCTTAATTTGATTCCGAACTTAGGTTAACCTTTTCCTTACGGGATGGGATAGTATGTATCCCAAGAATACAGGCCCAAAAATGAATGAATATGAATATATATATATATATATATATATATATATATATATATATATATATATATATATATATATATATATATATATAACGCGCTTGTTACACACCCATCCCCAGTATGTCGTCTTCTCTTCCAACTTACTCCTTCTTAATCTATTCATTCATAATTATCAAAGTTATGGCAGTCAATGAAGTTTAAGGCTGGTGCAAAAGAACTACACTTAATTACCTCTAACATAGTTTATTTCCAAATAATATCCTACCCGATTCAATCTGATAAATTAATCTAGCATTCATCACGTTCCCTCGCGACGCGTGACTGCACTGATCAAGAATCTCTCTCCGTCTGCCTGAATCCGTTATTGTTTTAGACCATCTAAACTTATCGCGCATGCATGTGACGTTTGCACCGAAGATGAGCCAAAGGCGTGACTTCGGGGGCATGAAATGTCCAGTTCTAAAGAGGGAATCGGAAAAATGGGTCCCGTAAGCTAAAGGTTAACGCTTAGTATTCATAACACCAATGACAAAGTATGCTAGGAAGACTTTTTCTTAGATTTTGTTCTTCAAATTAAATATGATTTGGATAAACATGAAAAGTAAAGAATTACAATCGGAAAATATTTCTAAAGAAAAAATCTCAAACTACAACTCAAAAAAATTTCCCCCAACAATTTCTTATTTGATATAATGATAAAGTGTAGATATCTTAAATCTGCCCTTGCCGATACGTGAACAAAATGTGTTTATTGTCATGTTAGTTGACGGTCTTCAGAATGAACGGTCATTTGCAATTTTTTGCAGAAGAGATTGCGCTATACTCTTCTTGCGAAAATTTTAAATACGCTGTTAAATATATTAATTCGCGCATGTCAAGTATTCAAAATTGCGTCGAGAAATGGAGAATCAAAATTAATTGTGAAAAATGCTTTGCTGTCATGTTCTTCACACTGAAACTAAGATGAAAATACAACAATCACAACACTAAATTAGGAAATACAACACTTCCCTGATCTGACACCTTTAAATACCTTGGAGATTATCTTGATAAAAGCATTACTTGAAAACAACATATTACACACGTTAGAGACAAGTTTCGAGCAGTTCATAGATTAATTTACACCTTAATTGCTCGAAAGGGTAAATTAAGCATTACTAATAATATGCTCATGTATAATATAGGATATCTTCGGCATGTATTAACTTTTGCAGGACCGGCATGGTATATGCTGTTGATACAAATACTGAAATTCTTGGTACTATCCAAAATACCATAATTTGGCAAATTGTTAATGGATCATGGTATTTCAGTAATTTTCAAATCTAGAGGGTGTTTAGTCTCCCTACTATTCAGAATTCCCCTCCAAAAGTCCCGATTAATTTCCACAACTCTATCGATAAAGATTTACTCTTAAATCTAGCCAATTACGACCATGTTGACCCTACAAAAAGAAGGAAGCCGAGAGTTAGGGCCTGTTCACATAGGAGTCCGTTGCGTTGCGTTAAGGAAAAGATGACGTTAAGACGAAAATAAAACAATCACAGGCCTCCAAACGATTAGCAATGAAAATTTTAACGCCTATGATTGGTTTATTTTCGTCTCAACGCCATCTTTTCCTTAAAGCTACGCAACGGACTCACATGTGAACAGGCCCTTATTCTTTCATTAGTTACTTATCATTGCACTTTTTTACTATCAAAAAATTAACTAAAAATTAAAAAATAAAAAATAATACTCAGCTTGCCAAGATAAAAACAGTTTAAAAATATTAAAACTAGAAAAATATATGTTTTCTATCTCTAAACTTTCTCTCAAATTGCATAACTGTAGCCCTATCGAACGGCCTCTTTTAAATGCGGAGTTCATCAACTCGGAGGAATACTCCAAGCTATAGTTTTTGAGCACTCGGATCCTGTACCCTAGCTCTTTCGACTTTCTATCGAATCAGCTTTTTCCATTTCGCCAATAGGTGGCAGGCTTGTACAGTTCAATAGAACTGCGGTAAAGGGCCAGGCCCCAGAGATGCAGTTAAACCCGAAATTGGAAGCGATTTATTGGTCATTAAATAAGAAATCAGACGTTAAAAGACAGCTTTCAGCTTTATGATGTAGGTATGGGATGATATATTAGTTAGTAAGCAAAAATGGTCAGATATATATATATATATATATATATATATATATATATATATATATATATATATATATATATATATATCGATTTATCGGTTTTCAAGGGACTGACTGAACAGAACGATAGATGCGAGAACAGAACAAAGTAATATGACCGTCCGGGCTGAGTGAAATAAACGACACATGCGGAAGACGATGATTCGAAGAACGAACGATCAAAATTCCACCGTATTTATATATGTGTCTGTGGGTTTGCGTAGATGTGAATCTGGGTTGCATGTACGTATATAGGTAGGTAGGTCTGGTACAAATATCTCAAAGTTTCAATTAGTATAACTTTTTTTTAATTCATCCACGATGTAATCAAAGATTTGTCGAAGAAAAGTTTAAAAGTTATTCTTCATAGATAAGAACAATATCAATATCAATAGTATATATATATATATATATATATATATATATATATATATATATATATATATATATATATATATATATATATATATATATATATATGTATATATGTATATATATATATATATATATATATATATATATGTATATATATATATATATATATATATATATATATATATATGTATATATATATATATATATATAAATGTATCCTTCTCCTTTATAAATGCGTTGCATAAACAACTATATGCACAATGCATATGAGTTTCGTGAGATAACATAGAATGCAACAAAAGTATATTTGCGATAAGTCACACTAAAAAAAAAATAAGTACAAGGTCACTTTATGAACACAGAAACGAAGTAGTAAGAACTACGTTAAATACATTTTTTTTGTTGATAACTAAACATAAAAAGTCCCTTGACAACAGGAAGTAGTATCTGGGAAAATGCCAGCAAACTCGCAACGATACAACCGGAGAGCGTGTCCCAGCCATTCGACGATATGAATAATAGATGCGGGAACTGATATTTGTTGTAGTAGCATACTTTAAATGTATTTATTACTGCATGTATGAATAGCTGAGGCTCAACATACCGTTCAAGAATTAAGGGTATATATATATATATATATATATATATATATATATATATAAATCGTAAGAGATATTTTTATAGACAAAAAAAATGTAGAAGAAAATATTCAAATTTAATCTAATGGGACATACTAAAGATTATAGTACAGTTAATATAGTACAGTTTGAGGAACATATCTTTTACTATATTTTAATATTTTTTTTGGATAATGTGCAATCGTCTGTCGCATTAGCAAGAAAAAAAAGTTTTAGTCTATTTCGTTGTTATGCACAAACGATAAATTTATTTAAACTACCAAAAAAAGAAATCACGTGATCAGCATTTTAAATTAAATTCTAAAAATTAATGTTGAAAAATTCACCAAAAATCAGAAAATGGAGGTAAAGATTAGAAAAAGATCTCATTTTAAAGGAATTTGTATGATCTTTCTCATGATATAAATTTTATAACCCTCAAATTATTGTTTTAAATGCAAACTTAAAAAAGTTACTCAAACAGCTTAAAAATTTAATTTAAAAAAATCTAAGAAGAATTTTTCAAAAATCTCTATTAGTGCACCCCTACACCATAAGAAGTATCACCATGCAAAAAATCAGCCGTTTTGGTCCAGAGGTGTGGTCTGTGCGTTGTATGTCAGTCAGTGAGTCAGTCAGTTACGGAACTGAGCGTAAGAACCCACTTTCCGAATTGTTGTCGAATTTAGTTGGAAGGACATGGTGGACGCGGATTCAAATCACAGAGTTAACATGTGTATGCTTATACAGGGTATCCAGCGAAGAAGTCCCTGATTTCAAAATTAAAAATCTCGAAAACAAAGATCTGTAGAAGAATGCAACAAACGGTATTTTTATCGTGAAAGCTGTAAGAATTTTATACACCAATTTTCGAAATAGTTACAAAATCTGCTAACAGATGGCGCTTTACAACTCGTATCAGCATGCATAAATAAACTCGTACTCTTTGCAAGCCGGCTTTGTAATCACTACACCACAATCTTTTCAAAATGTCCACCTTTCGCTGTACGGAGGTGGCGCAAACGAACAATAAAATTTGCCATCACACCCTGCAGTTTCTCAACAGAAATCGATTCAGCTGCCCAACAGATCGCTGACTGCAGCTCGTCCAGCCTGGTGCGATGGGTCCAGTAGACAGTATCTTTTAATATGTTCCGCAAAAAATAGTCACAAGGATTCAGGTCCGGTGAATATGGAGACCAATCTATGCCTGTGCCAGTAAATTGGAGTAAATTTGTCTAACAGCACCATCTGTTTGCAGCTTTTGTAACTATTTCGAAAATTAGTATATAAAATTCTTACAGCTTTCACGATAAATATACCTTTTGTTGCATTCTTCTACACATCTTTGTTTTCGAGATTTTTAATTTTGAAATCAGGGACTTCTTCGCTGGACACCCTGTATATGTAGGCAGAGAGTTAACAGTTATGCAAAGAGTTAAGTTCTACTTGAAGCTTGGGAAAATCCGAAGTGTACCCCTGCTCTACCACGTCTCCCATATTCACCCTACCTGTCACCGTGTGAAAGGGAAGCGTAATGAAGATATTGAAGCAATCCAAACTGCTTTGACAGATGTGCTGAGAAGCATCCCTGATGATTCTTTCTACGCTTGCTTCCATGACGTCCAGAAACGATGGAAACTATGTATAGATTGTCGAGAGGACTACTTTAACAAGACCTATGACCATTATATGCTAATCTGAATAAATTATTTTTTTACGAGCTGAGTCCTGGAACTTTTATGGTAAGGGTTATACACAAGGTGATACCTATAAGTAAGGTGACTCCCCCCTCCTTTCGAAAATTAGATACAGCCTGACATTCTGACACGTGCGCAATACGCTCTTCCCTGTCTTACGTAAATTTTGCACTTCGTTTTCATAATTTCTCGGTAGGTGTTTGTTCATGCAGAAACTGTATCGTAACAGTTGTTAGTGCATTGCGTCATGGAGCAGAGAGTCAATATAAAATTTTGTTTGAAACCGGATAAAACCTAAAAAAATTTGCGAAATGTGGACGGAGATGAAGCTGTTTCTCGTAAGACAGTATTTCAGTGGATCAAAAGCTTTCGCGAAGATTGTGAAAGCTTGGAGGATGAGCATAGTTGTGAAAGACCAGAGACGAGCAGTTCATCGCGGAAATCGAAAAAATTCCCTTTCAAAAATTCAAACGTTAAGATAATCCTTATTCTCTTTTTCGACATTAATCCATAAAGTATTTATGCTGGAAGGACAAACAGTAAATGCTCGATTTTACTCACATGTTCTAAATCGCCATTCGTTGGGTGCGGTCGCAGTTCCATGCTGTGGGATCATACGAGTGGTACATTTTGCACGATAATGCACGGCCTCATACTGCTTTGTGTGTGAAACGATTAATCACCCATCATCAGACGATTGAGTTGTCACACCCTCCATACTCTCCTGGTCTTTCACCATCAGATTTTTTCCTGTTTCCAAGACCGAAATCGGTACTGATAGGGCACAGATTTGCAAACATTTCAGATATCCAAGCTGCGGTTACCAGGGAACTTAAAGCAGTAGTGAAGGAGGACTATTCCAGAAGTTTCCAACACTTGTATGAATGTTGTCAGAAATGCATTACATCTGGCAGGTAGTACTTCGAAATACAATAAGGTTCTTTTTTGCAAATATATGAAAGCCTTATTTGAAGAGTGGTCCCACTTCATTCTTGTTCATTTTGAGATACAGAGCCTTAAAGTCTAATGAGTGCTGTGAAGTGACTGCTGAAATCTGATTTGTAATGCACTCTCTTAACAGCTGAAATAAGCTAGAGGTGTACCAGTTTAAAAATAAGATATAAATGACTTGTATGAACATGAAAGTGAGGCTAACTCCATTTTTTTTAAGTTAGTTTGGACCAATATTCAAATAAGGCCGTCATATCATACTGCAGTATCCTATTTATCGCTCACACGTTGTATTTAAATTTTTATAACTTGCTTAGACATTTAATATTAAAACTTGACTCATATTCTAAAGAAAAGTGATAGTCATGCAGTTTTTCCCCTGTTACAAAAAGTTATTTTATCTGAGAGTTTTACAAACAGAATATTCTAACAGCTACATAAGCTTTCGAAATCTCTGAGGCCATTTGATGTGGCTTTATGGACTAAAGTGTATTCTCTTTATTCAGCGGCTTTCTGCAAATTGTTGTACTAAAACAATAATTTCTTTCCGAATTTCCTGGACAATATCGCTAGTAGTCAGAACGAAAAATACCCACATTATTTTACATATTTTATTTTATTTTCTCACTTTACATTGTCTTTCGTAAATATGACTTTTCCCATTCTGAAAATCTATGAAAATTAGCGTTAAAATTAAAGTAATAATTTTTTTATAAAATTATTTTTCGCATAGTTTAACAGCTTTTCATTTATGGGTTTTCGTTTGTGAAATGTATATTATACGGCATATATTTCTGTTTAATTCAGCAAAACAATCTAAAAATCTGAGTAGCAGAATCTCTCGGAGACTTTTTGAAATAAATTTCAATCTGACGACAATAGCGAATGCTTAAAACGTTACATACTAGAAAAAAAAAGAAAAAGAATTTTCGTTCAATCTATCTGAGAAAAGATTTTTCGTGTAATCCGTGTTAATTAAACCCGAAATTTCCCCACACAAAGAAATTACTTTTCTTTATTCAGCTTCAATAATTGAAAAGGAAATGAATCTTTCAGCTTGAAACAAATACTTTTCTTAGGGAAATATTTTTTTTTCATACTTTTGTGAGAGAGGGAGATTACTTCTGAAAACCCCGTGATCCATGATGGGATATCCCAAATACACCAAATTAAATGCTCGATTTCATTCGTTCGGAGAGAATCTCCTCTTATAAATTTGTGTTTCTCCATACTTTCTTTGTCTGAATTCATTAACAAAACATGGGAACTTTTTATAAACAACTTTCTAAGCAGAATTTTAATTTCTCGTATGATCAATTTATGCATTGAGGCGTTGCCTTCTTTTGAGTTGTTATCCACATATTGTGTAACCTCCCTTTACTGTCCCAGAAAGAGTGTTGCTCAACATTTT
Organism: Dolomedes plantarius; assembly: GCA_907164885.2. Classification (NCBI taxonomy): domain Eukaryota; kingdom Metazoa; phylum Arthropoda; class Arachnida; order Araneae; family Dolomedidae; genus Dolomedes; species Dolomedes plantarius. The sequence goes on from OU015498.1 coordinate 42,403,894, forward strand.
CTTTGTTTGAATTAATTATGAAACCTGAAAGATTATTACAAACACCTTTCTAAATATAAGCGGAATATACATTTTAATTTTACCTGTTAACCGCCTGTGACGCAGTTTGAATAATCGAATAAACTTCTCCAGAATGCCACCCCTCTAAATGGCCATATTTTGTTCAGAGCTATGATTTCCTCAGAATATCAGCTAACTTCAATAACATTAGCTCTATTTGAAAGAATCAACTGAGCTAATGGTATTGAAGAAACTTCTTTTCGACGGCCACCCCTCAATACGTCAACTTTATTTCAAAACCACTACTGACCGCTATAAAGAAGTTTCGCTGTCCTTGCTGTTAGGCGTTGCCTTTCTGCTGCTTGTTATCAGTATTTTGTGTAACGTTCTGTAACTGTCAGAGTAATAGTGATCCTGGATACTGTTCTTGTCTAAATTGTTTATGAAAACTTGGATGCATTTTTCATAAACATATATTTCTAAGCATACTTTAGTAAAATGCATTCTAATTTCTTTAAAAAAGGCCACGTAAAGTTTACTCCACATTTTGAGTTAAATTCTTTTAATGTCAGACTGTTCTTCGATACTTTCTTAGTCAAAATTCTATGTGAAAAATTAGAAAGTGTTTTTTTCCGATATATATATATATATATATATATATATATATATATATATATATATATATATATATACAGTTGGTTCTCTGTTTAACGACTTTCAAGGGACCGTGAAAAATCGTCCTTAAGTAGAGATCGTAATTAAACAGAATTTGTGAAAAAATAACATTTCCCTTCACACTTTACAGGCTTTGGACTATCAATATATTTCTTAATATATTGGCGTGTTTAAAAATGTTATTTTTATTATCATCATTATTTTATTCACAAAAAGTTATTTTAAATTACATTGAAAAAAAAGAGTACAAATAATACAATAAATTACGTTTTAAAAAATTCAAAAAGTGTTGATTGCTTCATTCGCCTTGTTTTCGTTATTCTCTTTTCCAGATTTTCTAAAACGTTAAATGAGTCACCTTCCATTTTCGATGTAATATAGCGTCGGAGAACATCTAGAGCAGAAATTGCATCTGTGTAAGACGGTGGCAGTGTCTCGTTTCCGTGTCTTCAACTTCACCATCTTAGTCTGACACTGTGTTTCCGTTTACAATATCTTCATAAATTTGTTCTACATTTCTGAAATCTGTTGTTAAAACATATTTATCACAATTGTAGAAATCTTGAATTGAAACATCCTCATCTTCAACAAGACTTCTCCATTCTTCAGGGGTAATGTCATCTTCGTTGATTTCTACATCCGTACTTTGCAGTTCCACTACAAGTTCTTTGTGAATTCCAGCAACGCGAAAGCAGTTTTTTATTGTGGATGAAGAAACTTCTTTCCATGCTGATGTTATCATGTGCATTGCTTCCAAGATTGTAAATTTTCTAATTTTTATACTGTCAGCCGAATTGTTTATTAATTTCCTAATTAAAGACTTTCTGTAGTATGCTTTCACACTGCGAATGATACCCAGGTCTAATGGCTGCAACTTGCTAGTGCAATTAGCTGGTAAGAAATGGATAGTCAAATTCGTAAGTCCAGGGATATTTCGAGTATGTGCAGTGCATCGGTCGATTAAAAGTAAAACTTTTCTCTTTTCTCGATGCATTTTTGCATCAAATTTTCTAATCCAGTCAATAAAAATTTGTGATGTCATCCACGCTTTATTGTTATTGCGGTACTCACAAGGTTTCCTGGTGATATTCTTAAAACACCTCGGTTGCTTTGATTTGCCTATAACTAGTGGTAAGAATTTCTCGGATCCTACCGAATTAGTGTACAGTAAAACAGTCAGTCGTTCCTTACTGTGTTTTCCACCAAAACACTTTTCGCCCATATACGTTAAGGTTTTATTAGGCACCATATTGTAGAATAGGCCCGTCTCATCTGCATTGAATATGTTCTTCTCATTATATCCATCTAATATCCCCTTCAGCACTATTTTCCATTCATCCACTATTTTTTCATATACGGAGCCACTTTCGCCAGATATGCTTTTAAATACAAGCCCGTATCTTTCTTTGAACTTTGTTAGCCAACCAGCCGAAGCCTGAAAATTTTGCCTTCCAAACTTTTCTGCCAGAATAATAGCATTTTCTTTAAATATCACTCCGGAAATTGGAATGTTAGATGCTCTTGCCTGATGAAACCATTGCAGGACTGCCTTCTCAAACTCTTCTGATCGGCCACATTGAATTTTCTGCCGTTTTGATTTGGATCCCAAACCAAATTTTTGTGCTGCTTCAAGAATTTTCTCTTTGCTTGCTAAAATGCCTTTGAGAGTAGACTCAAGTAGCTGAAATTGTCGTGCGAATTGGACTTTTGTTATTACAACACTTTCTTCCCAGTTTTCAATAATTTTCACTTTTTCGCGTAGCGTAAGATGCTTTCGCTTTGATGCCATTTTACTCTGCTCACCTCGTATTCGTACTGGAATGAGCTCCTACACACAACCATGAATTATTCTCTAAACATGAACACGTGCTTCCCTCAAGGAGTGGGAGGGGGGTGCTTTTGGACAGTTCGTAAATCACATGACAACATGGTAGGTACAATAGAGTGATTCCACACCCGCACTAAGAAATTCGATCCACCAGGGAAGAACGTTCGATCTTCCGAGAAACAGTAATCCCCCCCTCCCCCGGTTTTTTCCACTGCAACAAGTCTATGATTGCAACAAACATAAAGGAAATTCCGGGTCTGTTATTGAAACCAAACTCCCCCACAGAAAGTAACCCTCTTGTAGATAAAATGTTGAAGAAAAAGTTTATCATGTAAGAAAAAATCGTCGTTAAATAGAAACAAAATCGTCTTAAAATAGAATTTTTTTACGTCGGAGGGACCGGGACCGGGAAATATCGTCTTTAAATAGAGATCGTCGTTAAGTAGAGCGTCGTTAAACAGAGAACCAACTGTATATATATATATATATATATATATATATATATATATATATATATATATATATATATGTATGTATATATATATATATGTATATATATATATATATATGTATATATATATATATATACATATATGTATATATATATACATATATATATATATATATATATATATATATATATATATATATATAATATATATATACATATATATACATATATATACATATATATATAGTCCACGGGAGGGATTATAACGAACACCCTCTACTCAGCAATTCCAACGTTAATATAGAATGCTCGCTTTGACGAGCAAATTCCCTTTATAAAATTATTTTACCTTCGGAGTTCAAATCCATTGAATTTACAGTCTTAATCAGATGGCATCTATCTTTAGCAGTTACACAACGGGCGCCGAAACTAATAAGGTCAGAGGGGGATGCTAGAAACAATTGTTTTCGGAAAAATCTTCGTCTCGTGACATGAATCAAAATGATTTATTTGAAAGGTGACTTATGAGAGCAAACATCGATTGTGACACTTAATCTGTGATTAATCGATGATCAATATAATAACCAACGTACTGTGTGCTCCATCAGGCTGAACACAGAAGACTTTATTGAACCTTAGAGAATAGTTAATTAAATTCACTTTCTTTTAAAATGGATAGAAATAGAGAGGGGAACGCTTTTAGATGTTTTTCCTCTTGATTTGGTACATTAATAGAAGTAAAAAATAAATGGAATTATTTATGATCAAATTTTATTTCCTTTTTAACTTTTCAGCAATATCGTGGGACGTCTGGTAAAAATATATTAAAGCAGAAGGAGTTGAGTGATTGAAAAGTAAATCAGCTAACATTGTGTGCAATAGAATCAGATTTTACATCTATGGGATATATCTAGTTATATCTAGGGGAATTGTTTTGCGATTTACAATTTGTTTCTAGTGTCAGTTATTTCCGGTGTCCTGCAGTTTTGCATATATTCTAATTAGAAATTAAAATACATATCTAATTAGAAATTAAAATGACATATAATTCAGATAAAATCACAAATGTGGTTACATAAACGTATGTATATACAAACGTATGTCTAGTTTACGTATAAATGAAGATGTTGAACCTTAAATTGGTCAAATTTCTCAAAAGTCCAGGTAAAAGACTTTGTTTCAATATATTTGTGCAAAAGTCATTCATACATTTGATTATTTTATCATCAAATTTCTGTACCTTATAAAGTTTTCAAGTAAAGTATCTAGTAGTATAAGAGTCTTATCCTTATCTATATAAGTTGCTGGAACAGTTATGTATATGAATGTTGTCACAAGTAATGCAGAAATGACACATTTTGACACGTCTCGAAAGAATCTCTTGAGCTTAATTTTCATTTTTCCAACATTTGTCTCAGTTTATGGCTAAAAAAAACTGTGATAGCACGTTACTATTGAAATATCTTACAATATAATTATGTTACTTTGTTCATTATTAGTTGTGGCAGTAAACGAAATCTTAATATAGGTTTCGAAATTAAGAAAGATGTTAAATAATATACTTCCTCCTAACACTTCTTCTAGACGAATGATGTATTCAGAAATTTTTCCCTAGCATTGTAACTGGAGTATAGTTTGCAGCGAAACGGACTCCCACATTTCTGAAGGTCACTGTAAAGGTGTAGTGGGAATAGTGAGGAGTGAGAAGTGGCAACGGTTCGGGTGGATTTTCTAGTTGTCAGTAGACACCATAAGTTGGTCCAGTGAATATCGCGGTTCCGTTATTCGCGCTTCGGGCTCTGTACAAAAGATGCCGTTTGTCAACGAAAAACAATCCTGCAATGGATTTCAAACGCGAATAAGTGTGTCTGCGTTAGCAAGGAAACCAAATGGTTGTATTCAAACCTTGATATTATGCAACGAGTTCGTAAGTCCGCTATTCGTGAGGATTTTGCCACCATTCTTCCACACTTGACCAACATATTGATAGAAAACTTCAGAGTACGGCTTCGAGGGTGCATCGCAAATAACGGGCGTCATCTGAGTGATGCTATTTTCAAAACCTGGTGAAAGATTAGTAGATCGTTAGTGGTTTTTGAAAACATAAAGTTTTATCCTTATTATGTGAAATTAGAACATGTAATAAAATAAAAAAATCGTATAGTGGCACTTTTTTTTAAAATTTGTTAATTTGAGAAAACACATTCTGACACATGTCTGAGATAACTAAAAGAACAAACTCAAATTTAATAGGCAATGTTAACATTTTAATTTCTCTTCTTTCATACTTAAAATTAATTTTATCATTAATTACAAATTTGTACTGAAACATCATAACAATTACCTACATACATAAAAAAATTATTCGAACACATAATAAATCCTAGTTATATATATTAATTATTCTGTGCTCTCGCCTGATAAAATATATTACAAATTATTACTCACCACCACCTTCATTGTAGACTGAAGGATATATATCATTGCCAAACTAAAATCGGTCCATAAGCAGACCTGAAAAATCAGCATACAAAAACATGGCGAGTAGCTGAAGAGCGGACAACTTAGAGGTCTTTATCAGTCACGGCCTTTTCTTCAACTGCCCAAAAAACTGTTAAAAAAATTTCAGCCCCGTAAAAGCGAGGTCAGAAAATGTTCTCGAACAATTAACATCTTTCAGCTATCATTGGTTAAAAGATGGTTGCTAGGCCGTTGCTATGGGGAAGCTATGTCCCCCTTAATGACCGAGAGGGTGGCAAGTAATTCTCCCTTCTGTGCACATGACCTTGCGTACTATTCGTACTATTACAGGTCACCATAAATTGCCTACGGGAGGCACATTCCGTTCTTCCCGGAAAACCGGTACGAAAACCCACAGGAATGATTTGGAGCATATATATATTTTAAGATTTACAAAAAATAGATACACATATAAATGTGCATGGAACCGAATTAATGTTGTATCGAGATTATGAAATCAGAAAATATATTTTTTTTACGGATAAAACAGTATATTAATGAAATAATTACAAAGTCGAGTTCCATGTCACAATTCAGTAAATTGTTTCTTTGGTTTTTATTATCCTTTGAGATGTGGGAGACCATTCTGCAACACCTTGTAATAAAAATACTATAGCATTAAATTTTATCAATTAAAGAAAAATAATAAGAATAAAAACTATCAGAATTTTGTTATGAATGATGAGAATTATGACAAATTGGGAGATGAAAATACTTAACTCGATACATCTAATACCCTTCGCCCCGTCAACAATAGATCAGAGCTCTCTATCGTAAACTCGAAAGAAAGAACAAAACATCTTACGTCTCGAAGGAGACCGGGCGTCAGTCTGGTTCATAAAAGTTATTGATATAAGAAAAAATTACCAAAACGAACATTTTTCAGTCCAGAATCTGTTTTCTTTTGTGTGTGATTTGTTTTAAGATATAGCATTCTGCATTCCGGGTTAATTAAAAGTAAATTCAAAAAGTTAGTTTTGAAATCATTCCTTTTATCTTGTTGAGAACCAGCGAAGCAGTAAACTTGACATACTTGCGTGCAAGGTAGTCATCCAAATGTCAGATTTTTCCCTCAAAAAATACAATGATCTGCCAAACTACAGAAGGGGAATTTCAAATGTCAATTGCTCATCTGCCAGTTGAGATATATTCACATTCTAAGAGATTCAGGTCATGGATGGAGAATGTTAAACCCGTTAGATCAGCGGTTCTCAACCTGGGGGGCGCGGCCCCCTGGGGGGGGCGTAGAAGAATTTTAAAGGAGGCATAAGTTTAAAAAATAAATAAATAAAAATTAAAACTAACTGTAATTTACTGTACTCAATTTCATATGTTCTAATAATATGTTCCAAATTAAGATATGTACAGTAATATAAAATTTTGTGTATGAAATTATCTATTCTATATTTTCATTTAATAACCATCTCCAGTTTCTAATTCCGATTGTACTACTTATATTGATCACATATGGTGCTGGTAGCGGCGGAGGCGTGACCTCACATCAGTGTTCAAAGAGGGGCACAGAGCCCGAAAGGTTGAGTACCCCCGTGTTAGGTTAATTTTCTTCTTTTTCAATGGTATCATAAATGAGCATTTACCATATAGTGTGACACTGTAATCAATGTCTAAATGATCAAGTTTAAATATCGATGAATTATTACTGCAATAGTTAATACCAATCATAATCTCATTTTTAACCCTCCATTAAGTTCCAATTTCACTACCAACTAAACTGAGCATAAAATATGAGGTTCGAAGGAAAATATTCTAATGTTTAAAGCATTAGTCCATTGGCAGATAATCCGAGTTTTCGTTATTAAAAATTCCAGTAATATACATTCTGCCAAATAAATACCGGTAATGATTCATTCAAAAAAATTGTGTAAAAGGAATTGAAAAGAAAATTTGCTGTAAGATGGGACCAGTGTTTCTTATTGTCCCCAAGAGTTTTGGTACAATTGTGGCAACAATTGTTTCGCCTGTTGTTATTTTTGATAGTGGTACTCAAATGTGTTCCGCTATTTTTAAAACGGATAAAAGTATGGAACAAAGAGTTTGCTTCAAATTTTGTGTTGACAATGAAATGTTTTGTTCTAAATCATTGAAGATGTTGGAGAAGGCCTACAATGTGTCAGCTTTATTGAAGACAAGAGCATACGAGTGTACAAAGCATTCAAAGAAGGCTGAGGAGTGGTTAAAAACTTGCCTCGTTCAGGTAGACCTTCAACGTCTTCGACAAACGAAAACATTGACAAAGTGAAGCAATCATTGTGTTGTCCATTCGGACTTCCTTCCGGGGGGGGGGGGGAATCAGTTAACAAACAATATTATCAGGCGCTATGACGCATTTGAGATAGAATGTTCGTTTGAAAATGCCTGAGTTGTGGAAGAATAATTCTTGGATTCTGCATTACAATATTGCGCCGGTCCACACATGAATCGTTACACGCGATTTTTTTATCAAAAACGCAACGTATGTCATGGACCAAGCACCGTATTCACCGATATGGCCCCGGCAGACTTTTTCATCTTACCAAAACTGAAATTACCATTTCATGAAAGACGTTATGAGTCCATTCATGATATAAAACAGCATTCACTGAAGGAGCTCAAGACATTAACAATAAGTACACTGGTGGCCACCCAAATTGCAACACCAAGAAAGACAAGAGATATCACACCAAAATTTATTTTGTAGATAACATGTTGACCAAGTATCAAATGATTAAATTTATAGACATCTGTGAAGTGTGGTTCCTGCCAAAATCAGTAGCCAGAGTAGCCGCCATTGTTGGAGATCACCGCTGCCCCCCTCCTCGGCATTGATTCAAAGAGACTTTGAATGAGTTCTTGGGGTACAGCAGACCAAGCAGCTTCCACACGTTGCCAAAGTTGATCTGCTGTAGCAGCTGGGGACGGAATCTGGGTCAATCGTAGAGCAACCATGGACCACATGTTTTCTATCGGCGAAAGATCCGGAGAGCGAGGCGGCCAGGGAAGCAATTCAATCTGGCGATTGACGAAGAACCGTTGGACAATGCGTGCCACGTGTGGTCGCGCATTATCCTGTTGAAATATGGCTGTGGGCAAGCCCTGAAGGTAAGGAAGGACAACTGGCTCCAACACCTCACAGATGTAGCGCTGGCTGTTTAAAGTACCGGCAATTGTACTAGAGGTGTGCGAGAGTGATATCCAATACCGCCCCATACCATAATACCCGGTGCAGCACCAGTGTGGCGGTGCATAACGCAGCTGTTCAGCATCCTCTCTTCACGGTGTCTCCAGACTCGAATGCGACCATCGTGGTGTTGCAGACAGAAGCGTGACTCGTCAGTAAAGACAATTTCATTCCATTCTGCCGTCCACATCCTTCTGTCATCGCACCATTGGCGGCGGAGACGTCTGTGGTTCTTCGTCAAGGGTAGACAAAGCAATGGACGTCTTGCGGACAGACCATTCTGCTGTAAACGGCGTCGAATGGTACGCGCAGACACTGGATGATGAGTTACAGACTGCATGTGCTGTGCTATGGTTCGTGATGTGACTGAGCGATCCGTCACTGCCATGCGCACAATTTGCCTATCATCACGTGAAGTGGTGCGCTGAGGTGGATGCTGAAGTGGTGCGCTGAGGTGGTGCGCTGAGGTGGTCCGTCGTACCCTCCTGCATCCAACGATCACATATCCGCATTACAGTTGTTTGGTTTCGTCCAACACGACTACCGATTTCCCTGAAAGATAATCCACAATCTCGGTAGGCCACTATCCTTCCTCTGTCGAACTCGGATACTTGATCAAAAGATGATCGCTGTTTTCGACGAGGCATAATTGATCGTTTTTTTGAAAAAACCACAAGAAAAACGCAATTGCCGAACTTGAAATCGTCGAAATCTCCAAGCCTTAAATAGCGCTTTGAAGTGGCGCCACAGGCGCGCGTGATATGCGTCTGCGCTGAAATTCTAATCATTTGCATATCTCACCTCCGCTAATGCATGTTGTAAATTTCATGTTATTTGCATGTTTCCTTAAGGGTGTTGCATTTACAGTGTCCAGCAGTGTATATGTAAGAAGTGTTTCGATAACTGGATAATTTGTTTACATAAGTGTATTTCATCACATTTTTAAGACGATAAAATAAATTTGGATGATTAAACCAATATTTTGTGTTTTATTGAATAATACCCTGAATTTGTGTTACAGAATGTAGATGTTGTCCTAATGAATTGTCATATTAAAAGGGAGGACACCCAGGAATACTTTATAGTGACAAAGAAGTATACAGGAATGGCCAATGTCGCCATATTGAATTCGAAATTGAAGAGCTGCAAAACAAGAATAAATTGGTGACAGAAATATCAAAAAGGAGATTCACATTAGTATTGATCAATATTTATTTTTTTTATATCTTTAAAGGAAAAAAAAGGTGGCTTAAGGCCTTAACAACAATCCATTTTTAGAAAGGTGAGGATCCCATCTTGGATCCGGCGGTCTGCGAGGGAAGCTCCGTGCTAAGCTGTCCGCGGGAATGAAAGTCAGGTCCCCGTCTAAAGTCTTCATACTCGTAGCAGCTAACCGCATGGCGTTCGGAGGGCAGTCTGTCATAGTCATCAACGCTGAGTCTCTCCTTGCCGGTGGTCACGTGATAGGTGATGATTTGACCAGATGTCGATTGGCGCTTGCCAAGTAGTCGCCAAGCTCTGGATGAAGGCTGAGGAACAAAGGGATTACGTATGGTGTGTATGGTTGGAGGGCGATAACTGGCATATCTGCCAAGTAAAGGAATGTCAGCAATCGCAACCCTTTTTGCTGGAATGCTCGTTAACGTGGGGTGAGGTTTAAGATGTGACAAAAAAAGAGTTTCTTCGTAATATTTTGTATAGATAGGGGGGAAATCCCATATCTACACTTAACGTCGGTTCATTGTAAAGGGCAGTTCCCCAAACTGCATTATGATATACTATTGGTATATTTAATGGAGATGTAGATATTTCGTAAAATAATTCTGAATGATGTAATTAAACAAAACGTTAAACAAAACGTTACGACATTCACCCCCGGAGACACACAAAAAAAACTTGTTGTTGAGCAATGTAACAAAATAAATGGCGTAACGAAAAAAAGAAATTTGTGATCGTAAAAGTTATGTGTTTTCGTATTGGTTGTGTAACAATATAAAATATAGAAAATATAAAATATAAAATACCAAATGGCAACAAAAACTGGAAAAACACTTCCCCTACAAAAATAATAAACAGGTTAAATATGCATATATATATATATAAATGTAACAGACAATAAAATAGTGATGATTAAATAAACATAAGTGTGAGGAATAACTATCTTGTACAAAAAGTATTAGAATGTGAGGGAATTACTAGCTGCCACTATATTGAGTGGACTTACACACATATGAAAAAAAGGTATCTCACTTAAAGAGTACCAAACATAACAGACAATGCCACTATTTAGAGTGGACTTACAACAATGCCACTATGTAGAGTGGACTTACAACAATGCCACTATGTAGAGTGGACTTACAACAATGCCACTATGTAGAGTGGACTTACATAATATACAGTGCAGTTGGTTCTAGGATGAAAACTGACTGAAAAAAATCGAGTTGTGAGTACTTTCAGTATCATCACAAACGAACACAAAAATCGAGCAGGAGGCTGCAGTCCTCCACGTGGACATGTAGTTGCGTCACACAAAGTATATGCTCGTAAAAGTTATGTTATAAAAAAATTCACCTCATAAAAATGTCCCACAGTAAGGGATGCATACAGTTATCCTCAAATAGCATATACATATAAGATAAGTGCGTAAAAGATATATAGTAAAAAAATATGCAAACAATAATAGATAGGGAATATATATAATGGGAAAGTGTTTCCAGGGAGAGGTGAAAAGTTCACCAAAACAAAAAGATTTAAAAAAATAGAGTTCATCACCAGTCAACCAGGTACAGTGCGTAAAAAGTATCAACGTATGTGAAAAAAATTAAAAGAAAAGGAACATGAGTTCTGGCAGACAAAGAAAAGTTAACTAGCCTTAATAATCTCAACACCATTCAAATTACAATTAATCTGTTTAGTTACAAAGAAAAACATGGTATGATTACAATGATAGCTCACAATAAGAAAGTAGTGTTAATTACATAAAAATTGTCATGACTTGTATTACATCTATGGGTTGTGACTTACTTTAAAGCAAAAGAAAATAGTTGTGGAGTCACTTTTCCCGAACAATGCAAGCCTTACAAAAGAAGCGTAGAATTTAAACATAGAAACAAACATGAAAACAAGGAGCAAATCTACGCCAGCGTAAGAAAATGCTAGGACATAACAACACACACAATATAATTATTTAGTGTCGCGCGCCTCTACCAAACAATTATATTCAAAAAATTAAATTCTAGCCCTAAAGTAATAGCGAGTATTTTGTTTTGGAGCAGTAGATTGTTCACAAAGTTTATTTTCAGAGTTACTATTAACTGTTTGTTGTAAATAAGGTTTTCGAGGAGGAGCTAACATTAGTCTATCAGTATGAATTTTAAAAGTATTTGCAGAAGGATTGTTAAGTATTCTTATGGAATAAGTGACTATTGAATGTTGAGTGATTACTTCATATGGTCCTGTAAACTTTTTATGAAATTTATCTTTTGATTTTAAATAAACAACATCACCAATATTAAATTTGCGTAGTTTAGCATGAGGAAGTTGCTTATCAGCTTGATTAATTTGTTTAAGTTTAAGATTATCATTTACAGACTGATAGATGCTTTTTAATGATGACAAAATGTTATGTAAATAAAGAGACTTATCTAGTTGTTGAATATTAACACTGTTATCAAACGTATCAAAAAGTAGGGAAAGTTCCCTGGCAAAATGTAACATGTTAGGAGAAAAATTTGTCGAAGAGTGGATAGAGCCATTGTATAAATTCTGATGAATAAGTACAGCATTTTTGAAGTTTACTTTAGATTCAAGTAGAGAATTAATAGTATTCTTGATAGAAGTATTTATGCGTTCACAGATACCATTCGCCTGAGGATGTCCAGACGACGCATGAGACAAATTTATACCCAATGAAGAAGAAAACTTATTGAAAACCTCAGAAGTGAACTGAGTTCCCAAATCGGTTAAAATAGTAGATGGACGACCAAAAGTTGAAATGTAATTGAAAAGAGAGTTAGTTACAGCTTCAGAAGTAATTTTAGAAAGTGGATATAATTGCATGTGTCTGGAAAAATGGTCAATTATAGTTAAGATATACTGGGAATTTTGTAAAGGACCTAAAATATCCATAGCAATAGTTTGATTTGGAGAATTTGGAATAGGATTAGATTGGAAAGGGGCTTTTGGAATATTATGTTGTTTTTGTTTAATGCAAGTATGACAGGAGTTAATAAAATTTACAGTATCAGCATACATGCCCTTCCAATAGTAACGTAATTGAAGTAAGGAATAAGTTTTGTCTATGCCAAAATGAGGTAAGTGCATTATATTTAAAATTTTAGCTTTTAGTGATTCAGGAACAACAATAATATTGTGGGGAGATGAATTATTAGAAAATTTGGTGTCCCAGCAAAGTAATTTAGTTTCAGGATGAAGATAGTAAAATTTCAAGTTCTTAGGAATATGTTTACGTTTAGCATTTAAAGAATTTCGAATAATATTTAATTTAACATCATTAATTTGTTCATTTAGAAAAGTTCGAGTTGAAATTTCCAAGTATGGGTCACTAGTATTATCATGAACTTGATTGTCATTGGGAGAAGTAGAGATATTATTAACTTCATTATTAGGAATTTCTGAATGAGACACAGCATTATCATTAGATGTGGAAATTAGAGAAGTATCAAGAACATCATTAGAGTTATTATCAACATGAGGAATCTCAGAATCAAGATGGGAAACAATAGGGAGTATTTCTTCAGATTGAAGTAATAAAGGATTAGTAGTTAAAGTTTCACAAGGTGGATTTATATCAAAACGAGAAAAGAAGTCAGCAAGCACATTATCCTTACCAGGAACGTGGACAAAATTAAATGAATATTCACTAAGTTCCATGAGCCATCGAGTAGTTAAATCAGTTGGTGAAGCAGTATGCTTGTAATTAATTAGGGATTTGCTATCAGTTAATACAGTAAAGTCACGGTTAAATAAATAATGTTTAAATGAAATGACACTTTTAAATAATGCATACAGTTCTAATTTAAGGGCAGGATATCTCTTTTCTGAGGGTTTGAGCGTTTTGCTAAAGTAAGAGATTGGTGTGAAAGAATCGTTAGATTTTTGTAATAATATACCAGATATTCCATTAAGTGAAGCATCTGTGTTAAGATAAAAAGGTTTTTCCCAATTTGGAAGAGTGACAAAAGGATGATTGAAAAAGATGTTTTGTAATTTAGTAAAAGAATTTTGATGATTAGTTTCCCACTTAAATTTAGCTTTAGGAGTAGTTAAGTCAATTAGTGGTTGTATTAATGAAGCATATTTTGGAATTAAATTTCTGTAAAAACCACAAACGCCAATAAATCTTTTAAGTTGTCGTTTAGTTGTGGGAGTGGGAAAAGAGGTAATTTTGACAATATTCGACTGAATGGGAGTAATGGCATTTTGTTTGACATGGAAACCTAAGAAATTTATACTAGTAGTGTGGAAAGAACACTTACTAGGAGACAAAGTAATATTGAATTTAATTAAAGTTGACAAAACAGCAGTTAATTTGGATACGGTTTCCTGAAAATTATTAGAGCCGATGACGATGTCATCTTGATAGGCAAAAATCCCAGGCAGATGAATTTCATCTAGCACTGAGTCAATTAAGGATTGAAAGACACTGGAGGCAGTCTTAAGACCAAAAACCATCCGTTTATTTTTGAAAGAGCCAAAAGGAGTAGTAAAAGCAACAATATGTTGTAAGTCTTGAGGTAGATCAATTTGCCAATATGCATTTGGTAAATCCAAAGCAGTGAAAAATTTGTAATTAGAGAGATTGGAGATAATATTGTTAATTTTAGGAAGTGGATAGGAAGAAGATTTTATGACCGAATTTAAGAGTCGGAGATCAAGTGCAAGACGATAATTGGGTTTTTGAGTTTTTGAGAAGGTCTTTTTCTTGACTAAAAGCATTGGACAACACCACTCAGTGTTTGATCTTTCTATAATACCAGCAGATTGCATCTCATCTAGCTGCTGAATGGCAGTAGATTGAAGAGCTTGTGGTATAGGAAAAGGTAACGTCTTGATTGGATAATGATTTAGAAGTGAAATGTGAGGTTTCACTCTATCAGTGTGACCTAAAGTGGTCAGAGATTTGGAGAAGGCAGCATAACTCTTCATTAAAAGGTTTAATAAAGAAATTCTCTCCTCTTCAACCAAATGTGCAAGGTCAAAGTCGGTAGGTAAAAGTTCAGCTTTACGCTGACTCAAGACTTCCTCTGAAGCTTCAATGAAATTGACAGTGTGAGAGCTAGCAGAAGGAGAATCCTGAGATTTTGAAATACTCTGGATAGAGTCAAGGGAAGATATGTCGCCAACAATGGCAGACTTGGATTTAGACATACTCTGGATAGAGTCAAGGGAAGATATGTCGCCAACAATGGGAGACTTGGATTTAGACATACTCTGGATAGAGTCAAGGGAAGATATGTCGCCAACAATGGCAGACTTGTTAAAATGTAAGGTTTCATTTGATATATTTTGTACATATATATAGAAGTTCATACCAGCATTTTGCTTAATCTCTGAAGATGTGCATGCTACAGTGGTAGGACATTGC
Source organism: Dolomedes plantarius (assembly GCA_907164885.2). NCBI lineage: Eukaryota > Metazoa > Arthropoda > Arachnida > Araneae > Dolomedidae > Dolomedes > Dolomedes plantarius. The sequence continues at coordinate 42,419,153 of OU015498.1, forward strand.
ACACTATTATCTGACGACAAATAATTTTCACCTTCCTCAACAATGTCTTGCATTGAGTGTATGGAAGGGTAACAGACAAGTTGAGAATTAAACAAAACGTTAGGAGAAAACAAAAATTCAGAAGTAGGAAAAGATGAGTCAGTGTGGACTTCTACATATGTGTGGTCATTTGGTTGTATCATTAGTTTGTTTGTCAAGAAAACATTATAATTCATGTCACAATTGTCTACAGGTTGTTCAATATTCTTAGAATTTGTATACACAACATTTTCATTCACATTAGATAAACAAGATATGTGTACATTATTATTTTCATTACAATGGGTTAAGGTATAATTGTTAACTTCATTTTGTGGAGAAGAAATCAATGGTACTTTAGAATTCTTAATATTGAGACAAGATTCATTTACATTTAGTGAAATACCATTGTTTCGCATAAAATCATAACCAAGGATGGCTTTAAACACAGGAGAATTTAAAGTAGTAATGTAAAAAGAATGTTTAAAGTTGAATTTGTCAATTTTAAAAGAAAACAATGCACAACCGAAGAAATTAACACTAGAATTAATAGTTTTAATGGTTAAGTTTCTAGATAATAATTTATATTTAATAGTTGACTTAATGTCATCAAAAAAAGATTTAGAAATTAAGCTTATAGTCGAACCAGAATCAATTAACATTTTTACATCCTTATTTTGTAGATTTATGTTAGCAACAGGCAAAGAGAAATTCAAATTGTCAACATTCTGATTAAAAATATTACCAGTATTCTCATTGAGAGAATTAGGGATACTAGTATTGAGCACAATATCCTTACTTTGGGAACAAATTGTTTGAGTAGCAACATTATGTTTTAACAGTATTGGTACATATTGAGTTGATTTATGAGACATAGTTTTAGTAGTACACACATTGGCTGACTGAGCAACTGAGAACTGATTTTCAGCACAATCAGTCTCCTTTGTTAGTTTAAATGATTTTGAAAAGGTGGAGCATTCACATTGGGGAAACCAGTATTTTGTTGACTATGATCATTATTTGTGGTGCTCGTTCTTAGAGTTCTTTTAAAAGAAAAACAATTCTGCATGATATGCCCGAATCGACCACAAAAAACACACTGGATTCTTTGAGAAGATGCAACGTTGCTGTTACTAGAGTTGGTGTTATTTCTGTTCTGGTATCGCTTAAATTTATCTCTGTTTCTATTGCTATTGTTTACATTGTAATTTCTGTTTGGTCGCTTGTAGTTATTATTAGAATTATGTTTAGGTCTCTGATATGGCCTATTACGATCAAAAGTGTTTGTTTGTTTATTAGATTGATTCAAATTTTTAATTTCCTGCTGCAAGGCATTAACTTGAGCAGTCAAGTGGGACACAGAGTTATCATTGTGATTAGTGTAAACATTAGATTGTACAGATATTTCCTGAAGTTGCTGAGCACGACTGACAGCCTGTGAGTAGGTTTTTATGTTATCTTCTAAGATTTTTATTTTTGTGGAATTAGGAATTGCTTCCAAGATTTTGTTATACTTAATAGCATCCAAAGCAGTAACATCAGTGATCTGGGGATAAACATTTTGTACTAACAGATCCAGCCTATGTGCCAAGTTTAGTATGGTTTCTGAAGGCAATAACTTAAGAGAATTAAGTTCTTGTATGGAATTAAGATTAGACTGAGGTTTGAAAAAATCAGCAAATTTCTGCTTGATTTCAAGTAAGGTATTTAAAGATTTAAATTGTGAGCATTCAATGAAATATTTGAGTGCTACACCAGATAGTTTAGTTTTAAGGAAAGCAATAGTTTGAGCGTCACTCCACTTATTAAAATTTTGCAGGTCACTAACCTGATCAAAGAAAAAATTTAGCAGCGTGGAGTCCCCATCGAAAGGGAGAATGTTTAACAGCATGGACTGATTCTTTGCCATAGTTAAAGCAGTTTAAGTATGAAAACAAATACCGAGTACACAAATGAAGTAAGGAAAAAAAAATATAACAATGTACGTATAGCAAAAAAATAAAAAGAAACAAAATGTATTATAAAAACCTATACGCACGCAAAACAAGGCAAAATATATTAAATAATGTCATTTTGTGTTGAAGCTACACATATATATATATTGATACATTATCATCTCGCAAAAAAAAAATGACCAACACTTTATACAAGAAAAATTACCATACATTATCATCAAAAATCATTATTCCTATTTTAAATGGTGCTAGATTATTGCACAAAGTTTATCAAATTTTATTCATTCTATGCGTGGTACGCAAAAGTTGAGTGTTAAAATACTGAATAAAATGCCAGACACTCATATACCAAAAATTTACGTTAAAACAGAAAAAAATACCATAAAAAAATGAGCACAAGTACCTGAGTTGACGAGGTGCCCTGGCATGGCACCAGATGTCCTAATGAATTGTCATATTAAAAGGGAGGACACCCAGGAATACTTTATAGTGACAAAGAAGTATACAGGAATGGCCAATGTCGCCATATTGAATTCGAAATTGAAGAGCTGCAAAACAAGAATAAATTGGTGACAGAAATATCAAAAAGGAGATTCACATTAGTATTGATCAATATTTATTTTTTTTATATCTTTAAAGGAAAAAAAAGGTGGCTTAAGGCCTTAACAACAATCCATTTTTAGAAAGGTGAGGATCCCATCTTGGATCCGGCGGTCTGCGAGGGAAGCTCCGTGCTAAGCTGTCCGCGGGAATGAAAGTCAGGTCCCCGTCTAAAGTCTTCATACTCGTAGCAGCTAACCGCATGGCGTTCGGAGGGCAGTCTGTCATAGTCATCAACGCTGAGTCTCTCCTTGCCGGTGGTCACGTGATAGGTGATGATTTGACCAGATGTCGATTGGCGCTTGCCAAGTAGTCGCCAAGCTCTGGATGAAGGCTGAGGAACAAAGGGATTACGTATGGTGTGTATGGTTGGAGGGCGATAACTGGCATATCTGCCAAGTAAAGGAATGTCAGCAATCGCAACCCTTTTTGCTGGAATGCTCGTTAACGTGGGGTGAGGTTTAAGATGTGACAAAAAAAGAGTTTCTTCGTAATATTTTGTATAGATAGGGGGGAAATCCCATATCTACACTTAACGTCGGTTCATTGTAAAGGGCAGTTCCCCAAACTGCATTATGATATACTATTGGTATATTTAATGGAGATGTAGATATTTCGTAAAATAATTCTGAATGATGTAATTAAACAAAACGTTAAACAAAACGTTACGACAGATGTACATGGAGGTTTAGATATATAGACAATAAGTACAGGGTATTCTAAACTTAGACATCCTTTCGAGAGTAAGTCGAGTACCTTAATTTGATGTGTAACTATTCGTAAATTGGATCGTCGGCATGTTCCTGATACATATTACTTTGATTACAAAATATAACCAAACAAGGTGAAATTTACGACTACATATCATGAGAAGACTGAATTTCAAATACCTCTATTCATGTGATAAATAGAGAAATCAAATCAGAATAATTAGTCATCATTGAATAATATCTTTTAAAAATACTTTCAAATATTAAATAATCTTGTTATTAAAATTACTAAGTAGTTTCAAAAAATAATTTTTTTTAAAGTCAGGCAAAACTTGTCTCTTATAAGATAAAAAGAAAGCATTATTTTATATTAGAGAATCCGTTCGACTACAGTGGATGCCCTCAAAGTAAGGCTGCCCTTTACTATTTTATTTTTCTTGAAGTAAAACTTGATCCATTTCCTCTTATTTCTGTCCTTTTATATTCATCTGTTAGTAAGGAAAGTTGCATTTTACATCGACACATGAGCTAAATTTAAGATGTCTACTATGATCCGTTCTTAATATTAGATGAGCCAATGTAGCAGTGCCACGTTTAATCCAGGTGGTAATTACTATATCCTCCAGTGAATTCGATCTGAAAAAGGCTAAAACTAATCGGAAAACTTTTTTCTAGCTCCTCAAACTCTCTTATTCTTACACGTTTCGGATCCTTTTAGCGCGGTTGAAAAGGATGATTATAATTGATGGCACAACGTACTTTACCGCATTTTCATGGCTGTGATGCTACAAATCTTGTTTTCATAATGCCTTCGCATGTCTAGATGTGCGTTTCTGTTGAAAATGGGATTAATTTCGCATGATTAATATCACACGAATGCTAGAATTACGTATATTGTATATATTGTTCATAATACACTCTGTATATACAGGGTGTCCAGCGAAGAAGTCCCTGATTTCAAAGTTAAAAATCTCGAAAACAAAGATCTGTAGAAGAATGCAACACACGGTATTTTTATCGTGAAAGCTGTAAGAATTTTATACACAATTTTCGAAATTGTTACAAAAGCTGCTAACAGATGGCGCTGTTAGCCAAATTTACTGCAATTTACTGGCGCTGGCATGGATTGGTCTCCATATTCACCGGACCTGAGTCCTTGTGACTATTTTTTTGCGGAGCACATTAAAAGATACTGTCTACAGGACCCATCCCACCACGCTGGACGAGCTTCAGTCGGCGATCTGTTGGGCAGCTGAATTGCTGTTGAGACACTACAGGGTGTGATGGCAAATTTTATTGTTCGTTTGCGCCACCCCCGTACAGCGAATGGAGAACAGTTTGAAAAGATTGTGATCTAATGATTGCAATGACTGCTTGCAAAGAGTAAGAGTTTATGCATGCTGATACGAGTTGTAGGGCGCCATCTGGTGGCACCTCTTGTAACTATTTAGAAAATTGGTGTATGGAATTCTTACAGCTTTCACGATAAAAATATCGTTTGTTTCATTATTCTACAGATCTTTGTTTTCGAGACTTTTAATTTTGAAATCAGGGAATTCTTCGCTGGACACCCTGTATTAGGATGGTTCGATGAATGTTTCATAGTAAGTTTCATTGAATGTTTCATAGAATGGTTCATCACTTATTAGGGATTGAATAATACAACTTACTTACTCATTATTTTATTTTAATGTAATTCATCTCTGTAACAGACGCCAAACAGCAATACAGAACATAAACACACAGCAGTGACGTCAATAACGGTTACAGGATGGAAACATGAAAAGCGTTCGCAGCGCCAATCGACAAAGCGGACTGTATGAAACACACTCTAACACACACACATACATACATACATATATATATATATATATATATATATATATATATATATATATATGGCAATTTTGAGATTATGTCATTGAAAAATATCTATGAAGTGCCCTATCGTGCTCCAAAAGCGACACATCTCTATCTCGCAATTTGTCCAACTGTGGGCAGTTGTATCAGATTTATTGTAATACTGATATTTTGAGTTGTGCCTTATATGTTTAAATAAAAAATATATATATATATATATATATATATATATATATATATATATATATATATATATATATATATATATATATATATATATATATATATATATATATATATATATAATGAAGCTTCTATATGACGGCCAGACATGGTTTCGAAAAAAGTAGTCATTTAGAGGGGTGGCCGGTAAAAGAAGTTTCACTATATATATATACACTACACATAAAATTTTCATCAACTCTAATTCTGACGAAGCAAGGTAATCATTTTCTCCTGATTTAGATCAGCTGACATCGCATCTAAATTTGTAATCTTGGTAACGAGATTTATCGTGAAAGGTTCTCATTAAAAGTGAGCCTTGGGGAAAACATATTAACATGTCACATGTATACCTTTAATTCTACGTATTTTCCCCAACTATTTCCTTCCAGACCATTCACGACACGTCCGGGTCGTCGTCGATTCAGGATTTAGAGAGGTCATTCAAAAGATGTCAGTGTTAAAACAATATTTTAAGTAATGCAGTTTGCCTCTATCTTTTCTTATAACAGCAATGAAAAAGAAAAGATGGGGTTTTTTCTATTAAATTGTAAAATCTGTACAGTTTAGTGTAACGCATTCTGCTACATATACGTTAAAAATTAGGTGGAGATAGTGTGCTTTTCCAAAAAATAAATGTGACCTCTATCCATTTATCTTTACGTCAATGAAGTGAAAGAAAAACATATTAAAAATGTTCCATCTCATGAAAGTATATTTTTAAAATTTACTAATATATATATATATATATATATATATATATATATATATATATATATATATATATATATATATATATATATATATATATATATAAATATAACGGTATTATAGTAGAGAGTAATGATGGACCCTTTTTGAGGCTCATGAATGTATATTCTATTTTAATGTATTGTAAAACTAAGTAATCACCTAACCAGACATCTTTTTATCTCAAATTGTGTATTATACTATACAGAAACAGGAGACCTACTTCAATCAGTAGAAATAATTGGGACGTAATCGAAACACAAAGCGAAGAATTTTATGAAAAAAAGATCCCAATCACAAATATTTATACATATATATATATATATATTCCCCGAATGCGGAGGCCTTGTCCTTAGACATTCGCCTGTTAACACCGCGGTATTGCTAGCATCTTTGTTATAGGTTACCATATAGGCGTCGACCCTAAGAACCGTGGTCGACCCTATGAAGCCTATAATTTTTAACCGAATCAAGTGACGAGACCGGAAAAACTTGACCCCTCACCTCCAGAGGTAAATTTGAGAACTTGGAGGACATTGCAGCCCCGACAGATTTTTCGCGCACCAGCCTTTGTTAGACTATACGACAGTGGATTTGTCAACTAGCGGCATCGGACCGGGGACGCTCAGATCACTTTCTGCCTTTGCCAACTCTCTCTATCAATATATATATATATATATATATATATATATATATACAGGTTGTTATCAAAATAATGGAAAAACTAAGAAACATCATGAAAACTTTTAATAATTCGGCGCAGGATCACCTTTGTTATGTAATACCACCTGATTCACCTTGGAATTGGATTTTACATGTCATGAATAGTGGTTAAGAATATATTATACCATTCTTCGGGGGAAAATCATGAAAGTTCCTGTACAGATGCTGTGGTGCATATCGATACCTAGCTCTATTCGCTTATACAGATCACAGTGGTTGCATGATGTATAGTCAGGGGGGATTGTACAGGGCAAAATAAAATATCTGACTTCTTTTTCATGCTCTTCAAACGAATATTTGATAAAGTTGTATGTATAGGGGATTATCATTCTGCATCCATATCCTGCAAGAAACAATGTTTTCACCATAGGATGGACTAGTGAGCTAAAATTTCGACATAGTCCTTCCCATTCAGTCTCCCCTTCATTGTTTTCAATAGGGCATGAAGAAAACCATGAGATGCCATCTCTAACCCGGATAGATCTATCTCCATGATTGACAGTTGAGATAAGACAGCCAGAATCTTACGCCTGTGTAGGTATTCTCCAGACATACGCATGTCCTGTTGCGAGGAACAATGTGAACAATAATTTCTGGACCAAATGCGTATTTCGACATATTACTCGACCAGGATTTTCGCTCGTGGCAACATTTTGGAAGATATTTTGTATTGGCATCTATTACGAGGGGTTTGGGAATAGCTACTTCTCCTTAAATTCTTTGTTTGTGAAGTTCCCTTCTACCTCTGTTGGTTGATACCGGAACATGCAGATGTAGATTGAGCTCTTCTGTCATTTTAGTTGCAGTTGTTTTCTTTCTTCATGTCACAATCCGCTTCAATAGCTCTTCCGTCTCTTTCACTCAGCTCTCCCTTTCGTGCACTATTTTGTTTGGCAAAGGATGCTTTTCAGTGCATTCTGTATGCTGTCATGACTTTCGACACCATAGCTTAAAACACACCGACTAGCCTGGGGGTTGTAGTAACAGATACTCCAATTTAAACGCGCTCAAATAATTTGCCCTTTTTGCAAGGTCTGCAAGATTTGACATTTTACGCTGTTCCCCACAAAAGCACGATGCCCTTAGCCTCATTACTGTAACCTGACAGAAGAAAAATACATACCCTATAATATATTAAAGAAAACCGGTGGCCAGACATGTTGTTTAAGAAAAACGATGCACATCCATAAACACCACTGATATTGATAGGCTTTTCCATTATTTTGATAACCACTTGTATATGTATATATATATATATATATATATATATATATATACATATGTGTGTGTGTGTGGGTATGAATGGGTGTGTATAATTTCAGGCACCCTCTGTAACATTCCTTGTGCTATTCACATGATATTCGGAAGAGAAATATTTAGGTTTAGGTTTACCTGAAATTTGTTTCGATAGAATTGCTTTATATGAAATACTTAAGTATTATACAAATTCCTACTTAATAGTGAGCTTTACATTTTCTCATATTGCGCAAACGGAAGGACGTAATCCATGGCACAAAGACTGAAATGTAAAGAACGGTAAACTTATATGTTCCTGCATTAGTATTTTCTTATCGACTGACTTAAATACTCTGAAACATTTATGTTCAGGTAATAAACTATTACAATGAAGTTTTATCCTCTTATTAAAGATAGTTATGGTCACAAAAACATCATGAGTTTGTAAAACTTTATAATATATATGCTAAAATTATTTATTTCTACATTCATCAGAGTGTCTTTTAATCTTTACAGGGAGAAAAAAAAAATTCATGATTATTAGTCAGATGTGAAATTAACGTTCAAATAGTGTATCAGAAAAAGGAAAATGTCACTATGCTAATTTTAAATTTAATATATTTCTGTCCAACTATTAAAATTAAATACGAACTGTCATAACAATCATGGTTCAAATGGTCTTTTCAGTTCTTCCATTTAATGACAATGCATCATTCGGACGAAATAAATTTATTGACTTGACAAACATACACATAATACACTTAGAAGAAACAAAGGAATAAATATAATTTACCCACGGCAGAAGCTCTATAATAATACTCTCAGCTTACTTGCTAAGAGTATTTCTAGCCGACAGAGAATGTGCTCTCAGAGTGATTGTAATTGTGCCGCCAACCTGCACACTCGGGCTGCTACCTTTTGCTTTATCAATTCTCAACTGACCGTCTCCCCTCGTGACCGTTTGGAGGTACACCCGTCGTTCAGGAATTTCCTACTATTATCAGGCACAGTCTCTAGCTAAAGTCGCCTGATACTACACGAACCGAACGCAATGGTTATTATTATGGGTTTTATATGACAATTAACCCATAATAAATCTCGTATTATCTCTGCCTAAATTTCACCAAAAATTTTCAAAAGGAAACTCATGTATGTCGTATCCATTACTCTACCGAATGATAGGATAATTACAAGATAAAAATAAGTGTTCATATACCATGTTATCAAATATTCTGTTAAATCATATAAACTTGACAATTCTATGTATTAATAAATACTTTTTAAAAATTTTTTTGGTGAATTATCCCATCAACTTGAAAGAAAAGGAAGTTAATTGGAAGTTAACTTGCGTTTAACTTTTCGTTCCCATCCCGGCCGATAGATGGCTGCACCAGTCTACAAAACAAAATTAACTGAAAATGAATTCAATCCTGCTTAAAGATGGCTAAAAGTATTAAAAAAATGCATTGTCATCGTGTTCTGAGCTATTCTAAAAGTTTCAAATGTCTAGCTAGCCGGGAAGTTAAAAATCGATTGCAAGATTTGTACTGGACAAACACACACGCACACACACAAACAAACAAACAAGAAAGTAAGTTAATAAAAACATGGGAAAAATACACCGAATTTCAATAAATTTATAGATACAGTAAGCACCGCTTATAGTGATCAGTGGTTATAAGAATCAACCGTTTATAAGAATCAATATCGCAAAAACAAAAACAAATGTATTATTTCCATGTTAAAATTTTCGTTTTAAAGAATCAATCCACCGGTTTTAAGAATCAGCTTACACTCTTTGCTTTCCTTTCATTTTTCCAAAAAAGCCACTTAAACCCTCTAAAGGCACGAAGTTCTTTCTTCATTTTTTTAAAAGAAAGAGTGATAAGATGGGATGGAATACAGTCGTAAAATACATCCCTTTCTTTGTTAGACATAACATAATGGATTCCACTTAAACACTTTACCTAAACACTGCCCGTGTAGCTTGACCCAGGGGCATCTAACCCGTCCGAGTCCGATTTCACTTTTTTCCACTGACAAAAAAAGACAGGGACTTTTTTTTTTCCACCTCCCACATCCTGGTTGCTGCTTCCTGGACCCTAAAACACATAAATAATCGGCGAAGTGTCCACTATCATATAGGCAAACGTGACATTAGTAGATTCAGAACATTATCAAACCGTGAAATGTAAGCTAGAAGCTGAATCTTCGTCTGAGACTATTGATATTGAAAGAGGTATAAACAGCCTCCTGAAAACTTCATTACGTCAAACTACCATAGAAAACTTTTTCTAGCACCCTTCCTGTAGTTGAAATGTTAAACTGTTAAGCAGGTATGTTGTAACAAATATTGGATTTTTTTCTTCTCTAATTATAATCATGTGTATCTACTTATAGGTCTAGAAATTAAGTTGTATTTTTAAAATTATAAAGAATAATTTTAATGAAAGATAATTAACGTAAATTAAAGAGTATTTTATGGTAAATTGTCTAATATATGTATATAGGTGTGTGTGTGTGCCTGTTCAAAAACCTGAATTTCGGCTATAAGAATCAACCGCTTATAAGAATCAAAAACAGTAATAACCAACGTGATTCTTATAAGCGGAATTTATTTACTTGTATCTCACTTTCGTTTAATTAACCGAAACTGGAATCAAAATTTGAACGGAATTATTAAATAAAATTAAAGAAACGTCTTAGTAGTACATTTCCATCCATCAAAATTCATTCATTCTCATTCTGCTAAATGCTTGTTTTTTTTCTATTTTCGCATTGCGACTGCACTTTTTGCCAAGCGAGCAGAATAAGACCCTACTAAAATGTGAGACTGTAGTGATAGGTTTGTTTATGATGCACACCAATATCTCCTTTTTTACTCTTTATCAGTATAAAATACAGGGTGCGGTAGCATGGACTCCCAAGTTTCAAAGAGTAATAAAAAACGAACGAAATAATTTACAGAAAAATGTTTATATTATCGAAAAGCAATAACAATCTAGTTTTACAACTAGATTTTGAGAATAACTTTAGTAAGATGGCACCAGTTATTTGCGATGAACTGACGAATACGATCTTTAAAGCTTTCCATCACTATGTTGGTCATTTCTGGAGAAATGGTGGCAACTTCCTTACAAATAGCGGACTCCCGGACTCGTTGTATATTATCAGGTGCTCTGATTTTCGGACGAAGACCAATTGGTTTCCTTGGCATTAGCAGACCCACTTAAAGCCCGAAAATGCATAAAGCCCGGAGTCTGTGAAAAATACCCTCTGTGTCAGGGTTACAGAATCATTGTTTTTAAAGAATTGCGTTGTTCACCGGGTCAAGTCATGGTGTTTACTGACAACTAGAAAACCCGTCCGAATTGTTGCCACCTCCCGTGCTGCATTACCCCACCACACCTTTACCAACGACCTTCAGAAATGTGGGAATCCAGTTTGCCACACCCTATTTTCAAGTTTTAGTGCTAGGGACAAATTTTTGGATACATCGCTCGTTTAGAAATCGTTTTAGTAGGAAGTATATTAGTTTAAAATCTTTTCTATTTTCGAAACATATATTAAGGTTCCGTTCACTGCCACAAATAATAATTAAGAATTTGAGAGCATTTTGTTGTAAGATATTTCAATAGTAACGTACTTTCACAGTTCTATGCCCTAAAATGAGAGAAATGTTAAAAAAAATTTAAATTCAGCTCAAGAGAGATTTTTTTGAAGACTTTGTCAAAATGTGTCATTTCTTCTTTATTTGTGACAATTTCATATACATAATTGTCCCTATAACTTATATAGATAAGGATAAATCTCTAAACTCTACCTGAAAACTTTATAAGATATAGAAATATGATTTAAAAAATAAACAAATTCCCTTACCTGTAACGTTCAGAAATGTGGGAGCCTATTTTCCACACCCTGTATAAAGAACATAATATTAAAGCCAAGAAATATCGTACTTTGTAGATATTAATATTTTGTAAAATATTGAAGTTAGCAAGCTTATGCCTGCTTTTTCATTCTTCATTAATATTAAAAGAAATATCATAAATTGAGTAAGTTTCAGTGAAACAGCAGTTTTCCATGTTTTAAGTACACACTTATATCAAAAATTATCCATGTAAGTGCAGGAGAATTTCATTGCGTAGAATTTCGATCGAACTAACAAATATGCTAATTGAAGTGCGATTCCGTATAATTAGAAATCAAATGTTAGAATTATAGAAAGACTGTATGCGGTTGAATTATCAATAATGCCATCAAACTGAAATTCGTTAAACCGGAACTTTCTCTAATGGAGAGTAATTTGACGTTTCGACAGTGATTTGAAGTTTTATATAAACTGAATCATCGCAATAACTCTCTACTCGGTGGATTGTTGTACAAAAGATTGTTTTCCCTTTCTATGATTGTTTAGCTACAGTTACAGACACAGTTTTCTTGAGAAACATACTTTTACAAATATGACATTTACATACATGCGCACATACATGCACACAAACACACACACGCATGTGTTCACTATTTCATTAGTTTGATAACTTAACTTTACTTTGGAATTAAAGATCTAGAAATGCAAATGTTGTCCTCTCAAGGTTCATTCAGTGATCAATGGATAATTTATGTAAATCAAAGAATTGCCTACCAAAAATGGATATACAGCTGATCTCACTGACAATTCTATAGCACAAAAGCATGCCCACTCAGGAGAGCTCGAACGAGACCTAACTAATCTAGGAAAAATCGAACCTAAATTAGGTAGCTCCAAATCATTAGCTCCATTAGGTAGCTCAAAATTAATTTTGATCTAACTTCTAATCCTCATTCACCATACCTTACCTATATCATTCATACTCTGATCTCTTTATTGTTTTAACTCTTTACATCCATACATACAGTTTATACATCACAATGCAAATAAATTGAACATTTACAATAGATGCGACACATTACAAAAATTACCTTACAACACTTTAAAAACCTGCAAGTACCAGTTTACAGAACATTAGAAATACCTATACACCAGATTAGCTTGGGTACCAACATCATGCAAACAATTAAAATACTATTTGCAATATATACAACACATTACAAATCATTTGAACATTTGCAATAGATACAACACATTACAAATCAATTGAACATTTGCAATAGATACAACACATTACAAATAAATTGAACATTTACAATAGATACAACATATTGCACAAATTACCTTACAATACTTTAAAAACCTTTAAATACCAGTTTACACAGCATCACAAATACCTTCATACAAGATTACTTTGGGTACCAGCATCCAAACAATTAACATATTTGCAAGACAAACAACACGTTACAATGGAATTCAATATTTGCAATATTTACAACACATTGCAGATGCCAGCTTACACCACATTACTAACTTACAAATACCAACTTACACAATAATTCAAATACTAGCATACAATATTACTTTAGGTACCACAAAAATACTAATAATTAGCATATTTACAATACATACAACACATTACGAATCAACTGAATATTTACAATATATACGTCTCATTACCAATAAATGTTTACTACACATTACAAACTTACCAATACGTATACAACTGTCCTTAGTTTGGAACTGAAGATCAAGAAATGCAAATGTTGTTGTCTCAAGACTCGTTCAGTAATCAATGAATAATTAAAGTAAGATGAGAAAAGCTCATTAACCCCCAACATCCGGAAATTTCCGGTGAATTACCTTTAACACACCATGCTTTCAATTTTCCTCTCTTGCAATCTTATCCTAGAGGTTAAAATAGAAGATCACACCGAAAAAAAAAATTTCGTTTGAAATGCTCAGAGTAAATACCAGCTGTGGATGACGTTAATGAATAAATGTGATATACCGACTTTTTGTTAGAGTGTTAAAAACGTATCCTGATTAAAACAGTAGAAACAAGTTTGCAGAATTGAAAAGAGAAAATAAAAAATGAAAAAAAACTAGGGAAGGGTGGATTTAAAATATACTTCAAAGCATTCAAATATTTAAGGTTTGAAAATTTTCAAAAATAACAATTAGTTGTCTACAGTTTTTTGCGAATAATGATAAAAAAGGCTTCATGCTTTGGTGTTTATGAACATCAAAGTATTTAAAAGAAAGATTATTATAAAGATATTTATTTATTTTAACGATAAGATCAAATATGTACGTGATGTATATATATATATATATATATATATAACATTAGAAACCCCATACCATTTTAAAATCTAAAATTATTCTAAATTCCCTTGGGCGTACCAGCTAAATTTCGCTTTTGATTCTAAGTTCTAATAACCTCGAGAGAAAAAATTAAATGGCTGCCTGTTTAAACGAAAACTAAACTGGCGTAGCGTGGGCAGAAAATTAAACGCTTTAGCGCATTTGTCACGCCTTTTCCTAACTTTTAACCAATTAAACCTTACTACGATCACATGACGAGATAAGTTTATATAAGGTTTGGGATCACGTACATGTACGCTTTTTTGATTTGTAAGTTGCCCCCAGAAGTTGTATTGTGTATCTTAAAAATAAAGATGTAATTAAATTAACGTTGCGGTGTTTTATGTGTCCGAGGGTGAGATGAAAAGCGGGAAAGAAAATTAAACATATGTGATGCACGGCCGGGCGACAAGTCATCCATCTTTACCTCAAAAAGAAATACCACTCAGGCCTTCCTTCGTCGGCCCGCGCTCGTGACATTACATATATATATATATATATATATATATATATATATATATATATATATATATATATATATATATATATATATATATATATATATATATAAATATATATATATATATATAAATATATATATATATATATATATATATATATAAATATATATATATATATATATATATATATCTATATATATATATATATTGACGAACCCGATTTTGATATGATCAATTTGATTTTGAAGAATGATGAATTATTTTAACACTGGGTTTCTTGGCACAAACTTTTGCCATTCCTGTTAATATTTTTAAAACGACGAGCAGTAGACGCGACTCCCCCAAGTTGAAAAATTCTTCACCAATTGCACAATTTGCACAAAACGAAGACTCAAAATTTGTTGACCTTTTTGAAGGCTGGGTTCCCAAAATCCGTCACAGGCAACAATCATGGGGGACTTTTGTCAATTTCCTTTCTTCGCGCCCATAATGTAAACGTTATATTCCGAACATCTTGAGAATTACGTGGCAGTCGGTGGTCCGGTGGCTATGAAATGTAGAATAATTCCAGTAATTTTTGTCATCTCCTTTCTCAATAAATAAAGACAAATCCAGTACTATTTAAGAATATTTATTAAATTTTCTTAAAACTCTCAGCTCCATTAAACGCCTAAATAAGTCCCATCTTAATTTAAATTACGTGCGCCCAAGGGCGACACGCTCGTTCCCTTTCTCCGATGGCTCTGAAGATTACATCTTTAGCTCACCAACTTTTAATTAACTACACTTGCTCAACTGACGCGTTATGACGCTCATTTCTCATGCGTGACATCACATAAACCTTCTATCTTGTTCCATTGATTATCAAGCATTTTTTTAGTGCGAAGCTGTCAAGGCTATAACTCTATTTTAAGATTCCCCACGTTGATCTTCGAAATTCGTATCAAGTCCAAACCTTAAATCTATTTTCACCGCGATGCATTTATTATTATTTGTGATTTCCCAGTCTTACATTGATAATTCTTATTTCTTCCTAAACAAAAACCTCGTTTAAAGTTCACGCGATCGCCCCCACCCATATTTAAGCATTACACATATATATATTATATATATATATATATATATGAGCTTGTCTGTTTGTTTGTCTGCTATAGAATCATAGACTGTTTCACCCACCGGGACTAAATTCGACTCCGTTAATGTTTAGGACCCGAGAAATTTAAAGCGGCAAATACGAAGTTTGGGCCTCAATTAGTTTTTTTTTAATTAATTTTTCAATGATATTTTGTGTCCCTAAGATGTGCGCGTACCCCCTGTGGATACAGACCGTTCCCCACAACATGTTACCAGTGAAATCCCGAACCTATCCCCCGCGCGGGGAAGGAGGGGTTGGTGATAACCATGAAGTTACAGAGTTTCATGGTAATAACCTTTGACCCTGCCTAACTGACTGACTGACTGACAGATAACGCACAGTCCAAACCGTTGGACATAAAGAGCTGAAATTTTGCATGGTGATTCTTCTATAGTGGAGTCTATAGTGGAGGGGTGCACTGAGAAAGAGTTTTGAAAAATTCTTCTTCAATTTTTCAAAATTAAATTTTTAATCTGTTTTTCTAATTTTTTTTAAGTTTGAATTTAAAATTATAATCCAAGAATAATAAAATTTATATCACAAGAAAGATAATAAAAATTCCTTTAAAACGAAATCTTTTTCGGATCTTTACCTCCCTTTTCTGATTTTTGGTGAATTTTTAAAGATTAATTTTTAGAATTTAATTTATGAAATGCTGATCATGTGGTTTCTTTTCTTTTTGTGATACTTTAAATTTATTTGCGTCACCTGCATAACAACGAAATTAATTGACGAAAGAAATATTAAAATACGGTAAAAGATAAAATTTAACTACTAGACTAATTGAGATTGGAGTTTTTTAAGAATGCAGTTGAAATTAGTATGCTTTAACACAACTTTTCCGGCTCTGCTTTGTGTACAATTTTTCTCATCGCTTAAACCGATTTACAATTTGCTTTTTCTACAGTTTTTGGCCTTAGGAAAATTAAAAACTGAATTATAATTCACTTTTTCAACGGTTTTTGGCCTGTCGACAATAAAAAACCGAATTACCAAAGTAAGGAAAATAGGCTTCATGCGGAATCCCGTTTTACTTTGAATAAATGAAGGGGATAATGCATCTTGCATTTTACCTCTTGGGTGATGTGGAAAAAAGTGCGTCTCTTGAGTGATGTGGAAAAAACTGAGCTTATAAGGGGAAAATAAATAATAAAGGCAAATGTAAATTATAAAACTTATATCTAATTAATCAGTGGATCAAACAAATCTAATTAAATCGAATTAAACAGTATCTAACAAATATAATTAAACAGTAAACTTATTCAATCCAAACGTGCGAATCACGGAAACTGTGTTATTTTTTCTCAATAAAATCACACGTATAATCAGACGAAGGTCCGCAGGCTCAAAGTTTCTTTCTTTCTTATTGTTTGTACATCATTTCAGTAGAAATGCGCTAAGGGCAATCTGTTAAACCAGATGAATATGAAATGCGAGGGGTGAAGCCCAGTATTTTTTCGATGGATTGCATCAAAAATTTATATCTATATATCTACCCGGGCAATAATGCTAGTGTATATATATATATATATATATATATATATATATATATATATATATATATATATATATATATATATATATATATATATATATATATATATATATATATATGTGTGTGTGTGTGTGTGTGTGTGTGTGTGTATTGGCATTAATTGCATATATTGGCCGTTGTATTTAATTTAAATGTACTCCGTAGCGAAGTGCGGGTTTTCAGCTAGTATATATATATATATATATATATAACACCTCTCAACAGAATTTTTTCATAATGGAGCGGTGTTTGTTGAATGCCAAGGGAATTTTAGTTATCCGTACGGATGTTTGCAAGTTAACATAACCCAACAAATGGGACCACGCCTCATCGGGGAACTATGTGATGTAATGTGCCATTTACTGAGGAGCAAGCACGTTGTACGTAGTTTCGTTCAGATTGCTTCGCCCTAGCAAGAGTTACTACAGAATATTCGTTGCCTTTTTCGAGTTAATCACTCTGTAGAAAAACCGCTTAAAATTCTTGTGAATTTTATACAGTGGTATGTAAATCTCATTTGACCGTGGCTTTGCTCAATTTTGATCAAAGTATATCAAAGTATGATCAAAGTTTTGATCAAAAATAGATCACTTAGATATCACTTCATCAAGACACGTTGAACGATCGTTTCAAAATCAGAGAGGAGGAAAAACACCATTAACTCAAACCTCATTACCATTAACACATCCTCACACTCACCTTCCGCGGTTATCGGAGGAATTGCGGCGCAGTGACCTTACCGTGACTTTTCCTCTCTTCTAATCGTGTTCAAGTGATTAAAATTGAAAAACCGTTTGAAATATTTTCCTCCTGAAATGTTCGGAATGAATTCCTGCTGCAGGTGACGTTAATGAATGACTGTGATTTACTGAAATTTTATTAAAGTGTCCCTCCAACAGCTTGATTGAATGAGGGAAAAAGACCTTGCAGGGCGGCAGAGAGGAAAGGCCTTTTTTGCACACACTCACATGCACACAATAAATAAATGAATAAATAAATAAATAAATAATTGTTTTTTTGTCTAATGCTGAGGCACTTGTCGTTAGGCATTTATCTTTTGTTATCCGCCTTCATTTTACTGGCAACTTTATTAAGTTTGCATTTAAAATAATAATTTGAGGGTTATGAAATTTATATCACGAGAAAGATCATAAAAATTTCTTTAACGAAATCTTTAATGAAATCTTTTTCGAATCTTTACCTCCTTTTTCTGATTTGTGGTGAATTTTTAAAGACTAAATTTTAGAACTTAATTTATTAAATGCTAATCACGTGATTTCTTTTTCTGGTACATTAAATAAATTTATCGTTACGTCCATAACAATGAAATAGACAAAAAAATATTTTTTCCCTTGCTAATGCGGCAGACGATTGAACATTATCCAAAAAAAAATATTAAAATACAGTAAGAGATATGTTCCTCAAACTGTACTGTATTAACTGTACTATATTCTTAATATGTCATATTAGATTTAATTTGAATATTTTCTTCTACATTATTTTGTCTATAAAAATATTGTAAGGTATACATAAGATTCGATTCACAAGAATCGAACTTTTGAGTGAATGAATTAAAGAAGCTGCTTGAGATATGCTAATTTCGGCATACGCGCTTGGTATAAATACCATGAAGCTTGATTAATAAGATGGTTGTAAAAGTTGATAGATAAGTGAGTTAAGGGATCTACGAGGTAAGCAGCTCCAGGTGTTAACCGGCGCTTGTGCTTAGGGGGCCCAAAGTTTACGTAGCAGAACTGCTGGTTTGACTCTCTAGGTTGTGAGTATGGCAAATTGTATTTTTATTGAATGCTAATATATATTCCGTACAAGTAGTACGTATGCTTATTGCTGTAAAAGCAAATTCTATTTGTGCAACGAATTCAATAAACATTGTTTCATGTATAAACTGTGTTTGTATGAAATTCAATTAGAGTGCCACTTCAAATTATATACACCCAAGTCTGGGTAGAAGTGAGCTATTCTGTATAATATCTCTTACGAATTTTTTATAATTATATATTTTTTTATAAATACATATATTTTACATCAATTATATACGTTGATATATATGATACGTATTTATGATACATATATATATATATTTATATATATTTATTTTTTTTGTCATTAATTGCATACATGTACCGTCGTATTTAATTTGAATGTAGTCCGTAGCGAAGTGCGGTTTTTCAGCTAGTATATATATATATATATATATATATATATATATATATATATATACTTTAGTTGCAAATGCATAAAGTGAATAATATTAATTAAAACGATAAGAGCAGTTACTGCGTTATGCTGCATTATTAACATTATGCAACATTAGTTACTGCGCTATGCTGCACGTAATAAAAGTTACCATATAAGTAATGCAAATACGGAATATAAAAGAATCCGAATGAAATACCAAAACCACATGGAACTGCACAGAAAGCCAGTGTTGATAGAATATCTATAAAATATCAGAACATGAAGGCCTTGTAGCTAATGAACGGGGGGAGTTGTACCCCCTCTCCGTTAAAACATGTTTTTAAGCCTAGGCAACACTCCCGGATGTCGCTACAGTTCCATATACCGTATTTTTGAAATTGAAATTAAACTTAATACTAAAGAATGAATTGCATAAGAAAGCCTAATAAGAGATCCTACCACAAACCACAAAGTATTCCATTACGAAATGAACCAATCACTAAAACTACAAACGATGTATTTAGAATTGCTGTTTCTGATGTCTCCATGATGGACTAAACGCAATGAACACAATTTCATTTTTCCAGGGTACAAAAACTTGAAGAATATATATTCTAGTTTCTATTTTTTCAATGACAGCCTATTCCATACTTTTGTGAATGATATACTTACTTTTAATTTTTCAGCGATAAAGTTAACAAAATTGATGAATCTCTTCTAACGTTTTTTTTTTTCAAATGCATTCGAACCTAAGTTAAGCATTTGTTTCTAATTAAACACATCAAAAATTCAAAGTGATTTCCATCACCTAATTATCACGTTATTGTTACAATAAATACAATTAAAACTTTTTTTCAATATCTTTTCGATATGACTGCGGAAATCCTGTAACTGCTACAAATTCAATAGAAGAATACATAAAACATTATTCAAAGCAGACATTAGATACTTTAAATTCATTTAAATGTGCACCTGCAATATCCTTATCATAAATTGATTTATTTTCCAACATTCCTCTTCAAAGAGTTCCTGGTTGCTGTACCGTCTATCTATGAATACAAACCTCTGTGCTAAATATGTTCTAAAAATACTAATTGATAAAGTTCCCTTTGCCAAGAAACAAATTGGATATGTATTTAGTTACTTTTATTATGAAAATCTTGCATTTTCGTTTCATCTCAAAAACTGATGTATTCACTAAATCCTATTTCCGTACAGCTCCCGAATTGTGTCTTTTGTAAAAGACTTACAGGAATAATTAAAACTCCGCAGGATCTCTGCTTCTTTAGGGAAAAAGCTTAGGGAAAGAGCCGTTGTAATTGTTTCAAAGAATTTTTAGGATAGTGAATCAGGTTGCTTAGCGTTTTCCTTTTGGAATCATTTTTATACATCAAACTGAATACATAAATTCTAAGAACTATACAATAACTTAAAAGCAGAATTTACTCTATTTAACTGTATATTTCCTTATTTCTAAAAAAATGAAATTAAAGAGGGCCTTTTAAATATGGCTGTCCATATGTTTTGTTTACCTTTCTTTCAGAAAATACTGTGCCATTCATCCAACAAGGTATGAAATGACAAACATTTGTCATGTTTATCTTTATATACCTTTAAAATTGACAATTATTCCTTATCCATTCCATGAGATATACCAAATATATAATGGAGTTCAAAAAACATGTAGTAAATATATCCGAGCTGCAGTTGAAAGTGCAAACATAAATGTAGAGTTCAGAGGATCGCTCTAGTAACACAAATTCTAAGTAATGTAGCCAGAGATCCTCGTCTTTTTTATTTTAGATAAAGTTAGGAGAAGTGCCCCATCTAGGTGCTTGTCTCTTTCTAGGAGTTGAGGTATGTCTCTGTGATAAATTTTAAACACAAACTCTTTTGTAACAGTATGTCCAAATACATCAATGGGAGTGAAAGGTATATTAACAATCGCGATTTTTTTCTTTTTTTTTTTTGGGGGGGGGGGGGAATTTCTTCGAAAAAGAAGAAATTCAAACCGGATCCATTCTATCCTTTTCCAAAAAGACAGGGTAAAAGTCTTTTCTGAAGTTCCTTTATTTATTTAACTGCATAATTAATAAATTTTTGGACTGATATACTCTAAAAATATCTCACAAAAGTAATGGAGAAGAGTATTTGTGTATGAGTAATCTATATATATAAAACAGTTCCGTAACTGACTCATTCATTCATTCATTCATTCATTCATTCACTGACTGACTGACATACAACGCACAGACCAAACCGCTGGACCTAAAGGGCTGAAATTTTGCATGGCGATTCTTCTTATAGTGTAGGGGTGCACTAAGAGAGATTTTTGAAAAATTCTTCTTAGATTTTTTTAAATTAAATTTTTAAGCTGTTTTTTTTACTTTTTTTAAGTTTGCATTTAAAATAATAATTTGAGGGTTATAAAATTTATATCACGAGAAAGATCATAAAAATTCCTTTAAAATGAAATCTTTTTCGAATCTTTACCTTCATTTCCTGATTTTTGGTGAATTTTTAAAGATTAATTTTTAGAATTTAATTTATTAAATGCTGATCACGTGACTTCTTTTTCTGGTACTTTAAATAAATTTATCGTCACGTGCATAAAAACTAAATAGACAAAAAATAATTTTTTTTTCCTTGCTAATGCGGCAGACGATTGGACATTATCCAAAAAAATATTAAAATACAGTAAAAGAAATGTTCTAGAAACTGTACTATATTCTTTAGTATTCTTTATATTAGATTTAATTTGAATATCTTCTTCTACATTATTTTGTCTATAAAAATATCCCTTACGATTTTTTTATAAATATATATATTTTTTACATCAATTATATACATTGATCGTCGTATTTATTATATATATATTGGCATTAATTGCATACATTCACCGATGTTTATACTTTGAATGTACTCCGTAGCGAAGTGCGGGTTTTCAGCTAGTCTCTATATATAAAACAGTTCCGAAACTGACTCACTGACTGACATACAGACCAAACCACTGGACCTAAAGGGGTGAAATTTTGCATGGCAATTTTTCTTATGGTGTAGGGGTGAACTAAGAGAGATTTTTGAAAAATTCTTCTTAGATTATTTTTAAAGTAAATTTTTAAGCTGTTTTAGTAACTTTTTTTAAGTTTGCATTTAAAATAATAATTTGAGGGTTATAAAATTTATATCACAAGAAAGATCCTAAAAATTCCTTTAAACTTTACTTTCCCGGCTCAAACTCGTTGGTAAAATATTCACTTCCCTCTACAAGCTACAGGCATACTATAAGATAATGACGAATCCCAACAGTTAGTTATAGTGTGTACACAGTTAGTCGAAAAATTTGGACTCGCTAACAGGGGATATTTTACTAAGCTCTGAGACGCTGAAGAATGACAAAAATTATGTTAAGTGTTACAAAACAAACAGCCTGGTAGCATTAACTGTGACTATCTCTAAGGATATTTAGAGACAGTCAATTATGTGATAATCAGTCTTAGAGACAGCCACAGTCTCTAAGACTGGTTATCGCATTTGAAAAATTCGATAATCATCAAACACTTTGATATCATTTGCAGAAACTACTTAATATCCTGAACGTCGTGGGAGCTAGAGGGGAAAGCGGAACATGAAGGGGAAATATTTCTAAAAGAACGAGAAGAAAACTTGCTCGATAACCATCCCATGCAAAAAAACACACCCTATAACGAAGCCAACAAATAATTCAGGAATTAGAAGAAAAAGCGGGGAAATCGTACCGAGAAGGCGATAATTATGTTGTTGTTGTAGTTTTTGCTTATGCCGCTTGACCGACAGTAACATCAGATCAAGTCCATACAGGCTATTGGTCGGAGGGGGGGGCGTGCTCTTTTCAATTAGCACCACAAGGGTCGGAGTCCGACTTGGCTACTATCCGGTCCCGTAATTTTGAACCGAGTCAAATAACGTGACCGGTACACTTGACCCCTCACCTCCAGAGGTAAATTTGAGAACTTGGAGGACATTGCAGCCCCGACAGGTTTTTTCGCGCATCAGCCGCCTTTAGTGTACACGGCGGTGGATTTGTCAGCGACAAGCATCGAACCAGTGACGTTCAGATCACTGGATAGCGGCCTTTTCCAAATGGGCCACTGCGCCCTGGGGATAATTATGAATTAAATTAAGAAACAAAAGAATAAAATTGAATGTTAAGAAAAAAATGCAGACTCTAAATTGTTGATCTACAAGAAATTCTTGACTATCCTTTAAACCAATTGATTTGGTGAGGATGCAAGATTTAATTCAGGTTTAATGCCAGTTAAAGAGAGGAGCATATTTCTTGAGCACATTCCTAATGTATGCGGCTGTTATCCATGAAAACATATTTTAAGTACTAGTTTGGCAACATATTTTGTAGAGACTCTTAAATAAAAGTGACATAGTACACATAAATTCAAACCGGATCCATTCTATCCTTTTCCAAAAAGACAGGATAAAAGTCTTTTCTGAAGTTCCTTTATTTATTTAACTGCATAATTAATAAATTTTTGGACTGACATACTCTAAAATTATCTCACAAAAATAAAGGAGAAGAGTATTTGTGTATGAGTAATCTTTATATATAAGACAGTTCAGTAACTGACTCACTGACTGACATACAACGCACAGACCAAACAGCTGGACCTAAACGGCTGAAATTTTGCATGGGGATTCTTCTTATAGTGTAGGGGCGCACTAAGAAAGATTTTGAGAAATTATTCTTAGATTTTTTAAAATTAAATTTTTAAGCTGTTTTTTTTACTTTTTTAAAGTTTACATTTAAAATAATAATTTTAGAAATTTTAAAGTTTAATGTTTAGAATTTAATTTATTAAATGCTGATCACGTGACTTCTTTTTCTGGTACTTTAAATAAATTTATCGTCAAGTGCATAACAACTAAATAGACAAAAAAATATTTTTTTTTCTTGATAATGCAGCAGACGATTGGTCATTATCCAAAAAAATATTAAAATACAGTAAAAGAAATGTTCTACAAACTGTACTATATTCTTTAGTATTCTTTATATTAGATTTGATTTGAATATCTTCTTCTACATTATTTTGTCTATAAAAATATTCCTTACGATTTTTTTATAAATATATATATATATATATATATATATATATATATATATATATATATATATATATATATATATATATATATATATATATATATATATATATATATATATATATATTGGCATTAATTGCATACATTGACCGTTGTTTTTACTTTGAACGTACTCCGTAGTGAAGTGCGGGTTTTCAGCTAGTCTATATACAGTGGCTCCCAAAAGTGTTCGTATACTTACGATTTTCAATGAAATACGGGTCTATCCATTGATTAAAATAAATATTTCAGAATGGGTATTTAATAATAAGATCTATAATCTATTCTTAACAAAACTACATGAAATATTTTGAAAACATAGTAAAACTTTATTTTTAAGAAACCAATAATCCAAAAGTACCAAAAACTTTATCTCACAAAAGTCATCGTACACTTGTAAAAAATCTCTACATATTAGTAAATATTCTAATTTTTCGTTAAATTAATATTTAGTAGGATATCCTTTAGCATCCACAACAGCTTTTAAACGTCTGGGAATAGATTGCTTTAGTTCTTTTGTAATTTTTGCATCCATGTTCATCCATTCTTCCATCATAATTGTTTTTAGTTCGCTTTTCGTGTGAATGTCGTATTTTCGTACTCGAACCTCCAGTTCTCTCCAAATATGTTCTATTGGGTTTAAATCTGGCGATTGAGGTGGTGTTTTCAAAACTTGTGGACAATTTCAGAGACACCAGATGCGAACGTTGAGAGCCGTGTGCTTAGGATCGTTATCGTGATAAAAAAGAAAGTTGTTTCCAATACCGAAATTTTTAGCTAATAATTTTAAATTGTCTCTTAAAATATTTATAAAACAGCATGATTCATTATGCCATCAATAAATGCCAAATTTCCTAGTCCTGATGCTGACATGCACCCCCACACAAGGACACCTCCGCCGCCATGCTTAACTGTTCCTACTAAGTTCTCGGGATTAAGTTCCTCATTTTTTTCTTCTCCTTACAATTATACACCAATCAGCACCAAAAATGTTCATCGGCAAATAAGATATTATTCCAATAGGTTTGGGGCTTATTTATCATTGATAGTGCGAAGGGAAGCCTAAACTTTCTGTTTTTCTCACTCACAAAAAATTTTCTATGGGCAGAACGCCCATGTAATCCAGATGTTCTGAGAACTCGTCAAAAAATTTGAGATCAAATTGCCAAGTAGAAAATGTTTCATTGAATTCTGCAGAAATTTTTACAGCACTCAAACGTGAATTTTTCACAAATTTTCTAATTATAAATCTCTGATCACGTTTTGTTAACTTTGCCGGACGGCCTTTTCTTACCTTGTTTTCGATCCAATTTTCTTCTTTAAAGCGTTTTTTCATACTGCACAGTAGAATGGGATAAATTAAGTAATTTAGCAATATTCCGAACTGATTTACCTCTACTATGATGAAAAATAATCAATTTTCGAATGCTTTTTGTTGTTTCTTTACGACTACGAACCATTTTTAAATTATAAATGGAATATTACGGAGTTGGCAAGCAAAAATTAAAGTCAAACGATATTTTAAATGCCACCACAATTCAAAAATAAAAATAAAGCTCAAGACGATAATTTTAATTATAAATTTATCCGAAAATATTTCAGTGTACGATGACTTTTGTGAGATAAAGTTTTTCTTACTTTTTGATTACTGGTTTCTTAAAAATAAAGTTTTACTATCTTTTCAAAATATTTCATGTAGTTTTGTTAAGAATAGATTATAGATCTTATTATTAAATACCCATTCTGAAATATTCATTTTAATTAATGGATAGACCCCTATTTCATTGAAGTTCTTATGTGTACGAACACTTTTGGGAGCCACTTTATATAAAACAGTTCCGTAACTGACTCACTGACTGACATACAACGCACAGACCAAACTGCTGGACCTAAAGGGCAGAAATTTTGCATGGCGATTTTTCTTATGGTGTAGGGGTGAACTAAGAGAGATTTTTGAAAAAGTCTTCTTAGATTATTTTTAAATTAAATTTTTAAGCTGTTTTAGTAACTTTTTTTAAGTTTGCATTTAAAATAATAATTTGAGGGTTATAAAATTTATATCACGAGAAAGATCCTAAAAATTCCTTTAAAATGAAATCTTTTTCGAATCTTTAACTTAATTTTCTGATTATTGGTGAATTTTTAAAGATTCATTTTTAGAATTTAATTTATTAAATGCTGATCACGTGATTTCTTTTTCTGGTACTTTAATTAAATTTATCGTCACGTGCATAACAACTAAATAGACAAAAAATATTTTTTTTCTTCCTAATGCTGCAGACGATTGGACATTATTTTGTCTATAAAAATATTCCTTACGATTTTTTTTATAAATATATATATTTTTTTCTACATTAATTGTATATATTAATCGTCGTATTTAATTTCAATGTACTCCGTAGCGAAGTGCGGGTTTTCAGCTAGTTAAAACATAAAAAAGGAAATTGACACAAGAAATGCAGAGCCGATAACGCTATCCTTAACAAATTAATTATTTTTTCTCTACTCGCCAATTTTTAGATCATATTAGGACACAAAATTAAATATCAGTCAAAAAGAATATATAAAGTATCCACATATTTCGATCCCAGAGCCCAAATGCTGCTTTATACCCTGACTTAATTTACAGACCTAATTTTTAAAATTTTTCCCTTCATGAAACTTTCAAAATTGTAATTCTGAGCACATGATTAACCGGTGCATATGAATAAAGCCCTGAGAATCCAAGCACTCTTTCCCAATATATTCAAATTTCTCTTTCCCAAAATATTCCCACATTCGAATTTATGATTTCAAGAAGCGGTCGGAAGGACTTTAAAATAGGCATTCAGGACTAGTGAATCCACCCTCATCTAAATAAATAAAAATGTACAGACAAAGATAATCTATTAGGAAGTAGAGTTTACGGGAGGAATAGCTCATATCCCTGCACATTCATCTACTTATCACAAAATCCAAAAAATAGATTCTAGCCGTAAACACTAATTAATAAGTTTTCTTTCAAAGGAGTAAAATATCTTGAAATAAATTGGATATATGTTCATTTATTCACAAAGGGGAAAAAAAACTTCTTTCATTCACTCGGAGAAGCTAATAAGTCTCCTAGATCCCATCTATTACCAACTTCTGAATTGTGTCAGGTGTAAAAGACATAAAGGTATTAATGAGACGCCACAGAATTTTTATTCTCTTTCGAGAGAGAGATGTAGACGAATTTAAAAATAAACTTCATTAGCTTCGCAGGAATTCTAAACAATCACGAATATGGGTTAAATTATTTTGTATTTTGCATTATATACTAATTTCGTGCAGAAAAAATACACAATACAAATTACTTTTGTAAAAGAAATCTAAAGAAATTAGTGTGTTTAAAGTTCTCATTCTTCATAGTTAGAGCTGATGAACTATAAACATAAATAAGTTATAAATATTTACTGCTTAATTAAAGATCTAATTATATAGTTTGATAAAGGAAATAATTGCTGGAAAAATTTATTATTTAGATTAATTTTCGAGCGATATTATTTCCTTCTTTTATATTTCACCATATAAAATATTCATAAGTGATTATGGCTTTGAAGCTCAAGTTGTGCGACTAAAACTTTTTCGAATTTTAAATGTAAGTTTGTTTACGTTGGGAGAAAATCCTCAAGTTACTGGTCCTTGTTTTAGTCTCTAAAAGTGATTAAAAACTTTAATCTCATAAGTCTTTGTTGAAACATCAGTAATGGAAAAAACTTACAAATGAGATGAAGCCTCAATCTTTAAATGTTAAAAAATCTTAATCTTAATCATAAATTACCTAAGTGGTAATTCCTTTGTTCTGTATAAACAACTCAAATACATATGCTCGTAGATTTTCATTACAACCTGTAATAATACTGGCTAAG
The DNA here is from genome assembly GCA_907164885.2 of Dolomedes plantarius. Lineage (NCBI taxonomy): Eukaryota > Metazoa > Arthropoda > Arachnida > Araneae > Dolomedidae > Dolomedes > Dolomedes plantarius. The sequence continues at coordinate 42,447,817 of OU015498.1, forward strand.
AAATCTCATCCTGTTAAGATATAATTTGGGGGCTTAAAACCTACTTTATCTAATGTGGCACTGATTTGTAAACAGAGAAATTTATATTCTCAAAATATTATAAAATGGAAGCAAAGATAGCTGACTTGATTTTAAGGTTTCTTACAAATATTACATTTAATAATATTTGAGTAGAAGATTATAGGAAATATAAAAAAACATGTAGTGTCATAACATGATCCTGCGTATGTGTGTATGCCATTTCCTCAAATGGTAATCTGCGTTAGTTTATATCGAAGACCAGGTGAAATCTAACATAGCACACGCTTTCTGAATTATTCAGGAGGAAATTAATCTCTGTATATTAAACTTAATCACAGCGGAAATTGCGATTAATTTACTGCTAATTAACAACACTCCAATTTGACAAAGTCCTGACGGAACAGCCCAGTTACAGATCAAGGTTTCTCAAGATAATTTCGGCTAATTATCCCGTTACTGAAATTCTGTTGCTAGAAACACATCAGCATCGTATAAGCAGAGGAAAATTCCATTTTCTGGGATTATAATGAGGGAATGCCGAAATTAGAAAACATTTGTTGCCTTGCTTATTTCGAATGTTGATCTCTCACGATAAGATACCTTCAGCAGGGACTGTACTCGTATAAATTCTTTAGCATATATATATCCATCCACGATCAAACGTTATTAATCTGGAGTAACTCGAACATACCTTCAAATTTTACGCAAATGGGGTTATATACTTCGGTGTTAAGAGAGTAGTTAGGAACAATGCAATGTGCTCCAATCTGCATCCGATAGAATATAAAGCAACCGATGCCTGTATTATTTAATTAAAGTTCTCATGCAGATGTAAACTTCATGGACGTAAAGTCATAAACTTGATATGCACATCTCATTATTTGCAGAAGCCAAACTAAGGAAATGCTTCGCCGATACGCATGCTTTAATAAAGGTTATGACGAGTTTTCTTTCAGTTGTCAAATCAATTTAATAAGACTGTATGGCTTTCTGATGAATATCAAATAATTTAGCTATCAATATGGTATTTCATTTTGTAATAACTTTATACGTAACGGGATGATGGAAGGCAATACATTTAATAGCATGTTAATATTTAAAAATATTTTAATATTACCCAGTCTAAATAAATTTAATATTTTGAATGATAAATATTTCATTAATGTCTGTATTTTAGGGCAAGTCTGAGATAGAATGAATACCTTGTGATTAATATATTTTAATTATAATTTCTTAATTAAATCAAAATTAATGAATAATTCATAATAAACCTTAGTGAACTGCTTCTTAACATATAATTGACTGTGATTGTCCAATAATTTGTATGGCTGACTTATAGTATCGTCATTAATTTTTTCTTAGAAGCACTTTAAATATTTAATATTTCAATTTTTTTTCCAACGCATTAATATTTTTTATGGTAAAAGTCACTTGTATAAATGTGGTATCCTTCAACCCATTTTTTAACCTTATAATACAATCATTCTCCAAGGAGTTCCCTTTTTTCCATCAAGTTTTAGAATAGTTCAAGTTCTGGAAAGTATTTAGATTTTATCTTATATTTCTTGTAAAAGAATACGGCTGATTCCAGAAAAAGGTTAATGGTTAAATTATTTAAAAACAGTTTTATAGCTCACTACAAAAGAAAAAAAAATAAAGAAGCATCAAACGTAAACTTGCGGAACCCATTTAACTGAAAGTTAATATCTCCCTTGTATAATAAAAGTCTAGCTTCAGTTTCATGCATTATACATCATCTGAAAATTGGGCACGAAGTAATTAATGGATTCACCTGAAAAATACAACTATCAGTGCTACAACGTTGCGCCATTACCCAAGACATTTCTTGTCCTGAAAAAATATGTTATGTCCATGTGTGTTTTAATGATTTCATTGACACTTGCTTTGAGCTAATAGACACCGTTGTAATAATGTGGAAAATAATTAGATTCAGATAGCTTGTATATGTTGTATCTTGAAACAATTTCGTCATGTCAATGGTTTGGAACTGGGAGTGGTTGGCTCGAATCCTGACGACGCCTTCAGTACCTTCGTGTCTAGTCTGGACATGGGCATGGTAAATCCGTAGACCGGGAAGTCCTTCTTTGAAGTCAGCGAGGGAGAAGGTACAATACACCCAGATGTCTCCCTTGACGGTGTGCAGTCAAAATTGAGGAGGGCACCAGGTGGTGGTGTAGTTCACTTACACTATTCCCCTATTAAAAAGAATGAACGATTCTCACGAACTATGGGAGAATGTCTTAATGGACAAGTGTCCCACATTAGAAAAAATAAATAAATAGTAATTTTATTCATTGTTCCTCTCAGATCTTGATGCATATTTTTACCTTTAACAGAGAGGGCTATTTACGACATCCTCATGTTTAAAACACTACATATGAGCATTACAGTAGATCTCTTCCCATGTAGACCTTGCCGGTAACGAGATCGCTGATACCCTGGCAAAAAGAGGTGCTGACGAGTCTATGGATATGCCGGTGCCTCTGACATGTACTGAACTGCATTCTAAACACAACTGTCTTGTACGGTCTGCATTCGCCATCCCCCCCCCCCCATATACCATTGGTATCGGGGTAATCTCCCTGGTGGTTCTCTGTTCCTCTGGTGCAGCAGACTGGAGCAAACTACAATAACCCGCTTTCGTAGTGGACACCTCAGAACATTCACTAATATACCGACAAGAATAAACGTTTCCAACTAGTACCAAATGTTCCAAAGAGGAAGCCACTCCGGATCATAACCTTGTGTGCTTGGGACTTGAAAAGTAAGATCTTCTGGAGAGGCCATTGTTGGCCATTGACTTCTTGAGAGTGTGTGGTATCATGGACCTAATCTAGCTCTGCTGGGTGACAGGGATAGGCAACAACAACAAAAACACAATATTGTTAAGATAAATTTAAAGCAAACCCTGAAACCTTTATAACACACTTTGAAATATGATCCTAGATTATCTAAAATGCGAGAGACTCCAACTTTACTATTACTTTACAGTCGTTAAAGGTATTTTGGAAACTGAATCTTTTTATGAAATTCATTTTCATAAAGAGATTCAGTTTTCAAAATACATTTAACGACTATCAAGTAATAGTAAAATTGTTGTCTTTCATATTCTAGATGAATATCTTTTCATATTTTTTTTTACATCACAAAACGTCACAAAACGAATTTTTTAAGTTTTGAAAGCTTTCTCATATGTTTCTCAAATATTTATTTGAAAAACTGAATTCGTTCCCAAGATAGTATATTTATTGCCTACACTTTGTTACAGAGCACAGCTACATTCATTAATAAAGTGGTCTGAAAGTTTTTATTAATATCTTATGCGAAGAATATCTGTAGGTCAATATCGTTTAATTATGTTTGGTTGGTATCTCAATTTCTTATGTCTTTTCATCACTATCTTGTACTGTATCTAGGAAATGATATCTAAACTTCTTTGAGGTTTTAAGGTTTTTTGAGACATTAAAGACATTTAAGTAAACCTAAAAAATATTTATACAGTTCTCTTTAAACGTACAACTTTAGAGTGGATGAATGAATTATCAACTACTACCTGAATGAAACAATATTCCAGTTATTCAATGTATCATAACAGTAACTTACAATTTTTCATCCCAACAAATTACAGTCTGATGTGGATTTTTCTGCAAGGGGCTCTAAGCCACCTAACATGATTTTGCTTTTTCCCAGATACCGTAGGTGTGGAGATGATTTCTCCAGAGCCGAAAATGTATGTGTTTTCTTTAAGTTGTTAACGAAAGCGAATGCTCTCTTAACTCTCCATACCTTCTCTGATAAGATATTTCGCCTATTGGCTGCGTCCTTCTATCTAATTAGCATGCATTTAACTACTCCTTCAGTTGCATCTCTAATCGAACTCTGCACAAGGTTTTAAGAAAACAAATAGTATCTAAAAATCAGCGATGAGAAAGCGAAGTGAAAGGTAGCTAGCCAACTGAGTTGGCTTCAAGTGCTACGGTTTCTTTTTCTATACAAAGGCTAATTTTACCGGAAGATGTTACTTAAAGCCGATTCTGAATGGCTATAGGCCTTCATGACAACATTGGGAGTCAAACTCACAGAATATACAGTACCAAATACCGGGGACCATTCGACAATTGGTAGCTAAGGAGTAAGACCTTTTAGAAAGTAATAGCTCAATTTTTTATATGTATACTATCGTAACGTTTTGTACCGCCCTTTAAAGCTATCTTTTTCTTATGGGATTTTTCCCCTAACAGCTGAGCGTACCACATAAATATGGATACTGCCCCTTGACTGCCTAGTTTTAATCAACGAAAATCTACTTTTAGCACTAAGAACGTATCCCGCTTTCTTATCGGTGAAATTCCTCGTGCGGGGAGAAAGGGTTGGTATATTGCGCTACAAATATGGCTACTTTTCTCCTCCCCGAGATACACAGGCATAATCGCTTCTCTTTGTGTAGCTTTGTTTTCGCAGTTTTTCTCGCCGCTTGGCGAGCGCTCTCCGCCAAATTTGGCGGACTGATGGACAGATGAAAAACTCCTCAACCACCTGCAAGAGAGATCTTCCCCGATCCGTTGGACGACAGACTCCAGAGAAGGGCTTTACAGGATGCCTAAGATGAGAGGAGAGAGTTGGAGTTCCAAAAACGGTGATGTTATATGGGGACTCAAGACTCATCCACCAGTCTTCATAAGCGCATAGAATGCTAAACATGCTGTATTTTTTGAAGCCTTAAGCCATTTTTTATATTCCCTCAAAATGAATATGTTCCATTGTTCATAATTTTGGGTCGTCAGTCCTCGTTTATCTTTTATTGATGTCATTTTTCTATTCCAGAGGACGAATTGCCAGTTACTATTCTGCAATATGCATCTCAACCGATTTTTAATACCACATATACCAACTTTTCAGTAGTGTGTTTACCAAATAGCAAACATAACAAAATTCAAATATTTTCAAAAGTTTACTCACTGTCTTGAAAATGAGTACTTTAAAACCTCATTTTTTTCATTCTCTTAATTTTCTATATCTTTCCAATTTCACGGAATAAAGGAATAATATCGGTTCATGAAATTAATTTCCTTTAAACCAAGAGAAATTTACTCTGATCGCTCAAAAAAAATCTTATGAAATATATAAATAGACATATATTCAGATAAACATGTAAAGTTTTCGGTGTTATGAGCAAACATAATTATCTCTCGCTGTGCACTTGTTTTAATTATCATTTATTAACAGTATCTTGTTTATCATTTGTTTACATTATTCTGCTTACACTATTCTGTTTGTTATGGAAATCTCTTTCAATTTGTGCTTCATCAACAGATTACGCATTCACCAGTTTAATGCTTTCGAAACAAAAATTTTTACTCTGCTCGGTCATAAAATAAATTTCACCATTCTCAAATGTAATGACTCTTTAAGAAAATGTCATAATTTGCATATTAATACTATCGACCGGGGATTTTAAAATAAAGAGGAAAGAATTGTCTCCCCGCTATGATTATGGTCATTCTAATGGATGTAATTTTTAATCGCTTAGTTACGATGAACTTAGAAAATGAGTCTAGAAATGCAACGCATACATTTGCAATGCAACACAGATAGATTTATTAAATGCACTAATGGATACACAATACATTTTTATTTTACTTAGATATAATACTGAGTTTGATAAAAACAACTTTGAATATGTATAGAACAACATTCAGAGATATTCTTTTCTAGGATATACATACATGTTATAATTGATTACCACTTACAGCATGTGAAATTATTGATTATCGGTTACGAGTACTGATCATGAAAACACGTACATATGTTTAAATAGCGGTCGTTTTTACTTCAAAAACACTTCGTGGATTGAAAACCAACTTTGGAACGTAATACTTTGAACATGTATTCTTGAACATATTTGTCGATTGGTAGAAATATTGGAGTTTACAATCTAGTATACTCAATAAATGACCATTGATAGTCTCACTTCGAAGCAATAGGCTTTTACCCCGAACAGAAACGTGGCTTTGGAAAGTTTTTAGATATAGTTCAAGGGTGAAAAGTGTACCGCATTCAGTATCACCAACCTGTACTGTTACAAAGTCAGTATTAAAAAGTTTAATCCTTGAGGAAACCAGAAAACTGTATTAATGATGGATCATAATTTACAGAGCTTTACAAGGTTTCATGTTGAATTCGTCGTTGGGGTATATCTAAGCAAAAGACAAAAAGAAATAAACTTTAGTAACGTGTACTTTGAAACGGTAATACGTACTTTGTAACTTGAAATTACTTTGAACATGTATTCTTGAACATTTTTGTGAATTGGTAGAAATATTGGAGTTTACAATCTAGTATACTCAATAGATGACCATTGATAGTCTCACTTCGAATCAACGGGCTTTTACCACGAACACAAATGTGGATTTGGCATTTTTAGATATAGTTCAACAGTTAAAAGTGTACTAGTATTCAGTATTAGCAGACTGTAGTGGTACAGAGTCAGTATTAAAAAGTTTAAACCTAGAGGGTGCCAAAAACTGAATTAATGATGGATCATGATTAACGGATTACAAGGTTTTCATGTTGAATTCGTTGGTGGGGTATATCTAAGAAAAAGACAAAAAGAAATCAACTTTATTTAAGTGTAATTTGTAACGATAATATGTACTTTGTAACTTGAAATTACTTTGAACATATATTAGAGAACATTTTTGTCGATTGGTAGAAATATTGGCGTTTACAATCGAGTATACTCAATAAATGACCAGTGATTGTCTCACTTCGAAGCAACGTGATTTTACCACGAACACAAACGTGGAATTGGCAAGTTTTTAGATATAGTTCAACAGTTAAATGTGTACCAGAATTCAGTATCACCAGCCTGTACTATTACAGAGTCCGTATTGAAAAGTGTAATCATTGAGGGAACCAGAAAACTATATTAATGATGGATCATGATTAACAGATTACAAGGTTTCATGTTGAATTCGTCGTTGGGGTCTATCTAAGCAAAAGACAATAAGAAATAAACTTTATTAACCTGTACTTTGTAACGAGAATACTTACTTTATAACTTGAAATTACTTTGAACATATATTCTTGAACATTTTTGTCCATTGGTAGAAATATTGGAGTTTACAATCCAGAATACTCAATAAATGGCCATTGATAGTCTCACTTCGAAGTAAGGTGCTTTTATCACGAACACAAACGTGGCTTTGGCAATTTTTTAGATACAGTTCATCATTTTAAATGGGTGCCAGCATTCAGTATCACCAGACTGTAATGTTACAGAATCAGTATAAAAAAGTTTAAACCTAGAGGGAGCCAGAAAATTTAATTAATGATTTATCATGAATATCAGAACGGTACAAGGTTTCACATTGAATTCGTCGCTGTGTTATATATAACCAAAATACAAAAGGAAATCACTTGCATACCACACATCTGAATTTTTTTCCCTTAATTCCTCTCGCAAGTCTAAGTTACGACCCGATATTTGGAATTAGTATTACTGCCATTTAAATAAAAATCGGAGGCAGTTATGAAAAATTAAATGACAACAGGGTTTTGCCCTAGATTTTAGGACAGTAACAACTGCATTTTATCAAATGTATTTATTTGGTAGGTGACTTCTTTGAAATGACTATACGGTGATTGATTTAGAGGTTCCAACTGATGTATTAAACAATGTCTTCTCTTTATTTAACAGCTAAGCTAAACGATATTAAAATTTTATCTTGATTAAAAATATTTTGAATTTCTTGTAAAAGAGATATTGTATAAATAGTATTACGCTTTTATTGCATAATTATTTCTGCTGTGCATACTTTGAAACGAATACCTTACTATCTTCTGTACTGTAAAAAATGGACATAAAATATGCAACGCTTCTTTGAAATGACTATACGGTGGTTGATTTAGAGGTTCCAGCTGATGTATTAAACAATGTCTTCTCTTTATTTAACAGCTAAGCTAAACGATATTAAAATTTTATCTTGATTAAAAATATTTTGAATTTCTTGTAAAAGAGATATTGTATAAATAGTATTACGCTTTTATTGCATAATTATTTCTGCTGTGCATACTTTGAAACGAATACCTTACTATCTTCTGTACTGTAAAAAATGGACATAAAATATGCAATGCCTCTTTTATTATACTTTTCACTTTGTTAACATAAATGTCTTTTCATATTTCCCTCCTGTATTCTGTTTCCGTTTAATATCAATTTAATGTCGCTCAGTGCCGAGTTTTCACTACGAAAACACATTTTGTAATTCAAACAGGGAATTATATTTCATGCAGAAGAATTTATAATACAAAATCTAATGAAAAATTGCATTAAATGTAATTTCCATTGAATATCTTTAAAGCTTTCAATTTTCAGCTTTTCCAGTAAAACTAATTTTATCCTTTCTGAAAACAATCAGTAAAACATGAAAGAAATTCGCAATTTCAGAAAGCTATTTTCTTGAATGTTCACCCAATATTATGTATTTTCAAATACGAAGATGTTCTTAGAAGCGATAAACTGAATCTCGTTAACTCTGAAACAAAATTTTATTTTACGGATTTTTAGGCTCAGGTTTAGAAAGTATTTTCACATATGAAGTTAGTAATTAATTTTCTTTGCAAGGAAAAAAAAGCCTTTCAACAGAATTTATGTAACTCGCACCCATTCAATAATTTTTGAAATTTAAATATATTTTATTTGGTTTTATTAGAACCTAATGAGAAATAAATTCGTCATAAAAGCGAAATTAAATATTTAGAAATAATAGGAGGAAAATAGAAAAAAAAAATGCGAGAGAAATCAAAATAGAAGTTTTCGTTTTGATAACGGTATTTCTTTTTCGATGCAAAAAAAATGAAAATTCAAGAGAAAAGTTTGTCAAATGTCTTTTGCGATTATCCGGGTTCTATATTATTTTTTAACCAATTAACAATATTGAGTTTTTTTAGTTGTTTTTATTTGATGGAAAGAACTTGAATGGCACTGTGACGCTGTCCCATTATCCGGGTTCTTTATTATTTTTTAACCAATTAACAATATTGAGTTTTTAAAGTTGTTTTTATTTGACGGAAAGAACTTGAATGGCACTGTGACGCTGTTGCTATGAGTTCACAATGAAGTCACTAGAAAAAAAATAAAAATATTTCAGGTAGTCTGTTCTAGCGAAACTAGTGCGGGTTATTAACGTAGGATTACTTATCGTTGCTTACCTCTTTTTTTTCGCATTTTGGTACTTTCCTGTTTAACTGTTTACTGCTAATGGGTTTGGCCCGCTGCCAAACTTATAACTCGCAACGCAGGATATTTTTTTTCTCTCCAAAGAACCTTTATTGAGGAACGCAATTCTACGTTAAAAGTCATTTTAAGGTTACAAACTCACCCGATTGCATGAAAATGGAAATTAAGTAACCACTTTAACTTTCGATATCTCGTTATCATGGTCACTTCGACGGATACGCGACTATCCGTGCCAGTGTTGTATGTCTAAAACCTTGCAAAATCATTTGTGTCTCATACATATTACTTAATATTTTCCATGTTTTTATCTATTTCTTTTGTAGCACGGCCGACAAACAATCACCATCTGGTGCCCTGTATGTTATTAGGTTGCAATTTAAAAACTTCTGCACCGTAACTTTTATCTAAAATTATCCAATTCTAAATATGAGATCTTGATAGCTAAAATTTGTTTTTTAATTTACCTCTCAAATGTAGAAATAATAATTTTTCATAATATAGATTAAATACAAAAAAAGCAATATTTTGAAATTTTAGCTTACTTTTAATTTGATTTATTTTCTCTTTCTAATAGGAAAAAATAACTTTACTATTTCATCTCAAATTTATCAAATGAAATGATTCGATATCCTCTCTGCACAACATAAAAAAAAGGTTTGAAATCGATATCTATTCATATGCAATTTAAAAATTTAAATCTATTAATACGAAATACAATAACATTACTATTACAGATAAAATTGGTCAGCTTAGATAGTTAGTTAAAACTGCAGAGCAAATACGAGCCATGGAACTGATATTTGGTTATATGTAATAATAAAACGGTGAAAATGTATAATGCCGAAAATTACGATCAGGAAACTGAAATTTACTTTGCTTCTGGAAACGCGTTCTAAATTTATAAGTTCAGGGACTTCATAGCGCACAAAAATCTATCGCATGGGAAAAATTCTGATACCCACTACTGTGGAAATTCAACATTTTAAATGGGAATGTAATTAGTCATAGCATGAACGAAATTAGTCCGGAAAATTTTAATTTTAATTGTAATCGCTATCCGAAATTTTTAAAAAACATTGTAAGTAATTTTTTTTTTTTAACATTATGGAAAAATTGTTAAAAAATCATCAAATACACTAAACAAATTTTAATGTTTCCATTTAATACATATCTAGAAAACCTTTAATATTATTTTTCTCAAAATAGAATTTAGATTTGAAGTCCATTTGCCTCGAAATATAGTAAAGTTTAAATAGTATCTTATTCTGTCACTATTAGTATGAAAAATTATCTGATGATGGCTATAAATAGCACCTGAAAACAGATATCCCAATATCGCATTTTCTACGAACCTTAGAACGACGATGATGATCAAGAATTCCCCTTTCTTATCTTTAAGATCAACATGAAAATATTGTATTACGTCTATAGGGAAAGCGACAGTGTCGCTTTAATCTAATTTTACGCCTCTGCCGTCATCACCCTGAAAATCGGCTTTATTTAGATTTTTCCACCCGTGAAAACTTGTCCTTTTTCTATTAATGTGCTGTGTGAAACTGAATACGTTAATGCCGGCCCTTGTAAAAATATCCGCGTTGTCATCAATCTGTTATAACGTATTAGCAAAAGACAAGCGTAGTACTTATTTTCATCTTAAAGTAAGATTTAAACGATTTGTCGATTGAAAGACGAGTGGAGAGTAGTCATGCATGGTCGAGGAGAGATTTTTTTTTTGACAACCTGATAACAAATGGCTTCGCTATCTAAATATCTCCGTATGCAGATATATCTAAATATACATGTCGTTGATGAGTGCGTTTGATTTTTGTGGGTTTAAATAGTTATGAGAATGAATTCGTTTGTGTTTTCTTTAATTACTTGCACTTAACCTCTTCGAATGCTTCTGTTAAAATGTTCACACTTAGCAACACCATTATTTCAACATGCATGCTTTTATAATTAGATGAAGGGAACACATTTTTATATGGAATTTTAAACTAACCAAGCACTGCTTTTTACTAAAAATTTCTAAGTAAAATTTAACTTAGCAGCATACACACTAATTTACACTGTAATAAATTTCTCTCTCTCTCTATTTCTCTCTCTTTATATATATATATATATATATATATATATATATATATATATATATATATATATATATATATATATATGTATATATGTATATATATATATATATATATATATATATATATATATATATATATATATATATATATATATATATATATATATATACATATATATATGTATATATATATATATATGTATATATATATATATATGTATATATATATATATATATATATATATATATATATATATATATATATATATATATATATATATATATATATATAATAGTAGCCGTTTGGAATTGGCTTTAAGTAGTAGGTCCCGATCTAGTTCACATTCGTGTAGCAAAAACTCCCCGTAGTGACGAAACCAATCGAATACAATCGTTTCAGTACTGGTTGAAAGAAAAAAATTATTTTATTTTATTTTATTATTGTTCTAAATTATGTCTGTCTAGTTTAAAGATTTTGTAAAAAAAACAACACTATCAAATTATAAATTCCGGAGTAAAATGTGAAATTTCTGGTTTTCAGGAACGAATTAATTTAATTTACATTAAATTAATTATTCCTTATGGTACAATTTCTCTCAGTACACGTCGTGCCTCCTAGAACCAACTAAGGAGGCGTGCTGAGGTTCTACTGCATATTTATATACGTACTTCCAAGCTTTTGTACTATTTTACTATTTAAAATTAACGAGTATAAATTTTAACCAGTATTTTTATCCAAAATTCTTTAAATAATAAGTACATGATGTTACAAATTCATGCTGCTGCTTTTAAAATAAGATATATGAATGATTTAGATGAATATTCAAGTATTTGTATTTTACATGAGAGATTTATGAGTTGCATTTTTTTTTCTTTCTAGCCTAAAAGTACCAGATATTGTAAGAATGGAAAAATTATTTGCAATAAATAATGGTTTAAGACTTTATATCAAAATATTCTGATATAGTGGCAAAATAAAGGCTATAAATTTGCTGTTTATGTGTTTGAAAATGTATCTCTATTACCGTTAAATAATAATAAAAATAGTTCACCATAGAAATTCTTTGTTACCTTCCTTAGTGAATAAGACGCTAACAAGGAAGTTCATATAACTTCAAAGGAATATATGAATAATTTTATTTTAGTAACTAATGGTGTTTTGGGGAGTTTGGGGAATTGAAAAAGAGGTATTAAAACATTTTAGAGCAAAGAGTGTGTATATATATATATTTGTGTGTGCGTGTGTAATAACAGTCTCCTGGAGATACCATTGAGCCTCAGTATAGTCAAATCACCGGGGAAGGCACGCATGTTACAGAGTCAAGCCAAAGTGACAAGGCGTAACCACTTATTCATAATATATCCTTTATTCCCGGAACATTCACTGGATGGAGATACATCGCCTTTTCATGGGATAACACTTAGGCACATTTATAGCATAATATCACAATCAAACAGTTCCGGAGTGGAGTTACATCGTAGATTCACAGCACAACGTTTGGATATAATATGGACGTCATATCATAATAACATAATCCCGGTTCACCCGGAACATCACAAAAAAGGAGAAAGGACGCAGCGCGCTAACACGACAAGCCGTATGGACAGTTGCAGAACAAAAGCTATGAAAAGACTCTTGCTCGCCTGGAAATGCCAGCGCACCAAAACTTTTAATTGGTTTAGTGAGATCAGCTGACCTCGCGCGTCAGACAGGGTGAACTCGGGAAATATCATGGAAAGTTCGAGAAGGATTACATCTGCCTGTTTTTGAAAGCAACTTACTCTTTACACGTGCATTAGGGGATAATTTAGTTGGTTAGTTCGGTTACTTTTAGGTCGGAATTTGGATTAAAGGACGATACTTTATTAAAACAACACGGGAAAATTTTGAATAGGCGTTTAATTAACGAAGGTGGAATGATATTATTTCATATATATATATATATGTGTGTGTGTGTGTGTGTGTGTGTGTGTGTGTGTTTGTTTGTTTGTGTTTGTTTGTTTGTTTGTTTGTTTTCTTCTTTTTCGTGTATATATGTGTGTCTTCTAATGTAAAAATTCCCCCTAATATACATAACGTTCTTACTTATGGTAAATTAGGTGGGTAAACTTTTAAAAACTTTTCTTTTATTGAACTAAGCGAAAAATTTAATCCTCCGTTTTTATTTAACGTTATGTCAATGTATGAATTTTCCTGCAATACGTCGTTGCAAGGATTTGTATTGTTTATTATTGCTATATTAAAGACATCATAATTCAAGAAGACAGTTAATCTACAATTTATTATATATTTCTCGCACAAGAACCATATTTATTCATTTAAGCATTTTAGTTATAGAATATAAATTAAATTAACTAATAATAAATTACAAATAGTCATAATTTTTACTGTTCGATCAAATCAGAATCTTTAGTAAACGTACGTTTATACCAGGTATTTCCTAATATGAACCAAAAATATTTACAGTAGGTATTAGAAAGACCTTTATATTGCCTATCGAGATTTTCCATAGTCATATTTGATGACTATCTGTAACTTTCATGCTGAGTATAAAACCTTATCTGGTTTTCCAATATTGAAATTGATACTCCATATCTGTTCTTCCCTTAACATTCGTTGAATGCAGATCTCTATTTGTATAAAGCTTGTATTGCAAAGAGAATGATTTTGCCGAGATAAGAAAATTCGATCTAGCAATCTATCTGAATCGAATATCGATATTTGAGCATTCTGGTTCCTTGGGAGCATCCCTAGAGCATTTAGTATAAGAAATTTATTTTTTTGAATGATGCAAACGCTGGGACCTAGAATTTAAAACCCTATTTTGGAATCCAGAATAGTATACTTGTGTCTTAAGATTTCATATCAGTTTGTTTTTCAGAAGGAAGAGTTTCGAAACAAACATGAAATAACTGTTCACAGAATTTCTGATTTATTTTGGCTCTCAACGATAAAGATGGTTTTTACATTGATATACGCTCTTTCATTAGATTTTGATAAGACGAACCACTATAAAAAGTGACACTATTTGTCTATTTAGCTATTAATGTGTTTTTATTAAATCTGAATATTTTGTAAAGCTGTTTAAATTAGTGGCAAAAAATTTTAAAAATGTAAAACAGTTAGACGTGAACATATAATGAATTCTAAAAAACTGAACAAAAATCATTCACAGAGATTATCGTAAAAAATCAAATGTCACCAATATTTATTAAAAGAAATCCTTAATTATATACTACAGGAAATTCATAAAATGGGTAGTCATATACTATGAAGAATATTTTACAGATACATGTTACATTTTGCATTTGGGTAAATTCGTAAATAACTATCAATTTTGTAATTCTTACGAGTAAATTGTACTCTCAACAACCCCAACTATGATATAAACTGAATAAACTAAACCTGATTAAAACTATTTAAGGAAAATGCATTGTTATTATGATTCAACGCGCCTAATAAGGACAAACAAAGTCATGTTTCTGGACAGGTTAGTAATAAGATAGATTCATTTTGTATATATTTTTGGAGAAGTATATTACATATATATTAAAAAAAAAAATATATATATATATATATATATATTTATATATATATTTATTTATATATATATATATATATATATATATATATATATATATATATATATATATATATATATATATATATTATATATATATATATATATATATATATATATATTATATATATATATATATATATATATATATATATATATATATATATATATATATATGGGTGGCCATAATTAAACTGACAGTGCTCACAGTGTTCTGTAGCGCGATCTTTTTGCGAGAATGGCGCCACATTTTGTAGGAAGATTAAACAAGACGGGGGACGAAGGATTCCGTATTAATTTGCATTTGTTAACACTCTATTTTCTATTACACAGCGCCAAATATTCCCCTAGCGGGGACTTTTGGAACTAATTTATTTTTTCGCGGGATCCTTCGTCCCCCGTCTTGTTTAATCTTCCTACAAAATGTGGCGTCATTCTCGCAAATAGATCGCGCTACAGTACACTGTGAGCACTGTCAGTTTAATTATGGCCACCCGGTATATAAATATATATGTGTGTGTGTGGGTGGGGGTGGGTGGGTGTGTCGTGATTCATAACATTTATGGATAGTTATCAATCACTATTTCTCATCGATCATTTTTCAAATATAGCTTGAAATTCATTATACAAAATTACGAAATATAGCTAATATGTAAAGTTTACCGAAAGATATATAAATTGACTAAATTAGAAGAAGCTCGGTTCTCCTGCTATTTACTATATACTTCAATTAGTCACGCTGAAACTGTCCCTTAAGTCAGTGTACTTAAATACGTTTAAAATGATGATTTTTTGTTATGTGTAAGGATTTTCTCTTGGAGTCATAGGACGTAACAAACAACAAAGCACAGGAAACATGGTAAAGTTAATAATAATGCAAAAAGTAGGAAATATCTGTGGGAAAATGTGTAAATTATATCCTTTATGACGGCATTCTTGGTACTGAGTAGTGCTCTTCTGACCCTTCAGACCCCTACCATAATGATGATATGCTTAGTATAGGATTTCAATCTTAGACATATGAAGCTATAACCTTAGTGATGACATATAAGTACCCCGTTGCTATATAGTAACATATGGTTGTATTATTGCAACCTTATTCCAGACATTTTAGATATGTATGTTGTCACTGCACATGAATAGGCTTTAGTTTTGACTTACTACGTGTGTTCTCAGAATATATGGGGTGTTGTATCAGAATATAGGAAACTATAACCTCAGTATTGTCGAAGTTATGGTGTGTTTCGGATAGCTATATCATTACGAACATCTAAGGTATTCAACCACTGTAAAAATACATTAGGTATATAGCCGTTGTATCTAAGAATCCGATAGAAAGCATGTTTTTAAATAAAAAAAATCATCTAATTCAGGAAGCAAAAGAGTCAGGTAACATGTAGTTAATGAGATGAAAATAGACATCATTGTAAAGCTGAAACATCCATGTAAAAGCAAAAGAGAAAAATAGAAAGATCTAGATGCTGACCTAAAATGTAGACTACAGTGTTTTATTGTTGCAGGATTCTAAGCTGGTTGAGTTTTAAATTCTAGGGAATCTAAATGACAGATTTCAAAGTTTTTCAAAGGGTTTCAAATAAGGGGAAAGATTTCTTAGAAAATACAAAAAGTTACAATTTTGTAATACTAAAAATAAATTATTATAAAAATTCTTAAATATTCCTCTCTATAAAAATCTATTAATTCAAACAACAGCATAAAAAGAACATGAAGGGCCTAAGACTCTATATTATAACCTCTTGTTCTAACCCTGTATACAGATAACAGGGTTTTTTACACACATCTCAGTTACGTTCAGACTCCCGTTTAACAGACATATTAATGTCGGTAAAACGGCATTGCTATTTCTGGCTATCAATTCTTTAAGTACTTTGATGTAGTCGCTAGAGGCAGTTTCTCAGATTGTCTCATGAAATTTTAGAATCTATTGAATATATAAATATGTATATATGACCTGATAAATTTTGTCAACAATATAAATATAAGATTGCATACAGTAATTTCAGGAATAATTTTCAACCATTTGTGGCAATGCTACAAAATGAAAAACATTGAAGGAAAATTAAAATTTATGCAATCTTGCTAAAGAATTTACAGTCATTCCATAAAAATTTTAAAACTTATTATTTAGTAGTACATCTCTAAAATTACCTGCTCTTAAAATTTTTTCTTACCGATTATAAAAAAAAAACCTTGTGTTATTAAATTTTTATTCTAAATTTACAGATACTTTTCAGAAGGGACTTTTGATTTAACATAAATATGACAAAAGCACACGTCAAGCGGTATCCTCTTAAAGCATTTCTAGGGCATCAAATATATATTTTTTCCATCGATTTCGTCATCTGTTTGGATAAAAGTAAATAAGTGAGAGTAAAGTATACTTTAGGAAATATATACTTTTTTTTCTTCTACGGTGGTTTTTGTGTCATCAATTTTGATCAAAATTTATCATAGCACTTTGGGTAAAAATATATAAATGGATTGTTTCAAACGCTATCCATTTCTCAAAACTTCTGGAGAAATATTTTTATATTTACAGTTTTACTCTGAATTATAAAACGCCTTTAAAGTTTAATAAAAATCCCATTCTAGACATGCTTTCTCACTTTAGGATAATTGATTTTTTTTCTCCGGAAATTGCTTTCTTATTGGAAATGTTTTATTCGGATTCAGACGAAATAATCAAATAATTACTTGAATTTTTCATATTGACTTGTCTGTATTACAAATCTTGAAAGTTTAAGAATAGAATTTGAAGCATACGAGTAAAAAAATTAAACATTTCCTATAAAAATTAATCGGCATATTATTAAAATTTTAAATGCTGTTTCGACTTTAGGGGCAGACTTTAGGGGCCTCATGCCATAAACAATGGTTATTTTTGTTCAGTTAGATGTTGCTTTCAAGATCCTGCAAGAGACAATTATTGCAACGTATCCAAACTTAGAATCAGGGTGAATTATTGTTCTGTGTACAGAGCATTCAAAAATAATTCTTAGCAAAATGCAAAGAACTATTTTCGCTTTATACCAGTATCACTATACAGTCGAACCCCGTTATAGCGAACCCAATATATAACGAACTCACGGATATAACGAACGATAATTTTGGTCCCGCCGTTTCCTATTGTACGTAATTTAATTATTATTATGTCAGTTTAATGCAATCGATTTTAGGCGATTTAAATCATTAATGATCATTTTAATAGATTTTATCATTTTTTATAATACATCATTATTGAATACACATTGCACCGAAATAGTTATACATTTTGTGAAATCTAGCATTTTTCATAATGGTTCGCATATAGCGAACCACCGGATAAAGCCAACAAAACCTTTGGTCCATTGAAGTTCGTTATAACGGGGTTCGACTGTATTGTCATTGTTTCATTCATTCAATATGTTTGTATTTATTCTGCTGCTTCTTGAACTGTGGTTGTATGGATATGTGAGAAAGAAACAAGCACACAAAATATATAAATGTTCATTTGTTTTAATCACACAGGACTTAATTTGATTCACAACCATCTAAAAATAGAGTCGCTTTGCAACTAATTACTGGAATCTTTCCTTATTGCTATGTACGTTTTATAAAAAAAATCTCTGATAGGAGAGAAATGACCAATCGCTCTTGTCGGATACTGGCCCATTGTGACGGGTGATATTCAGAAAATTCGAATCGCTTTTTCGCTTAAACGAGTTATCTAAATATTTTCAGTGACATGAGACTCTCTAAAACATAGTGAAAATATAAATTACGTAAAAGATGTCACATAAATCGATAGTGATGGAGTAAAATCAGAATGAGAAAATAAAAGAGAACATGGGCTTGTTTATGATACAAGTCTATTTCTTTTTAAAATTAAAATTGATTTTTTAAGGAAAAGTCAAAAATAATTTTATACGAAAATAAAATTTAAGTATACATCGTGTTTCCCTGTTCTTTATAAGTATGTCGCAAAGATTGGTAGAAAAAGCCGAAAAAATGTTTGTTCAGTGACTATTTTTTTTTAGCATTTTCTGATTATGGTGTGTTTAAGTAATATTTTTCTAAGCAGTATATTCTGAAATCCAAACACTTCATTAATATGTGTTAAAGTATTAAAATACATATAACAATAACGCATTATTTACTCTAAATGTCTATGGTAGAACATAAAGTTACTATCTCCAATATCTGATGAAATTAGTTCGTCTGATTTTTAAGGAATAATTGCTAAACCCACATCTATATATATAAAACAGTTCCGTAACTGACTCATTCATTCACTGACTGACTGACTGACTGGCATACAACGCACAGACCAAACCGCTGGACCTAAAGGGCTGAAATTTTTCATGGCGATTCTTCTAATAGTGTAGGGGTGCAATAAGAAAGATTTTCAAAAATTCTTCTTAGATTTTTTAAAATTAAATTTTTAAGCTGTTTTTTAAACTTTTCTTACGTTTGCATTTAAAATATTACATTGAGGGTTATAAAATTTATATCACGAGAAAGATCATAAAAATTCCTTCAAAATGAAATTTTTTTCGAACTTTTACCTCCATTTCCTGATTTTTGGTGAATTTTTAAAGATTAATTTTTAGAATTTAATTTATTAAATGCTGATCAAGTGATTTCTTTTTCTGGTACTTTCAATAAATTTGTCGTCACGTGCGTAACAACTAAATAGACAAAAAAAATATTTTTTTCTCTTTCTAATGCAGCAGACGATTGGATATTATCCAAAAAAAATGCATATCCCTTACGATTTTTTAATAAATATATATATAGAGATAGATAGATATTTTACATCAATTGTATACATTGATCATCGCATTTATTATAAATATATATACTTATTTTTTGGCATAAATTGCATACGTTGACCGTTGTATTTAATTTGAATGTACTCCGTAGCGAAGCGCGGGTTTTCAGCTAGTATAATATACATTTTTACCTATTACTAAAGAGAAATTTCAAACATATGTTTTAGGGAAGATAAGTATTATTAATGATAGATTGTAACTGAATTAAAAAAAAAATTACAGCCAGTCTCAGAGTTAGAATGGTTCAGATAGAAACACCGACATCGCGGTTATAAAATTAGGGTTTCATTCTATGTCCTAGTGACGATCGGTACAAGTGGTACGCGGCCATTTGAAAGAATGATAATGGACCTGTAGGAATCATATGACAAATAAAAATCATGAGGAAATTCCCAAAAAACGAAAAAGATCAATGAATCGATAAATATATGAGCAGGTCGACTTTCTGTGACATTAAACCCAAGAGAGAAACATTAAAAGTGTGGAAGCACAAATGACGTGTACTCACATCCCGAAGGTAGTTAAACTGGTAGAACTATGAACGCCATGTTAAAAGACACGCTTTCGATTGCCGATCCTGGTATAAGCAATCGAAAAGTTATAATTCCACCATCGAATCATCGTAATTGGAAAATCATGGAGATTTATGAGGATATTAACGATTCTTACCAAAGGGTAGGGGGAGAAAGCTACATGACGCCTGTGGAATATCATGCATATAAATGTCTCGCAAGTGGTACTTTTCTCCCTCTATGATCCCCTATGCAGTTTTTTTCTTATTGAAGTCAGTGGGTGTCATACTGGTTTGCTCATTACTACCTTATTTGTTTAATGTTATTCAAAAAAATTTTTTTACATGTGGAATACGTTATATATGTAAAATTACTTAACATTCTACTTACAAATAATGTCCATTAATGAACAGGCAAATTTCTTTTTCTCAACTTTATATTATAAATATTTGTTTTGTATATTTCTTGCAGACTGTGCTTTTTTTATATACTATTTCAATTTTATTAAACTAACGGATTTATAATAACACAAAACACTCTTTTGATTACTTTTGCTGTCACATTTATATTTCTAGAATATTTTTAATTACATATTTAAAGTAGGCATGTATAATACACCCTCTGTGTACTAAATAATACTGCATTTATTAACATCGATTATATTCTACAATTTCCTCGTCTTTGTTCGTCGTTAAAAAAGAATCCCATTTACCAAAGGTCTTTATGTCTAATTCATCCCAAAAACGGTTACAAATTTATCCCTTTCTTTCTTTAGAATTCCCCTTTCGGACTGGAAATATATTCTTTCCAGAAACTCGATTTATCAGTCTTATTGAAAAACTGGTCAACTACTTCTTTCAGACCGGAATTTATTATTAAACTATACATTATTGTAAGTCCCTCTTTACACCATTTCTTCTGTTTGTATTTGATTTTATTGAGAAAGCTGAGGTTTACTTTTGTGATCGATATGTTTGACGCTAGTGCTAAAACTATTTTATGGATTTTGAGCCATGGAGATTTATTTCCCTTTCCATATTATTTTTCATTTTATATCATCTTTTGTTTTGTTTTCATTTTTGTGTGTGCTGCAAGCTATTTAATTTACTTTCAAGTTAATACAAAATATGTGTATCTAGAATCCATTCCTTGAAAGAACAGAACTTATTTCTCTTTTATCATTTGACAGTGGCTAATGACTATGAATTAAAGAAAGTAAAGCCTTACACCGAAGCTGCCCTTGTACACTAATAAAGAGTCTCGCTAGTGTATGCTTATCTTGCTAAAGAAGAGACAAGTCGAAATAAGAATGCTCAAAAGCTGGTATTTGGAAAACTCTAATTGGAAGAATGTATAGGACTGTATTTCTATTAATAAATATTATTTTAGGTGTTATTATTTTATTCATTAACAAAATTAATGTTAAAAGGAGAATTTTCGCAGTGAAAGTGATTGGATATTCTATATCTACAACGTTATCTACAGTTGTTTCTAAATTCTTAGATAAATCCTCTCTAGAGATGCAAATAGATAAAATATGCTCTTTATTAATGCTAATTAGTATTTTTATTTAAACTTTCAATATATACACTCATGGACAAAAAAATTAGCGCACCAAGAAATAATTGCGGGATCGTAACGAAACTTGCAATGAAGGTACATGTCGGGGAGATATGCAAATGATTAGAAATGCAGCGTGATTGCGCATTACGTATAGCCGGTAGATGGCGTTGAACATCGTACTCTGTGGAGTATAAAACAGGTAACCAAAGCTTGTTTGAGTGTGCTGAATCATTTACAAAGGAAGAGCTGAGATAGACATGCCATTACTCCGTGTTCGAAGACAATATAAGCAGTTGTCGCAGTTTGAGAGGGGAGAATCGTCGGGATGATGGAAGCTGGGTGGTCAGCAAGGCGAGTAGCTCGTCAATTAGGCCACTCTGATTATGTTGTGAGGAGGTGTTGGGACCAGTGGACCCGAGAGATGTCATGTAGAGGAAGACCAGGCTCAGGATGCCCTCGACAGACCAGTCGTCGAGAAGACCGCCACATCGTAAGAAATGGACGCGTACAGCCAACTGCTTCATCGGCCGCCATCCAGGCACAGGTAGCACCTTCACTAGGGGCCTCTGTGTCTTCTCGAACCATACGAAGGCGCCTGGCTGAAGGACAGTTGGTATCGCGGCGCCCATTACGTGTGCTGCCCTTGACGCCCACCCATCGACGCCTCCGTTTGGAGTTTTGCCGCGCACGAGGAAACTGGACTGCAGCGGAATGGAACCAGGTCGTCTTTAGCGACGAATCCAGATTCAATCTCGGCAGTGATGACAATCGTGTTCGTGTGTGGAGAGCCCGTGGTGAACGCTTCAATCCTGCCTTTGTTGTACAGCGACACATCGTTCCCACAGCGGGTGTGATGGTATGGGGTGCCATTGCCTACAATACACGGTCACCCCTAGTATTGTTCCGTGGCACCATGACAGCCCAGCGGTATGTTCATGAAATCCTGCAACTACATGTGTTGCCACTCATGCAACGGCTCCCAGGAGCCATTTTTCAACAAGACAATGCTCGGCCTCATACGGCAAGGGTGTCACAAGACTGTCTCCGCATTGTTACTCCCCTTCCTTGGCCTGCCCGATCCCCAGATTTGTCTCCAATCGAGCATATCTGGGATCATTTGGGACGACGAATGCAGTTGGTCATCCCACGAGTTTGAACGAACTAGAGTCAAGGTTACAGCAAATATGGAACGAAATGTCTCAAGACATCATACAGAACTTGTATGACTCAATGCCCGATCGTATCGCACCGTGCATTCGCGCTAGAGGGGATCCAACGGAGTATTAACTCCTCCGTTCTCTTGCCTTTTTCTCTGAAATAAATTATCCTTTTTCTTTGATTTTCTTATCATTTACTGATATCAAAGTAATCATTACGTATGTAAAATTTCGTTTCATTTTGACGACTCCTTCTTGGTGCGCTAATTTTTTTGTCCATGAATGTATATATATATATATATATATATATATTTTTTTTTATGGGAACATTTAATAGCTCCATCTCAGCAGTCATTTCAGTCCCTTTTGAGAATTCAAAATTAGGCTCTAGCAGTGCCATAAAAATAAACGTAATAGATGCAATATTAATATGTACAAAGAACAGACCTATGAAATCAGTTTCTGAGGAAGGACCCCTTTTTCCAATGGAAAACAAAAATATGATTTTTTCGAGATATCCTTCAATTTAGAGCCATCAATCTTTGCTATTTGAACCGAAACTTAAGACTCAGCATTGTTTTGTGCTAATGGTCCTTTGTCTCACGAATATTTTGTGTTTGAATTTTAGAGCTGAACACCTGATGACGCATCGCAGTACAATTTAAACGAAAAGTTAAGCTTTTGTGCTCACGGTAAAATTATTCTAAAAGTCATCAATAAAGACCCTAGTGATTTCATCTTTGAGTTATGTGTCCAATACTCTGTATCTTGGACATGAATGGCATCATGTGTGCAGTGATTGCTCTTAATACGATAATTTTGTTGGTGCTGTAATAGACAGCTTCGGTAAATAACTGTACCTTTGTGAGAGTGGCGCAAATTTGAGTAGAGGTAAAGCGGGAGGTAAGGAAGACAGCTTCTTCTGTGGAAATGAACTTGCCCTAGGTAGTCGTGCAGAGGCATGTGATATGCGCTAGCGGTCGGCTAATCGTATCGTCCGGCAGCATTATATCTTTACAGCATCTTCTCAGATATCGTGCTGAGGACAATTTCCTGGACAGAATTGTGGCAGGTGTTGAGTCTTGGTGACATCACTTCCAACCAAAAAGCAAACGGCAATGCCAACAGTGAAAACATCCGAGGTCCCGCAGCCGTGGTAAAACGATCAACGCTCCTCACTACTGCAATACCCTGCACTTTTTTGTGCAGCAATCAATGCCAAACAGCCTAGTGTGTTGTCCTCTGGAGTGGTTTTGCTGTATGACAACGCGCCACCACATATGACCGCTCTTACACAAAACACGTTGGCGAAGTTTCGGTGGCCAGTGTTTGAACACCCACCGTATAGCCCGGATCTATTGCCAAGTGACTTCACATCATTGGTCCGCTGAAAAAGGCATTGAAGTATCGCCCTTTTTACCCGGACAGCGAATTCATGGTATAATGTTCGAAAATAATATACGCCATGGATAATGTTCGAAACTGGTTCCGATCTCAGCCAAAGGACCACTAGGTAATTGATTGTCCAAAGGTAATTGGCTGACCACTCTTTGTCTTGAAGCACCACGAAGGTGACCCAACCTCAATTCACCACCTCAATTGCTCAATGTGGCCACCTTATTTTCGACCGTGTACCGCCAGGGGGCGAAATCTGTGGGCTCGTTCCCTCCTCCAATATTTACCACAACACGGAAAGACTCTCGGATATAACCCTAAGGATGCCCAGTCAGAAGTTGTAAAATTTTACTTCTTTTGTATATGTGATCTGGCATCAGCTGTATAATGTCACTGTTTTGTGTTTCATCACTTCAAATAAAAAAAAAACTGTAATAAAGTGTGTATCACATGTCTGGGAAGATTCCAAAGATCCATAGAAATATTTATTTAAAATTCTTTTTTTTTATTGCAATTGGTCTAGTTTTAGTTTTTGAGATTGTTTATCGTATTTAAGATTTTTTTTTTTTTTTTTTGGGGGGGAGGTTGATTTTTCCTGATAATATTATTGTGTGAAAAATTGTAACTAGTATTTATGTGGTTATTTATACTGTAATAAACCATGTACATGATATTTTATACACACGAGGAAAAGAAAAATTAAATAAATTTTTAGTTTTTTTTCTTATAAGTTTTTAGGCATTCAAAGGCAAATGAGAGCTTCATATCTCAACAAAGTAATTTATTTTCAACTGTTTGTTTTCTTAAGCATTAATTGAATCCCCACGTTTTGTATGATTTAAAATGAATTTATTTTATCCACATAAAGTATAAATTGCTGTCACATATCTTTAAAAATCCTTTTTCAAAGACCTCGTTTCTCAATTGGATGTCCCGTTTTCCAGTACAGCAAATATATTGAATTGATTGAATTTACATAGATAAGCTTATTTAATATTAGTAATTTCTATTTATCACTGGATGAAATTCTGTAATCAAATGTGGAAAATGTGAATACAACGGTGTATAGACTTTGTTTCGCTCTGAATATCTGAATTCATCTCCAGGAAACAGATTCATAAAGCAAGAAAATACAATCAAGCTGAATTACTCACAGCTGCGCTTCAGTAAATTTCCCTAACTTTTGGCTAATCAATACACTTTTGTTACTACAGCATTCTGCTCATTTGCAGAAATATTCTGCCTTTATTCGTTATTTCTCAGCATCCGTTAGTCTGTGCAGATTTTTATATTTTGACCATCGCATTTGCTTTGGGTTTTCTTTTTTTTTTTTGAAATAGAGTACTGGTGAGCTATTCTTTTTTAAACTTTCCTAAACAAACTTTATCTGATGAGACTCGGTGGAATATTCTTTTCGCGCAAAACCTTCCTTACATCAATAAAATGGTCTGGAAGAACCGAGTTACATATATTTTGAGACTTTTTTCTCTTTTCACTCACTGCTTCATGACATCAGAAGTTTATATATATATATATATATATATATATATATATATATATATATATATATATATATATATATATATATATATATATACATATATATTGGTTTCTTAAACATATTATTAAGACCAAAAGTTTGAAACTTCTAAGAATTTAGGAAATTTCTACTAGTTTATTTCAATATTTATCCAATTCGTTTTATATATTTCCTGAGTTAGTTTGAAATGTATCAATGAATTCGAAATGAAGCGATGTTTTAAAATCAATGGTACACTATCTTACGGAAAAAACGTGAACTGGAGTTTGAAAAGATCTGTCTTGAGAAAAAACTGTAATAAAATGTAAGGACTCCCACAGTAATTTTTTACTTCTTTATATGTTATTGTTGTATTTTTGTGACTCTTTCTCCTTTCTGGGGCATTCCAAACCAGATCCATGTATGGCAGCGGGGGAGGAGATGCGGTTTTGAATGGCACCACATGGGGCAGAGATTGATTTAGCGAGGTGCTACCACAATTTTAATAAAGCACCCGCAAATACGCAATCTGGTGGGGCTCGTATCTTCTCCCACCCACTGACTTTATAGAAGAATTTTCCAGTTTACGGATGTAACTTGCCTATATACGACCTAGACTCTTAGGTATTTAATGACATTCGTCAGGATTCAAACTGAGTTCTTCATATTGTGATTACGTCAAAAAGGTTTAGATGTTATAAACCATATTACAATATGAATAAGTTGACTTTTCTGAAAGGTAAGCTTTAGATGTCATTTTTTAAAATCAGTTTTGAAACCCGTCGCTCATTAATACGTTCACTGTACCCCATAGGAAGTTAAAATGATCACTGGTATGCCAAACTCAAAAACACTAGTTTAACTGTTTGTAAAGGGTTCAAAATATGTCACCACTATAACTTTGAAAAAACAGATATCAAGAAAAATCCAAATAATTTTGGTGAAAAAACCAAAAACTTACATTTTTTTCCCAATAAAGACAACCGTTTTGAGCTCAAAAATATAAAATTCTAACTTACTGCCTACGTAGCTGTGACATGAGAGTAAGAAAATGACAATTTTTTAAATAAAAACTTTTCGGAGCCGATAATAGATGGCACACGTTGTCAAAGTTTTATTTTTTTTAAAGAACTGTCATCATAGAGTGCCACCTACAAACATAAAGTCATTGCTGAACTGCCCAGGAAATTTTCATTAGCATAATATGCAATGACACTGGTGACTCAGGGGTGATGCTTACAGCACAGAGTGAAAAATTTTTGAGATCCTCCGGCGAGGCTCATGGCACTGAACCTGTTAAGCACTGTGAACCTTTATCTTTTACATGACCTTAAACTTAAAAATTCCGTTATTAAAAAAACATATTTGTCTGAGTAAACTTCCTTGATAGATAGCAACGTTTTGTTTGTTTTCAACTGAACGGTTTTATTGCAGTCCCTAATGCAATATAAAATGAGAAATCACGTAGAAGTAGCAGGTATTGCCCCTGTCAGTTCAAGGAAGTAAACTCAATATAATTTTAAGCTAAAATTAATCTTCTTTCCTTGCAATTAAGAGTAACTGAAATTTATGAGCTTCTCTGACAGGGAGTTTATGTTGTACTTATGCTAATTTTTAACCTATAGTATACATAAGAAATCTTTCTATCTGCTGCAAACTTTTCCCCCTTCTTTTGATTGTAAACAACTAATCTTATTATTTTAGAGTAGAACACGACACAAAATTGCACATCTTTAAAAATCAGCAGCTTCAGAGTATGCGTAAATATTGCATTTAATTAGGCAGAATATCTGAGTAAACTTTTTATAGGAAATCGCATAACACTATTTCATGTGTTCTGCACGAGTCAAAATAATTCAAACGAGGAGACATACTAAACTATATAAAAATTATGGCCGTGAATTCCAATGCGATAGTAGCAGAATTTTTGGAAAGTATTATTGTCTCTTGATAATTAAAAAAAGTAAGAGGGTTGATTGAAAATTTATGCATTGAAGATTAAAAAAAGAAAACAGTAACTTTATTTTGTCTTTAGTATTTGCCATGTAATACATTTCACTTATTTAGTTACTTACACAGAGAGGGATAAAATTATGGCAAGCAATTTCATAATTTACCACTGAGGGAAATTTATAGTCCCTTTTCACGCCAATAAATGTCGATAAACAATTATGAAAGTTACTGCATAGCAATAAATATTGGCAATATGCTCACGAAGGCCATTTTGCACATGTTATCAATTTTTTTTTCTTGGCCTTTATATTTTTTAGGTTAAATGTACTTAAAGGAAATATAGGATTATGTATCAGCTAAGTGTATATTATTTATGGGAATTAATTTTATTTATAGGAATTCCAGTCGTGAAAGAAATGCGTTACCTATTCTTTTTGTTTAAAAGAGAATCATTGTTTTCTAAATTTAATACTCACAATTAATATTCCAACCCAGAAATCATAAAACAGAGGTCGAGAAATTCCAAGTCAGTATTCGATAGATCTATTAGGGAAAAAGTTGCAAGTTACACACGCAGTTAGTTAAAGTTTCATGAAATATGTCGGCATCAAAAGCTATAGCTATGCATACGCACATTGAGCAGAGTGTGAGGAAAAAGATAGGTAATAAATGCTAGTATTTTTTCACGTATTTGTAATGAGCAATTTCATGTGTTACACTAGACCTTTGTTAATAAATTATGGATATTATTTATTACTTTTTAGAGGGAAACTATAAAATTAATAAATTGTATTTTATTCATTTAGTGAGTGTTTGCAATAATCTGTATGTGATTCATTTATTTATTATTTTTTTTACTTTAATTCAGTTTAGTATTTAAATGTGTTATTCATTTTTAAAATTTATTATATTATTTAATCTAATAAAGTCTAGTCTATTTTATAAATTTATTAGATTATTTTAAAATAACAAAACTTAATTACTTACTAATAAATTTTTATCAATTTTTCCCTATATTTTGAACATTTCATGCTCATTATAAATTCCAGATGTTCTAGGCGCATTTCCACTAATCTCAGGTCTGTGGAGAAACGTGCGGAAATTACCTGTAGTGACTTTGTTTTAAGTGGCGCCGGCAGCCTCGCTGTGACCTTTCACAAAGTGGTACAAATCATGGCTAAAACAAAGACATTGCTGTGTAAGGGCCTGTTCACATAGGAGTCCGTTGCGTTGCGTTAAGGAAAATATGACGTTGAGACGAAAATAAACCAATCATAGACGTTAAAAATTTCATTTCTAATCGTTTGGAGTCCGTTGCGTTGCGTTAAGGAAAATATGACGTTGAGACGAATATAAACCAATCATAGGCGTTAAAAATTTCATTTCTAATCGTTTGGAGTCCTGTGATTGGTATATTTTCGTCTCAACGTCATCTTTTCCTTAACGCAACGCAACGGACTCCTATGTGAACAGGACCATATTCCCTCAGAGGGATTAGCACCACTTTACATTTATTATACTCCCAAAACAGAAAAGTCTTAAAAGTCGGCATGGGTATGGGCAAATGTTCTCAGGACAAAATGCTACCCATTTTTGAGAAAAATAAAACATTACAGTTAAACCCCGTTATAACGAAATTCAAAGGACCAAAGGTTTTATATGCTTAATCCGGTGGTTCTCTATATCCGAGCCGTTAAGAAAAATGTTAGAGTTCACAAAATGTATAACTCATTAGTTGCAATGTGTATTCAATAATGGTGTATGAAAAATGTTTAAATCTATTAAAAATGATCATTAATGAATTAAATCGACTAAAATCGATTACATTAAACTGACACAATACTTACTAAATTACGTACAATAGGAAAACGGCGGGACCAAAATTTTCGTTCATTATATCCGTGAGTTAGTTATATACCGGGTTCGCTATAACGGTGCTCGACTGTATTCATAAAGTGATTCCGCTTAAATAAACTGCTTTAGTGAAACTTTTACCTGGACTCAGATTATCGAGACAATTGAGGACCTTTGAATGGTAAACAAATATCATTTGTCAAAGTTATAGTACTTAACAAAGCCCGGTTTGAAACACACAATGATAACGCTTTTCAGTCATGTATAATGAATTTCCAATAACCTGCGCTGTTGAGTGCATCCAATTAGAACCTACAAAAATCAATATGTCTTGAATAAATTGTAGCATAAATTAATTGCACTTCTATTGAATCCGGAATTGAACATATCCTATAATTGATCTTGCAAGGTACGATGCCTTAAAGTGGTAAATTAATGGAAACAAACGATTCTGTTCCTTATACAGTAATTCGAAAACTCTCATTCCGTAAATTGTACAGTTAAAATTTGAAAAAAAATTGTTTCTTTCTCACTATTCGTACTAGGAAATAGCTATGATGGATTTCCTTTTCCAAAGATGTTTTTATATGAAATAAATCAATTTTATTTTTAAGAATACGCCATTTATTTTCTCAAAAGTTTACGAGAGGAGGTTAAATTATGACTTCCATATAACGACCTTCCACATCAGACATTTTATAGTCCGATTATAGTGGCGTTATTTATCGATTTAAGCAGCTGTAAAATCGTAACATATTGGAGGATTTCTATAACTTATCGTGACAAGAATTTTCTTTTTTTAGCGGTTTAAGTTTTCTTGTGATAAAAGGTATGTGAAATGCAAGAAAAAATTTCATCACGTTTAGTAACAGTTCTGCCAAAATTATGCAAACCTCTATCAATGGCTTTCATACATCGTTTTCTTTTGCCTTTCGTGCATGTAATCTTCATTCACTATGTGTGGCGGTGAGAAAATAAAGTAATATATATTGTTGGGGGTTTATTAGAATATTAATTATACTTACTAATAATGATGTGATTATGATTTTAAATTCATTGCTTAAAGATTGTGGTTAGTACATTGATTGATTGTGATTCCCAAATAATGGAAACAACTCTGGTTTATACTGACAAATTAATTTATTGATTATTAACACATAAATAATACGCTACAAGTTACTAATTATTTCCTCCGGCATTTACACATTATTCACAACTTCATTCCTACTAAATTAATTCACCACAACACCTATATTTAATTCATTCAATTATCATTACAATCCTTCGTACTTCATCTACACATATTACTCTCAATTTCATTACTATGACACATATATTTAATTCATTCAATTTTTATGACAATCTTTCGTACTTCATCTACACATATTACTCTCAACTTCATTACTACGACACATATATTTAATTCATTCAATTATTATGACAATCTTTCGTACTGCATCTACACATATTACTCTTAACTTCCTTACTACTAAATTAATTCATATATATAAGCATAACATCATATTAAATTGTTTGTACGAATTATCGGTCATCTCCTTAACATCTTATATTCAAACAATATACTCATCGCGCTCTATATTAATTATTATGGCTACACACTGAGAAGCAATGATAGCAATATAAAAAGGAAACGCAAAGTCGGTACCTCGGAAGAAGACAGTTGAATCACTATGGGCACATGCTAATAATTAAACTAAAATGTGATAATTAAATAACATGATTGATCTTAAATATTTTTATTTGCTTCTATAAGGATTGTTAGTAATCATAAAGATAAATTTTATTAAACGTTTAAGCAGGGAAGAACGTAGAAACTTGATCCAGAGTTGATCATCTGTGGAAACGCAGATAAAATTTTTTTTTCCTAGTCTGGATTTATTTCGAGACAAAATTAAAAGAAAAATACAATGTCTGAGAGAAATGTGGATACACAAATAAATAAAATCAGCAAGACATTCAAGACATTAAGAGCAGCTATAAAACTTTATCAAAGTAAAATTTGGCACACAACGTGACTTTGCTTAAGGTCTGCATATTCATCACATTTCACTCCCACACATAAAGACAAAATATAGCCAGTCGCAGAATTATTAATTTTATTCATGTAAGTCTCAGGTGAATTAAAATTCATCAAATATTAACAAAAGCCGTAATGTACGAATTTTGAAGAAAACTATAATTTAAGTTGAAAAAGAAATTTTACTAAAAACAAATAATTTTCTTCAATTTTTAATAGTTAGCTTTCTAGTTAAAACTTTCCTCATATCTTAGTACTATAAATATATAATTTAAATTTTATTGATGTAAGTCTCAGGTGATTAAAAATTATTAAATATTAACAAAAGCCTTAATATACAAATTTCGAAAGAAAAAAAACCCTTTAAACTGAATTTTTTTTGCATTAAAAATTATATAATTTTGAAAGGCTTTCTTTCTAGTTCCAACATTCGTCGTATTTAAGTTCTAATAGATGTAAAATTTTAAAGAACACATCAAAATTAGCCCTATTTTACACGAAAATTTGATAAAATCATGTTGTTGTTGTTGTTGCTTATGTCACTTGACCGACAGCAAAATCAGAACAAGTTCCGAGGGCTATGGCCGAGGAAGGTGCGGCTCCTGTTTTGACTGTCACCACAAGGGTCGGAGTCTGACTTGGTCAAAGGACCAGTTCCGTAATTTTGAACCGAGTCAAGTGACGACACCAGAAAACTTGACCCCGCACCTCCAGAGGTAATTTGGAGAACTTAGAGGACATTGCAGCCAAGACATATTTTACGTGCACCAACCACTGAAGAGAAATATGTCAAGAGATGGCGCTGCAAGCCCACCGTTTGATTTTATTCTCAAATGTTTGCAATTTAGAATTTCGTCTCTCTTCTTTGTTGTTGCTAGAGTGATGAATCAGTTTAGAATGTAGTTTTCTTTGAAGGGGATTAAGATCCCATAATATGTCTATTCTGTTGAATTTAGTTAATTTTGAGGCTTTTCAGCCTATTATCATCTTCTTGAAAATATGTAAATATATTAAATTCATTAAAAAACATGCAAAAATGATTTAAACTTTGCACCACTTTCGTTTTGAAGTTTCTCACTCCTTAGTTTAGTTTCTAGTAGAAGATAGTAGCCATATTTCTTCACCACCATCAGTGTACGCGGCAGTGGATTGGTCAGTGACGAGCATCGAACCAGTGACTTTCAGTCACTAGCCCGCTGCTCTTGCCAACTGGGCCACTGCGACCGCTGATAAAATCATTACTGAAGTAGCTAATACATTACTCCTAATTGACGATTGTCTGTATAAACAGTTTATTAATATCTGCTGTTATCGCATTCTACAAATACCTGCGTTAAGCAAATTCAAAGCACTTAATAGACACTAACTTATTATGAAATGCTCATTACATACCGGAGTCTCCTTATTTAACAAACGCCAGATTCGAAACATTCCGCACATCACTCCTTTCTCAGAAACATACAAGCGCGTCCATCACGCAAAATTTAACTCGTATACCTTAATGACAAACTGCTGATTGCGATTGTTTATGTGATTTCGAGTGCGAATTCTCGCTGATATGGCGTCCCCCGAACCTTTCATGTCATTTCTTGATTGTGTATTCATCTCTTAATGGATTTACGCAAGATCGCAAATTCCTATATAATGTTTGTAATCCCCAGCAAGATGAGTCGGAATGTTATAAATAATTTGTACCGTTAATCGCAGAGTAGGGGATTTCGGAAATAAAATGTGAGGGATAAAAGCATTTTATATGATATAGACCAGAGTATTTAGGGGAATATAATTTCAGTTTTGCTAATAATTTCATTTAATGTATATCGGAGGATATGCAGGCTGTAATTTATTAGTTATCTATTGATTTCGCTTTATACAAACACTAGTTGAAACCCCGTACTTCGCTAAGGAGTACATTCAAATTAAATAGAACGGTCAATGTATACAATTAATGCCAAAAATATGTCTAAATATATTTATAATAAAAACAACGATCAATGTATGCAATTAATGTAAAAAAAAGCGAAAAAATATTTATAAAAAAGTCGTAACGGATACTTTTATAGACAAAATAATGCAGAAGAAAAATATTCAAATTAAATCTAATAGGAAATACTAAAGGACTTAGTACAGTTAATATAGTAAAGTTTGAGAAACATATCTTATACTGTATTTTAATATTTTTTTGGATAATGTCCAATCGTCTGCCACATTAGCAAGAAAATAAAAATATTTTTTTTGTCTATTTAGTTGTTATGTACGTGACGATAAATTTATTTAAAGTACCAGAAAAAGAAATCACGTGATCAGCATTTAATAAATTAAATTCTAAAAATTAATCTTTAAAAATTCACCAAAAATCAGAAAATGGAGATATAGATTCGAAAAATATTTCATTTTAAAGGAATTTTTATGATCTTTCTCGTGATATAAATTTTATAAGCCTCAAGTAATTATTTTAAATGCAAACTTAAAAAAGTTACTAAAACAGCTTAAAAATTTAATTTTAAAAAATCTAAGAAGAATTTTTTTTAAATCTTTCGTAGTGCACCCCTACACTATAAAAAGAATCGCCATGCAAAATTTCACCACTTTAGGTCCAGCGATTTGGTCTGTGCGTTGTATGTCAGTCAGTGAGTCAGTCAGTTACGGAACTGTTTTATATACGTATATAGACAGTAAAACTTTGTTCTTATTTCATAAATCCCAGGAAATAAACGAAAAACTTCATTAATGGGCGCATTTAAGAGTTTATTTTAATTTTGCCTTTCTGAAATACTTACGCGTGGTATAGGAAAAAATTATAATTTTGTGTACATAAATATTTTGCTCATAATTTTAGATAGAAAATAGAGAACATAATACAGAGTTCTTTTTTCATGTTTGAAATAACTTTGAATTTATTTTATATATATTATCATCTTCTAAACTGTTGTTGTAAATTTTCCAGAGACAATAAACAAAGTGCAATGGCTAGTTTCCAAACACGCGGATTAAACTAACCTCTACAAACTTCGAGCCCGTATTGTATGATTAACTATTCTGACCATGACTACCTATCCTCGTCATAGAAAATTATATTTCCAATGAATTTTCATCAAATAATTCCCCATTTTTCTATGGGGCCAAAATATACAGCTACAGAGAGGTCCTATTTCCTGGCAGAATTTACTTTTAAATAGCATGCTTTTCTAAAACGTGCTCTTTCCGCTTTAATTTACCCTTCTTCTTCCAGTCGACTGAGCAAACTATGTTTATTTACTATTAAGTTATTTGCTGCTGTCTTTAAACCTCTTCATTAAACCTCTTCTGATTTCACATTATCTATTCCCTAGAGTTGTGTGATGACACTAAAATCTATTCGTAGTAAGAAAATAGGGGAGAATTGGAAGATGCGTATGAAAATGATGGGTATTTCGACAAACAGTTGAATGAATTGTTACAGCAATATGCTTTGGTTTCTATTAATTATCGTCTTCATTCATCTAAAAACTCACTAATAGCATAAGGTTAGGTAATATTCGTCTGCGGTTAGTTGAAATAGAATAGTAGTTCACGAGTTGAACTAAAGTTTTCTCTGCGAATAATCCCAGAGTCGTTACTAAAATGCTGCGATATAAAAATGTACAATACATGTCGAGATGGATCTAAAATGATCTTATTTTTTCTCTGAAAACGAAGCCCTGTTTATTATGAATCTTGAAAGAAATTATGCTTGCTAAACAATCTAATGACTATGGACGATGGCTGAATGGCTAACGCACTAGCATCTGATGCCCGAACTATTCAGCCTTCTGTAATTTTGGTAGTTTGTAAGTTCGAGTGCCATTATAAACTATGTTTACACCCGGCCGGAAACGGTGAAAGTTTTAAACTATATATATGTTGTTGTCGTGTCTACGAATAATGCAGAAGAAAAAAAAGTCTAGACAGAACCGAATGCTTGGATAATAGTAGCTGCCAGATCAGGTGTCTGTGGGCAGTAAGGCCCTTTTCACACGAGGCACATTCGTTCATTCAACTGATTTCCGGGCGGCTGTCAAGGAGTGTAGCCACCATAGGAAATGTATGGGAATCGCCCGAATCCTTTCACACGCAGTGAATTCGCAGCGCAGACGATTTGCCAGCTGGCACATGTGCCGCTAACGTTCTCATCCCGATAGGTTGACTCAACACAAAAGATATTACTGAAGGTACGCTCTTCACACCAGCCGTCTAGTTTGCACCAACTCAGTTCTGTATGGAAAGCGTTGTAATTGCAAGTTTGAATGTGGAACAATCATAGGCGTAGCGTGCTTCTAACTTTCTTTTTTTTTTGGGGGGGGGGGCAAGAATTGAATTCAATTAGAGTCCTCCTCAGCGCATTTACTGCCGGATGGTCCTTAAAATATCAAATATTATTATTATTTTTTAAATTGAATAACAATAGAATTGATGTTTGAGTAGTATTCAAAAGTTATACGAGGAAAATAAATATAATATAAATAAAATAAGGAAAAAATATAGCATCGAAATTTTGTTAGGGATCGTATCATTGTTAAAAACTATATTAAGGCTAAAGATATGATAGGAATCTTCAGTCTCACAGTTTGAAAAAGCGGGAAAAAACCAACTTTCTTAAAAGTTTTCTGCAATTTTCCGATTTTAACTGAAATTCTATTAACGTTTTAATTTATTTCAAGTTAAGTTGGGGGGGGGAACCCCCCCCCACGACGCTATGCCTATCGGAACAATTCATCGAATAAATTCGTGTTATAAGTCCCGCGATATGGGACATGAGGCGTGATGAATATAGCGATATAATTCAAAGGGGTGAAGCTTGGAGGGAATTGGCACTCACATTTTATACCGAATTCAACAGCATAGATCCTAACCAACAAGATGCAATCGGTAAAAACATTTCATTCAAATTATTAGAATTATTTAATTAATTATTTGGATGATTTTCGCAGTTTGGTGCCCCTAGTTGTTTCCATAGAAATATTAGAAGATTTCAATTTTTATTACTATCAAACTATGTATATTAAGCAAATATCGGTATAAATAAATACAGATGCCTGCTCAATAAAGTAGTCAGTACCATTCAAATTTAAAAGTTCATTTGTTATTTTGTTAATGGTGGTTAAAACCTCCAAAATTAAAACAATTTTTTTAACTTTTTAGAAATTTTTTTAACATTTCTTTGGAAGCCGCATTATCATTAAAAAAATGAACAGAAATATTTATTTCGTCATTTCAACGAAATATATTCTTTATCATTGGTTGTTTATTTGATGTTTCTTATGGTGACATACGTCACTCTCTTTACATTGCTTATCAAACAGCATTACATCGGTTAGTACAGGTTATGACTGTTACACTTAAAAACATATGTGGGAGCACCAAATTGCGCGAATTTATCCATTATTTAATTAAATTTATCTAGATATGCAAATGTGAACATCGCTTTATGCCTACAATTTGAATAGATTTCATATGAGTGAGGTTTTTGCATTAACCCTTTCAGATGTGCAATTTTATTATTATAATTTTTTTTAAAGTATGATTGAGGTATAATGGTCCTACAAATAAAAGAAATGTGATTAAAAAAATTAGCAGCCCCCCCCCCTCCTTAAGTAGAGCAAATATAAAAATAATACATTTTGTATTTTTGTAAGTAAAAACCTGAGTTCCATGTTCTAATGCTTTCTTAATTATATATTCCCCTACATCATTATAAATCAAAGACCAATATTATGTTATAAAATTGGTGTAAAAGAAAAGTATTGGTAGAAGAAAGATATAATATTTAAGTTTAAAGTTTTTGAAATTTAAAAATTTAAGGGGGAAATCACCTAAAAACCTTAAAAAAACTGAATTTTTTACTATGATTTAATTTTGAAGAATGGAATATAAGGAATCTTATGAAAAAAATGAAGTCGATGATACAATTACAACCGATTTTATTGCCAAATGTATGAAGCCAATAGTAAAGTTATTTATAGAAAATTTAAACCTTAAATGGATTTTTCTAAAAACTGTTATTTTGAAACTTGTGCGCAGTATTTCTTCAAAACTTATCGTCCCAAATTGCTAAAAATTTTTATACATGTATATCTTATATGTTTATACAATTTCTACCTAAATTTAGTTAAGTACATATCACTAATTTTTTTACAGCAATTTTTTTTTTATTTTGATATTTTTTGTGCATTATAATACATTTGCCTGAAAAAAATATTTTTATGAGAAATATTGTAATTATTTTAGGTGTAGATTAAAGTATAACCTCTGGATAGAATATATACACATTTAATGTAGTAAACTGTCTTCTTCCACCTCATTTTTCAATCGCTTTTCGAATGCATGACGTCTACTTGCTGACGAAGCGTTGCCACAACCCCAGAAAAGAAGGTTTCGACTTGAATAGGGCGCGCGAGGTGCCACGTGTGAAAAGAACCTTACACGGCAGTCAACTACATGAAAATAAACAAGTCAAATCAGTTGAATCATCGAATGTACATTGTGTGAAAGAGGCCTAAAGGAGTTCTTGCGGTGACAAAGCGAGTTTGAAAAGGGCAGCCACAATTGCTAGACAGTCAAAGATATGTTCAGGAGAAAGCTGTTTTTCTGGACAATTTCTCCAGTTAGTTGATAAAGGATTTTCAGCCGTCAGGGTGGTTTTTCACACCTTTAAAGTGATTATTTCTTATTCTAGATATTGTAGAAGCAATTGTTTTGGGATGGTTAAAATTCGAAAGTAGTGGTTTCCTTCAGGGCTGGGAGGATAATCTGGTCACTGCATTTAAAACTGCTAGTATGATGGAGGAAGAGGTATAGGCCAAGTTCTATGCTAAAAAAATTATACATCACATATAAGCAAAGTAATTCGCATTATATATATATATATATATATATATATATATATTGTCATTTTATATGGTGGTTTGGAAGTCTTTACATATTTACATAGCATTAGTGTAGTTTAATATTTATTGCATTTTTACTTGCAACGTTGGTTTAAAATTAAATAGGATATAAATACAAATCTCTTTCTGCTTTTTTTATTTTGCCATTATTCGCAACATTAGAGATAAAATACATGTATCTGTTTTTATACCTAAACATTTTACTATCAAGCTATAAACTTCGTCCATAAATCAAGTGTTTTTCTTTGCATAAATTAAGGAGTAACAAATTTTTTCATTCACTTTTACCCCCTAAACTAACATTATATATTGAAGTAAATATATTTTAGAATAAACCTCATGGTGCACTTAACTGGATACGCTTTCTGCATAATAATGATCTTGGGTAACATGGTATACTTTGAGAATAATGGAAAGATTTTTCAATGTTGTTACCACCGGCTCACCTTAGTCTTACCTTTGATTCTTATATACATCCGCAACTACTTAAGTTTTATATACAGAACACGTGTTGAAGCGATTATAATTTAAAAGAAGGACGCGGTTGTGAAATTTTTGGTGTTACTTTGTCAGAACATTGTTGTTTGAATTTTAACTTGTATACATATATACATACATCTGTCTGTAAAATAAATAATTTAGTATCGTTTACAAAAGGGGAAAATATCTCATGCAAAATGTTGTGATAAGAATATTGTTTAAGATATTGTTATTTATAACGTGTTCCGATATTGCATACTGATGAATCCCCATAGTTAAAAAATATAAACTTAAAACGCTCGCTTAATATCATATTGCGCAGCCAACAACTAAAATTCTCGCATTTAGTAAACAGGCTCAAATTTGGTATGTTCACTGGGAGTTTCCTCAAATTGAAGTTTTCTGAGTTTCCTTTCACTGCTCAGTGCATAAACGGCATAAATTAAGCAAAAATATTTCTGTATTGTTTCTTACAACAATTTTAAATTTGTTTGAATAAATTCATCATTAATTTCGAAATAGGCTTAACATTTTGTGCAAAAATTTATTTTCTTCTAAACTTTGATGAATCTATACAGTTTTTCCTAAATATTTTTATTGTATATATTCACTATCTACCAATAAGTATTTGGACACCTGTGATAGGAAAGAAAAACAAAATTTATTCATATTCAATAGTTCATAGAGCCTCCACAAGAGACAATTACAGCCTCTGATGCATGCTTTTCACAAGTCCTTGTATGACGGCTAGTGGTATTTTCTTTCACTCGGCTTGGAGAATACATGTAAGTTATTTCACCGATTTTGGAGGGTTGTTGCAGACCTTAATTCGACGATACAACTCATCCTAGAGGTTCTGGATAGGGTGCAGGTCGGAGATCTGGGTAGGCCAGTGCATACCGGGAGAAACACTTCAGACCATAATTCCACCTCCGCCGAACTTTATTGTGGGCACATTCTGGCAGGAGGTGTTCTCCTGGCACACGTCAGACCCAGATCCTGACATCTGAACTGTAAAGGGTGAACCTTGATTTTTCGCTCCAGAGAACACGTTTCCACTGATCTACGTTCCACATTCGACGTGCTTTGCACATCATTAACCGAACAGCCCGGTTGGACATTGCGACCAAATGCTTATGGGAGGCAGCAAGACCATGAAAACCAAGCAGATGTGATTTCTTACGGATGGTATTCATCAAAACAACACTCCCGGATGCCTGCTAAAGCTCCAGGAGTATGTGGGGCAATGGTTGGGTGCTGTTCTTCCGAAATTCTCTGGACAGCACCCGTCGGACTCTATCTCCCAGTTTCGTGGGTCTGCCGACTCGGGGCACAATTTGACAATCACCGCTCACATTCCACTTCTGAATCACATTGGCCACTGTCGGTTTTGGGTAATTCAGAACGTTAGATATGTCCCTTAAGGATCAGCCATTTGTATGATACCCGAAGATTACACCTTTTTCGAAATTAGATACCTCTGCACTTCGTGGAATCTTACATGCGACTAATGCCAATGTTGATTCCTACACGATATTTAATGGCGGAGGGCGTGACGTATATCAGGACCGCAGATACCGTCATTTGCATGGGTGTCCAAATACTTAGTGGTTGATAGTCTATATATATATATATAAAACAGTTCCGTAACTGACTGACTCACTGACTGACTGATTGACTGAGTGACATACAACGCACAGACCAAATCGCTGGACCTAAAGGGCTGCAATTTTGCATGGCGATTCTTCTTATAGTGTAGTGGAGCACTAAGAAAGATTTTTGAAAAATTCTGCTTAGATTTTTTTTAAATTAAATTTTTAAGCTGTTTTAGTAACTTTTTTAAGTTTGCATGTTAAATAATAATTTGAGGGTTATAAAATTTATATCACGAGAAAGATCATAAAAATTCCTTTAAAATGAAATCTTTTTCTAATTCTACCTCCATTTTCTGATTTTTGTTGAATTTTTAAAGCTTAATTTTTAGAATTTAATTTATTAAATGCTTGTCGTGTTGTCTGTCCTAAATTATTTAATTGGGCGTGATTCGTAGTTTATTCTGGTTAGTACATATTATTTTTAACAAAAAGGTATTCGGGTGCGTTGTGGTAATTTTATTTGGTTGAATACAACCCAAAGCCCTAGACATTAATTAGCAAACGAACAAGTTGAATGACACCAAAACCTTAACTAAAGCAGAAACTTCTCTCTCAGGAAACTAAAAACCATTAATGACAATTAAAAACAGACAACTAATTAAATTTAAATTAGTCTTAGTTTATTTACATTTTATACATTTTTACAAATTTATGCTCATTACACTTTTCATAGGTACACTTAGTCATAAACAGAAAAAAAACAGTTTTATCGTTATCTTGACAATTAACTCGAAACTACTTAACGAGGAAATAGGGAGCGCACAACACTAACCAAAGCTCAATACGTACGCTAAATCTAT
Source organism: Dolomedes plantarius (assembly GCA_907164885.2). Taxonomy (NCBI): domain Eukaryota; kingdom Metazoa; phylum Arthropoda; class Arachnida; order Araneae; family Dolomedidae; genus Dolomedes; species Dolomedes plantarius. Next base: position 42,489,433 of record OU015498.1, read on the forward strand.
CTCTTTCCTAAATTCTCCTACTCTAACCATCAACAAACTTATTTAAAAACAAAAAGGACTGAGCCAAACAAATAACGTGGATCACTCACTCGATTCAGATTATACTCGCGGATCATTGACTCCGTTCACTCGTCTCTCTGGGGTTCGTGGGATAAATCCTTCCAAGGCAGGGGGCAAAGACCTCTTGCTTCTCGTGGGATTAGGCCGGCTACTTCGTACACCACAACAACCTTAACACGTACGTCTCTTCAGATGCCGCTATATTTTAGAATACTCGTAGCTGACAGCAGCACTCGCTCAAAAGTGCGGGGAATCTTCTGCTTAACTCGTCAATCTATATTTTATATGCAGATATGTGGGGAACTTAAAGTTCGAACCAACGCAGGAAAACGGGGAACCTGAGCTCAACCCGACAAGCAAAGTCTCCAAGCAGTAAAATGGGGAACCTAAGCTCAACCCTACAAGCGAAAAAATCTCTGTCTTAAAATTCAATCTCCCATATATATATTTTTCTCATTTCTTTCTTCTTCCTTGATCCCTCCTTCTCATAAAACTTCTCATCCATTCCGGATCCTGCAACATTTCCATTCGCCTGGTCAACTCAATCCTCATTTAATTGGATGCCCCTCTTAACCAGCGTACGCCCACACGGATCAGCACGCAATACTTCCCATGTCGTTTGCGGTTCTTCACCCTGCTCCGACCGCTATAAATTATTAAACAAAGCTTATTGCCCCTTAACGTCAAACCCCGGCTCCAAGCCTTGCTTATCTTGTCTCGAATCAAACCTCCCGTGCACACCGCCGTCGTAAAGACTCTATTCGTTGACCACATCATAAAATAGGACAGCTTCGCTCTGTCTTGCTCAGCCGGCGATTTCAATCTTAACAAAATTTAATGGTGAAAGCCTTCGATCAATTTAACTTCTTAATTTTTATGTAATTTGCACATATTCGAAGCCGCATCATTACATAGCTGATCACGTGATTTCTTTTTCTGGTACTTTAAATAAATTTATCGTCACGTGCTTAACAACAAAATAGACAAAAACAATTTTTTCTTGTTTATGCGGCAGACGATTAGACAATATCCAAAAAAAATATTAAAATACAGTAAAAGAAATGTTCCTCAAACTGTACTATATTAATTGTACTATATTCTTTAGTATGTCCTATTAGATTTAATTTGAATATTTTCTTCTACATTATTTTGTCTAAAAAATATCCCTTACGATTTTTTTGTAAATATTTTTCTTTCCATCAATTGTATACATTGATCGTCGTATTTGTCATAAATATATATACATATATTTCTTTTTTTTTTGGCATTAATTGCATACATTGACCGTTGTATATAATTTGAATGTACTCCGTAACGAAGTGCGAGTTTTCAGCTAGTGTATATATATATATATATATATATATATATATATATATATATATATATATATATATATATATATATATACTGTCATCATCTGTTTTGCGTCGTTTCTTGTAATGAAGGAAGATAATTATATCGTGTTCTTTGACAAATCTGCTGCAATCATCATTATATACTATGGATATTTCTTTAATAACTTTATTTTTCTCTATATATATACCGAAGATACAAATATATGCCTTGTATGTCTTAATCGAAAAAATTCTAATTTAAACGTAGTAATTACTTTTTACATGTTTTTCACAACGTGGAACAAAATTTGTAATTCTGGAAAACCTTGGTTTAATAATTGGTTTCTAACTCTGATAAAAAATTTATACAATATTTGATACGTTCTTAGGTGTATTTTCTGTTATTAATTTCAAGTTAATAGGAACAGTATGCTATGTTAAATGATTAATTTTTTTGTGTATATTAAATAATGGAACTTATTCGTATTTAATTTAGGGATCTTCCCCCTAAGGAATATCGAAAATAAGTGTTTTTAGCTTATGATATATCTGTTATGAAAACATCTTAAGATATATTTGTATTTTTCTAGATTATGCCGAATAATGGTTTTCATAAAATAAATAAATACATAAATACACATATATATACTACATGGGGTGAAAAGTCCCGGGACTAGCAATGATAAAAACATTTTTTTGCTGTCGATTTTATCCTTCAACATAGTTCGTTCAAGAGCGATACACTTATTTTAACGGTCCTCTAACATTTGAATACCTTTCATATAGTATGATTTGTCAAGGGCTTCAAAATGCCCATCAGTTTCGCATTTGACATCCTCATTTGATGAAAATCTCTTCCCCTGAAGCCTTCTCTTCAAGTTAGGAAACAAATATTAGTCTCTGGGGGTCAGATCTGGAGAATAAGGGGGATGGTGGAGCAATTCGTATTTTAATTTATTCAATTTTACCATCGCTTCACTGATGTGTGAGCCGGTGAATTGTCTTGGTGAAACAGCACTTTTTTTTCGCCATGTGAGGCTTTTATTCTTGATATCGTCCTTCAAGCGGTCCAATAATGCTGTTTAATACTCTCCTGTGATTGTTTTACTTTCTCAATATAGTTGATGAATATTGTGCCATGTGCATACCCAAAATACTAGCCAAGACCTTTCCAGCCGATTGTTTCATCTTTGTTCGCTATTATTGTCTTTTGCGAGCTTCAAACCCTGCAGACTGCCTTTTTGATTCAATTGTGCAATAATGGATCCATGTTTCATCCATTGTTACGAATCGGCAGAAAAACCCGTTTGGATTACGCTTTTATAGCTAAAGCGCACTCTGAATTATTTCCACGTTGCTGTTTTTGGTCAATTGGTAAAAAACGCGGCACCCATCTCGCACAAAGCTTTTTCATATTTAAATGCTCATGCAAAATATGCCTCACCCATTCTGTTGATATCTTTACTATGTCAGCTATCTACCTTACTTTCACTTTCTTCCAACTCAATACGATGGCCTTTTTTGATGTTCTCTGGAGTTGTTGCCTCAATTGGACGTCCAGAACGTGCGGCATCATCGGGGTTCGTATGGCTATTTTTAAACTAGCTAAACCATCGACAAATGGTTGTTTTCGACTTAGCAGATGTGCTGTAATGTTTTTAGAGCCATTCATGGGTTTGGACGGTATTTTTTATCATCAAAAATCAATGTTTACTTAAGATGCGAAATTCTTTTTGATTCATTGTTTACACACAATAAAAAGTAGCATCACTGACACGACCGCAATTTGTAAATAAATGGTCGACATGTCATGAATCTTTGATAGCAGTCTTTTGAAGGTTAGTACTAATAGAACATTATATGCAAATTTCATTGAGGATGCCATTTAGTGGCGAGTCCCGGGACTTTTCACCCTATGTAGTATATATATATTCAGGGTGATTATAATTAAAGTTGAACGTTGAAAAAGCTGTTAAAAAAGGACCCCTGATCAGAATGACCTGAAATTTGACCTGAATATACGTGAAGAATGGATAAAAGTTATGGCATAAGAAAAAAAATTGTTCAAATTTTAGCAATAGTAGGCACTTTATTCGTATATATATATATATATATATATTATTATACTAGTTTTAGTTATTTATCTGAAAGTGAATTTGATGTTTTTACCTTTACATAGCTTTTTATACATTCAAACGAAATATTTCATGCTGAGAATCCGCTTTGTTTTCAAACTACAATCATAATTTATTACTTCAATATTTAGAATAGTGAAGAAATTCATAAGACAGCATCTGCCCCATTACATGAACAAAGCAGATAATTCAAAATTAGCATATTTTTAGAACTTCTATAATAAGTTATCCTTTTAAACAATCGAGTTATTGAACTGTTTTTAATTTTTCCCGAGTTTGGAGCTGACCTCTGGGTTAACAATTGCTTTCTGGGTTAACAATTGCTAGGAAAATTTTACCTTTATGTAAAGTGAAGTTTTATTTGTGGCCAGAAATTGCCTTGTGACTCGTTGGCCTTCGGACGGAGGGTACTCAGTTCAAATCCTGACAAGTAAAATTAAATAATTTCGTGCCTAGGCCGGTTATCTGGAACTTAAATTACATAGATCTTATTGAGTCCTTCTATAAGATCATTGAGTATGGGATGGTACATACCCCGCAGGTGTCGCTCCTTGGGGAGCTCGTTCAAGTTTTTGTAAGTGTGGTACCTGGTCAAGTCGGACTGCGACCCTTGTGGTGCCATTGTAAGTCACATTTCTCTGCCCACTGCCGTCTGTAGACCTGGTCTGTAATTGTTCCGGCCAGGGGGCATAAGTAAAAAAAAAATGTTCTAATTAAATCCTCCCAATATCATTAGAATCATCGTGGTCAGATTTATATACAGCTTAATTTAAAATTTCGGGTAATATTTATATACATCTCCATGCCTAACTAGAAAATAAATACTGAAAGCTACAAAGGCAACTTAATGAGAAGTACATACATTTTTTTTTACAATTAAATACTCCCTCACCTTGAAATGAAACAATTTATTCACTCGTATAATGGCAGTAGTAAATTTTTTTGCGTCCCTCAATTTGCACAGTACTCTGTTTACACGGTTTCACTTTTACATGGTTTCTAAATCTCTCTATTCTAAAAAAAATGGCGCCGCCGCGTATTTGAAGCTGGCGCCGCCGCGGCCGCCGTTGTCAAAAGCTTGTCACGCTATCTCCTCCGAAATCGCTGGGGGTATGGGGTCGAGACGGATACCAATAGATGCAGAAAAATGCGGGGAAGAAAGTAAGACATGTCTCATCTTCGTCGGACTTTAAAGTTTATTTTTATTTTATGTTTTGTTGAAAAATATTGACTTTTTCATGTTCAGATTACGATAACTCGCCAAAAATTAATCCTGGATTTTGATCTTTTTACAATCTAAGACTACAGACATTTCTCCTTCAAACAAGATCTCATTTGTTTCAAAATAATTCAAAACAGACTAATATTTTCATCAAAATATTAAACCCACTTTTTCGAGAAATATCGTCACATATGTGGATGTAATATCGATGCTCCTCGAGTTTTTATCTTACAAAGAAAATATTTACATCATCTGGAAGATGAAAGCTTTCTAATTCATATAAACCTCATTTCAAGTCTCTATCTTAAAATTTTGATTTTTAATTGAATTTTTAACCTGAAACAGTGGTTTCCCTTCGCATAAGGGCGACTGACAACAGTAAATGGCTGTTACATTGCCCGAGAATCACCCCTATGTATCTCGCTATTAGCCATAACAGAGGATCGAGCGTAGCGAGCCTAGGGGCGAAGCCCCAATTTTATAAATAAAAAAAAAATCAATGTATTATTTGATTATTAAGTGTTTTACCTTGAACGCACTCATTAATTATTTGCACAGACGTCACATGTGCATTGCTTTGCGTTTAGCATTGGCGTCATTAAAGTTGATTTGGCTTCATTTCCTTACTGACATTCCTAGTTCAGTTCTACGTGATGTAAGACGTTAACTTTTGAAATACATACGTAAATAAATAATTGATCATTGCATATTACTTAAATTGCTTTGTCTTGACTTCGGCATAAACTCTTTGCATTTTTACACTGTTATTATAACATAACTACGGCTTGCACCTATCCCCTTTTTAATACGAATGCTGTGTATTGTTTTACACGGTTTCGATTTACACGATTTGTCCTGGAACGCATATACCGTGTAAATCGAGGAATAGATGTAGATTAAGCTCAAGGAACAGCACTGATTAAGTTAAGTTAAAATCAATATCTTATTCACTATGCGTAAGCACGGCCTCCTATGTTAAATGTGTAAAATGCATTTACGATAGAGCCGCCATTTCTTTTCCCAAACGTATTTTTAAATTATGATAATAATTCTGCAGAAAGTTAAAATACATTTTGTTTTAAACGTGCCAAAGAGAGAAGCAAATCCTTCAGAATTTCCATTGCTGCAAGAGCTTTCCCCGTAAAACTAAACTTTTTGTGTCTTGAATGTAAAACAGTCGTTTGGGAAACATATTCTCCGAATTTGGAAACTACCCAGTTAAGCATATTTTTTTCCCGTTTATCGGAGACTAGATTTCTAAGTTATGTTTGTATTTTATGATTCGTGGATATTTCATTCTATCTATCTAAGTTACTACATTTCTTTCGTCTAGATGCAATACTGTTTTTTTTTTCTTGTAGCAAAAAGCGTTTGAATTGTTTTCCTCTGATTAAGTAACTAATTTTAATAGATTGGTTGAATATTGTTCATTTAAATTCAAGAGTTTGTGCGCTGCGATATAATACAACTGCAAATTAAAAATAATCTTTTATGTGGTTAAATTTAAGGTATATTTGTAAGGTATACACAAGATTCGAACTTTTGAGTGAATGAATTAAAGAAGCTGCTTGAGATATGCTAATTTCGGCATACGCACTTAGTATAAATACCATACAGCGTCATTAATAAAAATGGTTGTTAAGGTTGAAGAAAGGTTGTTAAAGTTGATAGAGAAGCGAGAGGGAGCTACGGGGTAAGTAGCTCCAGGTGTTATCCTGCGCTAGTGCTTAGGGGGCCCAAAGTTTACGTGGCAGAATTGCTGGTTGACTTACTGTTCGTGAGTATTGAAAAATATATTGTTCTTGAAAGCTGTATTTATATATCTGTACAAGTTGTACGTATGAATCTTGTTGTTAAAAGCAAAGCCTACATGTGCAAGAATATTAAATAAACATTGTTTCATGCATAAACTGTGTTTGTATCAAATTCATTTAGAGTGCCACTTCAAATTATATACACCCAAGTCTGGGTAGAAGTGAGCTAATTTCTCTATATATTGTCTACGTTTAAATGGCGGAATTGGTGCAAAATTTCCAAAATTTTTTATTGCTCTATTTCAATGGCCAATCTTTTAGAATTCTAAAACTGCGTTATTTTATTCATACAATCATTGGTTGAGAAATTGAATAGTGACCAATTTAATGAACCGAAAGCTGTGTTAAAAGACGTAAAGTAGTATCTTTAAATACATTTGAAAACTAATTTTTCCGTTACTTTTGTAAACGAGAAAGCTAATAATTTCCAATATTTGCAATATATGTCAATGAAATTTTGCATTAGTGTTTTATATATAAATGACTATATGTTGAACTTAAATCTGAGGTTTATGTGTTAATTTAATCATTTTACAGAAACCTATACTTAAAAAAAGATAATTCTTTAAAAAAATCAGTGTTTATTCACTTTTTTTGGTATATTTCAGTGATTTTTGGAAATATTGCACAACTTTTACTTTAGATCACAGGTAAGTATCACTCTAATAGTATATAGCATAAAGGAAATAAAAATATATTGAGTGGAATTGAGTGGAGGGGTTCTGGCGTAAGCACTAAATTCTACTAAAAATTGATAATAAATTTTCTATATTTTAAAATGTCATGAAATTTTTACCAAAATTATATTTGTTTTCGTGATTTTATGTCACATTTGAACAAAACTTAAACGTCTCTCAGTGGCTAAGTTGTTAAGGCATCAGTCTGATAGACCGGGCCTGGGGAGCGGATTCGATTCCCGCGTAAGACTTGGTTGTATTCTGGGGAACTCGAGTCTTCCGCGTGCAAAAGGAGCCCCGTCTAGAAAGTAGAGCTGCAACCCATCGTCCATCGCCGGTATCATCATTTGTTAATAAAAAATCTGCTGTGATTGTGTTATTTATATTTCTATTTCCTTGTGTTCATATATACACAGGACTGGGTTTTGACGTACAGAAGTCCAACCTCTCTTGAGGCAATGGTACCCCCTCTTCTGCAGATAGTGCTATCCGTAGACGAGAAAACAAACTAAAAATCTAGAAATAAACGTATTTAATGACTACTGTATGTTTTTGAAAAAAGGGCTCCCGAAGGTAAGGAGATACCTTAAGGTTCAATATTTCTACGATATCTACCTTATAGTTAGGAAAAAAATTATTCAATTATTATGAATCCAAGGCAAGCACTCTGTTCAAACCAATTATTGTATTAAAAACAAATTTAATCTTAATGGAAAATTTAGCGAATAACATCTTTTCGTCGGTATTTGTTTAAAATACAAATTCTTATGTGCTATTGAAAACTAAAACGCAAAATACATTGTTTCTGTACAAATTTTAAGTTTCTTTTCAATATCAATACTTTTAACGTAGGATTACGTTCCTCAATAACGGTCCTCCGGAAAGAAAAATTCAGAGTCCGTCGTGAGTTATAATTTTGGAAGCGCGCCAAACCCAGTAGCAGTAAACAGTTAAACAGAAAAGTATGAAAATGCGTAAAAAAAAAGAAAAGAAAAGAGGTAAGCAATCATAAGTAATTATACGTTAATAACCCACGGTATTTTCGTTAGAAGAGACTACCTAAAATATTTGTATTTTTTTTTCTAGTGACTTCATTGTGAAGTCATAGCAACAGCGTCACATTGCCATTCAAGTTCTTCCCATCAAATAAAAACAACTCTAAAAACTCAATATTGTTAATTGGTTAAAAATAATAAAGAACCCGGATAATCGTAAAAGACATTTGACAAACTTTTCTCTTGAATTTTCATTTTTAGTGCATCGGAAAAGAGGTACCGTTATCAAAACGAAAACTTCTATTTTGATTTCTCTCGCATTTTTTTTCTATTTTCCTCCTATTATTTCTAAATATTTAATTTCTCTTTTATGGCGAATCTATTTCTCATTAGGTTCTAATAAAACCAAATAAAATATATTTAAATTTCAAAAATTATTGAATGGGTGCGAGTTACATAAATTCTGTTGAAAGGCTTTTTTTCCTTGCAAAGAAAATTAATTACTAACTTCATATGTGAAAATACTTTCTAAACCTGAGCCTAAAAATCCGTAAAATAAAATTTTGTTTCAGAGTTAACGAGATTCAGTTTATCGCTTCTAAGAACATCTTCGTATTTGAAAATACATAATATTGGGTGAACATTCAAGAAAATAGCTTTCTGAAATTGCGATTTTATTTCATGTTTTACTGATTGTTTTCAGAAAGGATAAAATTAGTTTTACTGGAAAAGCTGAAAATTGAAAGCTCTAAAGGTATTCAATGGAAATTACATTTAAAGCAATTTTTCATTATATTTTGTATTATAAATTCTTCTGCGTCAAAAAAAAAGAAAATGCGTCAAAAAAAAAAGAAAAGAAAAGAGGTAAGCAATCATAAGTAATTATACCTTAATAACCCACGGTATTTTCGTTAGAAGAGACTACCTGAAATATTTTGTTTGTATGTGTTCAGTTTACCCGGATGCCCTAAGATCTGGTAATTAAGCCGTGTCTAATAAATGTGTTAAAATGTTATATAATGGTGTCTGCAGATTATCCACCAGTACTGCTTTTTTCCAGAAAAATATATCAATTTCTCTTATGTATACGATAGTAGCTAATGGGGAAAACATCACTTTTAAGGGTTTCGCATTTCAGTTCAGGCTGTCTGAAATTAAAATCCTTCAATTCCCTGCTGGAAAAATAAATAAATAAATGCCACATTTTAATAATATATTTGAGCTTGGATAACCGTACAATCACAAAATTGCTTGTTTTTAACATTAATAATAATATACTTCCGAAACCATAAAATTTCGTTTCATTTGGTATGAAATATTTAAAAGACCGTGAATACAATTTGATTATTGAATAATTTTCTTCAATGTATTTTTTTGGAATAAATAGAGAAAAACTTATATTTTGTTCTAAAAAAGAAGCAAAAAGTTTTCAGTTTATGTCTTTAATTTTTTTTTTTTTCAAAATTCATTTCAGAGTACCGCCAGGTTGTCATGATCTATAACATCAAAAGATATGTAATATTTCAGATATCTAGATATTACAAAATGCTGTTACGTAATATATCTTCTTATACATTCATGTCATATAAAAATATGTCTTCAAGAAGGAAATATTTACCTGTATGTATCATTCTTATCCATTTCTAACATTTTATAATGTATGTTTTTGAGATCCTTTTAATGGAAAGTTCTAAAACATGTCAGTTATGTTTAGTAATAAAAGGCATAAAAGTTCACAAATCATAACGTCAGTGGTATTTTGAAAGGGTTACATTTCCAGCCACTCTCTCAGCCCATTTTTACATGATTTATGATTTTTATATACATAGAACTCCCATTTAAAAGTAAACAAAGTGTGTTTTATCCATATAGTGTGTATATAATGTCATTAGCTGTGCATAGTCCAAACTTCTTAGTTCCGAAAACAGGGAATTTTTAACTCAAAGAAGTAGAACATAAATTGTAGTCTGAATAGTATGGAGAAAATTAACTTATGTAATCAAATGTTCGAAAGTGGAAATCTCATTGTAATCGATACAAGAAAAATGTAATTTATTATTTACCATTAATTTGATAAAGCGTATGAAAATCTACATAAATCCAAACTAATGTTAGCCAATACATATTCTTTTACAAACAGGCGTCCTGCATAAAAAAAATCTAAAATTTTCTGTGTGTGAAAGATAGGAAGATGTCAATGTTTAATAGAACTTTACCATGGACTGAAAATTATGCATTTTGCTTATATATTCATATGATCGGTTGGTTTTGTCACATATTTTTTCCCTACAGGACATTTAAACGGACATAAACCTACTGTTTAAAGCTCATTCCAAAGTACTAGACAGAGCTATGCATATCGCATGTCGAACATCAAAGTCCATTCATTTAAAAGAATGTGTGAAAACATTTATACGTATTTGTTCCTAGTAATTCTCAAACACGAAATTTAGAACTCTCATAAAAAATACACCTGAATATTACACATGGAATTTCCCATCATATAGTTAAATTTTTGAGACTTTAGGCAAATATGTTGATCTACAAATGTTGTTTTCCTACGCAGGAGGATCTTCCTGCTAAGATATTTACCTGGTATTACCTGCCCTGGCATTTACGCATTTTGTGTTCTAGCATTGACAGCTCTTCCTTGAGGCAAGAAGCGATGTTTGGCGATGAGTGTGGGTATGATTGGTTACATTCGAATTTCTCATTACATCCTCGGCTTTGGCCAGGGGAAAGGGATGCGATCCCTTTGACCTTCACTTTTGTCACTTTCCATCCCTCATGAAAAAGGAACCCTTCTCGAATGACTATCAGTGAGGAGTATTCATCAGAGAGTTGGCTAATATATTGCTACTGTTTGTATAGATGCGTAAGATTCACTGTAAAAATGAAATGCTGTTTCAGGTTATAATAGGTACTGAATTTACCTGTTTTGCTGATATTAAATACCACTAGTTACCAATGATTATACATATATTTATATATATATATATATGTGTGTGTGTGTGTGTGTGTGTTGGAACTCCCTCTGGCATCCACTTCTGGCACCCGCTTCTGACGATTCTGCCTTACAGCCAGCGCCATCTGTACACTCTCAGTGAACCACTCAGAATAGAATTGATTTTCGCAGTGATAAGACGTTCCCAGCAGACGGCTGTGGTGACTTTTGTTTTCTGATAACGATGTAGTACAAAGGAGTAATTTCTGTTATGATGATGTAACTGTGTTTGTTTAGTTTTAATTGTTTTATGTTTAATGTACCATTTCGTCAAATACAATTATTCGTCTAATGAGAATAGTAATTTCTGAGTCATGTAATGATTTAGAAGTTGATGACAACCCCTAAAACCCGTAGACAACCAACTATTCTTACACACACATACACACACATTATATATATATATATATATATATATATATATATATATATACCGGGTGGCCATAATTAAACTGACAGTGCTCACAGTGTTCTGTAGCGCGATCTATTTGCGAGAATGACGCCACATTTTCTAGGAAGATTAAACAAGACGGGGGACGAAGGATTCTGCGAAAAAATAAATTAGTTCCAAAAGTCACCGCTAGGGGAATATTTGGCGCTGTGTAATAGAAATTAGAGTGTTAACAAATGCAAATTAATACGGAATAAAATTACCTTTTATTATGCACATTTTCTTATTTAGTTCAAGTGCAATATGGCAACACTTTTAAAAAAGCGTAAAATCGACATAAACACCGATAAAGTCTCGTGATCTGCAATATCACGTACGCTGAGCAGAAGAAGAAGTTCTTTATTCAAATTTCACGTTACATCCATTGGCACAGTGCCAGCTGCTTGGGTTTTAAAAGGCAATGTGTTACGTTTCGAATCAATCGGATTGAAAGTTTATGTGCAATGTCTCCTTCTTTGTCGAGAGTGAGTTACTGGTCAAATTCTTTTACCTCAACCAGTGCAACGCGTCAGCCGCTCTTCGTGCTTTTAGAACGCACAAAAAAATGCGTAAAGGTAACGGTCCTGTGTCAGTTAATGGGCTAAAAGCAATGGTTGCGACGTTTGAGAAAACAGGTTCTCTGAAGGTTCAGTCAGGCAGAGGACGAAAACCAGTACCACCGGATACAATCGAAGCAGTTGCCACGGCGATTGTCGACAGAGGACCAGACAATATTGCTGCCACCTCTAGCCCTCGTGGATTAGCTCGGAATATGGATATGCCTTACAGTACGGTATGGAAAATCTTACGAAAGATTATCAACTTCTATCCGTACAAGATCAGCCGTGTACAGGAGTTACTGTACCCCGACCATGATAAGCGATCGACTTTTGCTCTCACCTTTCTTGCAAGAATGGAGATGGATGATGCTTGGCCGTGGAAAATCTTATGGGGAGACGAGGCCCACTTTTACCTGCATGGAACTGTGAATACCCAGAACTGCCGAATTTGGGATGACAAATCACCACATGCAGTCACAGAAATTCCCTTACATTCACCAAAGGTAACTGTTTGGTGTGGGTTCACAACGGAATTTATCGTAGGTCCATCGTAGCGCCAAATATTCCCCTAGCGGTGACTTTTGGAACTAATTTATTTTTTCGCGGAATCCTTCGGCCCCCGTCTTGTTTAATCTTCCTACAAAATGTGGCGTCATTCTCGCAAATAGATCGCGCTACAGAACACTGTGAGCACTGTCAGTTTAATTATGGCCACCCGGTATATATATATATATATATATACTGAAGAGCCAGAAAAACTGGTACACCTTCCTAATATTGTGTAGGGCCCCCACGAGCACGCAGAAGTGCTGCAACCCGACGTGGCATGGACTCGACTAATGTGAAGGTATCCTGGAGCCAATTCCCACCATTAATCCTGCAAGCAAGTCCAAAAATCTATAGGAATGCAAGGGGGGTGGAGATCTCTTCTGAACAGTACTTAGCAAGGCATCCCAGATATGCTCAATAAAGTTCATGTATGGGAATTTAGGTGGCCAATGGAAGTGTATAAATTCAGATGAGTAATTCTGGAGCTACTCGTTTGTAACTCTGGACAGGGGGGGGGGGGGGGTAGCATTGTCCCGTTGGAATTGTCCGAGTCCGACGAAATGCAGAATGGACTTGAATGGGTGAAGATAATCGGAAAGAATGCTTGTGTACTTGTTACTTGTCAGGGTCTTCTCAAGATGTATCAGGGGTCCCATATCACACCAGCTGCACACATAACATACCATCACAGAGGCTCCAACAGGTTAAACTGTCTTATATAGGCGCTGAAGACAGCATAGCGTTACGCTGATTGGTTGCATATCTCCATTATTTGTATACCCACACTTGTACCAGTTTTTTTGGCTCTTAAGTGTGTATATATATATATATATATATATATATATATTAGATAGTTGAAAATTAACAAACACACACACACACACACACACACACACACACACACACATATATATATATATATATATATATATATATATATATATATATACATGTGTGTGTGTGTCGGTAAACTGTCTGGACGATTTAGTATCACTGCACTCATGATGTTTTAGATATATTATAAAAAAGGAAGTATAACTTGTAAGATGCGAAATCTGGTTTAAGATACAAATATGGGATACCTGAAACAGGTATATTGGTTACCTACAAACATTACATTTTGAAACAAAATTTCATTTTTGCAGTGTGTGATTTAGCGGTAGGCAATGGGTTAGAAAGCATGAATCTGCAATTAAATTTTAAATTTTATTGGATTCAGATACAACTTTTTTTTATCTTTACGCGATGAGTAAGATATTCAATTCCTCAAATACCATTATTCTTTATTTATTCAATAATCATAACATATACTTGCAAAATTTGAAATTTTGTTTAATAAAATAGACTAGTATTTAAAATGCGGTGTACAACTATTCTTCGAAATATTTTCTTAACCAACAGCGCTGCTTTATTTCTGCATTTTACCGCATAGTAAACATTTCAAATTCTTTGCATCGGCAGTAGTCAGACAAGTTCCTTTTGTAAACTTTTAATTCCTTTAAATATTATGTTCTAGGAATTTATCCGAGAAAAATACTTTCAGAAATTTTATTTGAAAACCACAAATTCTGGTACTGTCTAAGGAAAAGAAAGCTGTGTCAAAAGCTTTATAAATGTACACTTTAAGGGATTTTCAATTTATGATTTTAACCTTGTAAGCGTTTGAGACTTCTTTTTTTTCTTCAGCTGGAAAATTCTTTACTAATTATTCCATCCCTTTAGTTCCGAAATTATAGAATTTGAGGCATTTTTGAAGTCCAAAAAAAAGTGTCACACTTTGAAAGTATTGACTGGAAATTAAAACTCAAACTCCTAGAGGGTTAAAAAGATGGCAAATGAGAGAAAATTTCCCTCCGATAGTTGTCGAGAATAGACATGAAGTACAGGCGTAAAACAAGGTATGCATAGACAGTACGTAATAAAAATGTTGAATCGGTCTATAAAAAGGATCTGATAAACATGCGGTTATCCTAAGTGGTTTAAAAAGTTTTTGATTATGCTTTAGTATTTCAAGAAAATTAATTGGTCTTTCTTTGCAATTTTAGATCTTTTTTTCATACCACCAAGGCTTTTGGATCACTTTTTAGGAAATGGATGTTGAAGGGTGATCCATCTCCCTTGAAGAGGCTTAACCGCCCTGGGTCCGTTGATTTTCGTTGTAGTAATGTATTACGCAGTTGACGAGTCCAGACACGGTATTCAGTCCCAAAATTATTTATTACACATATACTTATACTGGGACACACCACACATTCTTTATATACACATATATTACAAATTTGCACTCATCAATAAAACCACGTGCAGGCCACTTTCCACGTGCAAGCCACTTTTTTCGTGCGAGTTCTTGCCCACCCGACCTTTCCTCTGTGCGAGTCGGGTCGAGAATGTCCAACCAGTCTGATTCTCACTTCCCACCAAGCGGGTCCCCCCCCCCCTCTCGCTCTCCCACCTCCAAGCAAGCAGTTCCGGTCAGTGAATCAACAGGGGGGGGGGCGGAAATGAGATCCATTCCTGACAATGGATATGAATAATTTCTCCAAATATCATTCAGTATCGAAATTTTTTTAAATAAAAACAAGATACATATTATTTTACAGTTCTAAATTTCTTTATAGAGAATTCTTAAGAATGAAGATTTCAGTGGTTTTCTGGTATTTCTTTTAAATTTATATTGAGGGTAGATTTGAGTCCCTATGTATGTATGTATGTTTGTAGCTGTTCAAATTCTAATTTAAACTGAGGTACCAATGTGTTTAATCCAAGAATATAGTGCTAAATAATTCAAAGTTAAGACATGTCTAGATTTTTTTTAATAAAACACATAAACTCATTACTTAGCGTCGTGACATTGATTTTTGTAATGGGATAATCTCTTACAATAGACAGCAGATTCCTATTGAATTCCCAACTGAATCTAGTGCTTAAAATTTTAAAGGATGTGAACATATGACAAAATCACTGTTTTTAAAGTCATACCCAATACAAATTAAACTAATTTCATAGGGTATGCGGCAGTCAATAGCATTTCAATTTTCCCGTTAGCTGACAGAGAAAATGAGTTCATTATTGATAATCTTAAAGTGACAAAGTAATAGTTAGCTTGTTTTGTTAAAAAAACAGTCATTTTCTGTTCGATACCTTGAAGAGACATTTCTGTTTTTATGAGACAATTAGAATGGAAAATTGGAAAAAAGAGGTAGAAAGGTTCGTATTATATTCGTCATCCGTACGATTGTTTCGTAAATCACAAGAAGAATAACAAAAGTATTACATAATCATAAATATTTCTTTAAATTGACAAAAATTTTAACTAAGAAATTTCATAATTTGTTATATTATAATTTCTACGGGTCCACCTCACTCTGCATTTTCTTTCTAAATCTTTATATAAGTTTACTTTCAATTCAGATATGCATTAACTGTTTCTTTTAAATATCAACTGTTGCCTTCATAAGAAGTTGTTGACATCTAAAGCGATGAAGCGAGTGAAAAATAAAACTATGCTTTTATGCTAGTGTAATACAGTCCAAATTGAGCGATAACCCTTGTAAAAACTTTACTCTATGCACAATAGAATGATTCCAAGCTCATTGATATCTTTTATGTGATTCTCGAACATTTTCCGAATCCCTCCAGGTAAATGGAATTCTTTTGGGATGTTTTACGATGCCATAAAGGAGTAGATTACAAACAGTAGCCGACATTGCATAAACATATATTACACTGGAGGACTTCTACAAAGAAACAGTTTACAGTCTAATCAAAAGATACAGTAGGCTCTTTTAAGATTCTGAAACGACAGGAACTTTCTTTTTTATTTGCAGTTTCAGAGCGAATAACATCAAAATACGAAATTATTCCCCGTTTCAATCATTTCAATGCACTGATATCTTGCAAGAAGTCAAAAAGTGCTATAGTCCTCACTGATTATGACTTGTGTTTTTATGATCTCGTAAGAGGAAAAGGACAAACAATTTTTCCTCTTTTCTCTTGAAAATGCTGCGTGGAATGGAAATTTTGAGTTTAACAATATTGTTCACTTAGACGTTCATTTGGTCAATTTTTGTGTGTCTAAAATTAACTTCTCTTTTTTCCATATGCTTTCTTTTTTCCCACTTTTCTTTTTTTCCATATGCAATTTGCATAACAAAAAGTAGAGTTATATTTGCAGTTTCCATACATAAGGTTAACCAATATATTTCTTTTGAATTACAGTCAATTGCAATACTCACAGTTAGAAATTAAACTCCCTGGGAATAAACGCACACAGTTGATTTAATGTTGATTTCTATCAACAAAGTGTGAGAAATAAAAGCATCAATACTTGCAGAATCATATAAAATATTTTTAGAGAAACACCCACTGCAGCTAATGAAATTATTATGCAATAGAAGCACAATTATCTAGTACGCTAAGTTTCAGCCCGGATGTACTGGAAATTTCTGTGAATGATTATGTTAAGTGTCGTATAAGGCTTGTCCTGACTTTATTTGATTTGGGCGTGAATTCGTATTTAATTGTGGTAAACTTATTATGTTATTAAAAGGGTAGTTGGGTGCGTTGTGTTTAGATATTTGGTTGAATAACACCCAAGGCTCTGGACAAAATTGTCCTATGAACAAATTATTAAGGCTTAACCTATAACCTTTCTTCATACAAAACGGAAATCAACTCATTGACGAAAGCAAGTTTTCTTAAACACAAAATTATAGTTTATTTACAGTTTATTTCATCAAATTTTAATTTATATTATAGCTGCTCTGTTTACTATCAACAGGGTTCAATTTATTTTGACTTCTGATTCAGGGAGCGTAAATACATACTACACAAAATTCTAAAAGCTCCTATCCAAATTAAATACACGATATCTTCAAATACATGAAACTCCCACTAACTATCAAAAGGCAAACGCGGGATCTGAACTAAACAAAATCAAATAAAAACACTCACGTCTTTCAGCTGAGAGCGACTTTCGGGTTCTGTGATAACACTGGTAGGGACTCCTTCTGTGACGTCAGTTTGCACTCTTTAGTTTTTCTTTATTTTGATGGTTGTCTCCTCCACGCAGGGGTTAGCTTTAACTGTAGGCGTACTGGAGGCAATCTCCTCTGCTATCCTTCTCTTTATTTTGGATTCGGGCTCAGCTACCACTCGTTTATCCACACGTACTTTCTTTCTCGGGACAGGATCCACCGAGCTCCATCGCATCAAACCCCCTTAATTTTATTTTTGCTCCGGGAATATTCTACCGGAGTCTTGGGGCAATGAAACAGGGACAGGTTATTTTTCAGCCGACCCCAGGGAAAACCTCCTGGATTCCGACTCACCGACTTTTTTCTCGTCTCCAAAAAACTCACTTCAATTATTTTAATTCTCTCACATTTCCCGCCTCCGAAACCACTTCACTAGCCATTCAGGAAACTCTCGACTTTTTTATTTGTTAAGTCCCAACACCTACAAGCCTCTCATTTGCTGCCCTCATTCTTGATCAAAAACGCCCCTCTTACGCAATAATCCGAACAGCTGATGACCACCCGCACGACAAACCGCTACCCCTTGTGGTCTACCAACGAACCCCGCTATCAATCTCCCCCAAAGTGTCATTGTTGCATAATGTCACAAGTGGTGCCATCCACAGCTTATCTGCGTCTGGAATCACAGACCCCACATACGCTAGGCTCATAAAACCTTCGTAAATTGGCTAATGTTGCCGACAAACGCTTTGCCCTATAATTACGTCGGCATTAAAGACGTTACCGACCTTACACACAAAATGTAATGAATCAAGCTTTCAAACTTTTTATTTTCTCTTAAAATATTAATTTTAATTTTTTTTGAAAGCGCTTCATTACATTAAGTACTGTCAAACGGAAGTTCCCGACGATTTAAGGGAACTCACTACCCTTAAATCTTTAAAATATTCGATTTTTTGAAAAAAATATATGTTAAAGCCTGATCATTTCTGAACAAAATAAAGCAAACCGCATGAAAATATTTCGCTTAGTTCCGGAGATATTGATATTCTAAATATTTAATTACTGATCAAGTTTATGGTAAGAAAAATTGAAACTCCTTTTTCTCAAAATGAAATTTTGCATCATTCCGCAACTGATATCTTAAATAAGATGAAACAAAATTCCATGAAATTTTTATCACTACATAATCATGTTACTTTATTGCGTCTGAACTAGAGTTATTGCAATAACTGCACATTTTGGCATTTTTACAGGGGTAAATTAATGCAAAAATTTAAGAAAATTTTATGTACATTTTGTGCAGTTTTGAAAAATTGAAAAAAATATGTTAATGTTGTATGTTTTATGTTTAATTGTATTTACAATAATTTATTTTAAAAATAAAACAGGACTTATACATTTAAGGGTAAAATTAATTTCATGGTTCTGCTCGCAAGCCAGTATACAATAAAAAATACTTTAAAAACAAGGTATATCTAAAGCATTTTAAAAAAAAATTAAAATTATTTTGAGAGTTGAAAATTTGTTTATTAAAACAATATATCAATTTATCATATACATAAAATTTGGAAAAACTGGGAGTAAATTGAAAAAGTTACAAAGAGTCAAAAAGTAGGAAAATAGGCTTTATTTCCTCGACTTAAGGGTCATAAGTTCCCTTAATGAATTACCAAAGCGACGAAATCACTCTGAATGATCTACAAATGGAAAGTTCTTAGACAATCGATATCGCCAAGAAAGACCATTTTACAATATTAAAGCTGTGCACAAGTCCGGAGACATGATGATTCCTGCGTAGATGGCTGTTTTTCTCCTGAAAAAAGACCCAGCTACAAATGTCGTTATACGACAGGTTTCTCTATGTATCATGGGCTCTACTACATTTTGCGGGGGCGAAAAATAATTACTGTATTAATCCAACTAACACAGTAAAAGAGTCCCAGAACAGTAATCTGTATATAGTATAAAACAGTTCCGTGACTGACTGACTGAGAGATAATGCACAGACCAAGCCCCTGGACCTTAAGCGCTGATATTTTGAATGACGATTCTTACTATAGTCTAGGGGTGCAATAAGACAGATTTTTGTAAATTAAATTTTTCAGCTTTTTTTAAAACATTTTTTTAAGTTTGTATCTAAAATTACAATCTGAGGGTTATAAAATTCATATCAAGACAAAGATCACAAAAAATACTTTAAAATGAAATCTTTTTCGAATCTTTACCTCTATTTTCTGATTTTTAGTGAATTTTTAAAGATTAATTTTTAGATTTTGATTTATTAAATGCCGATCACGAGATATCTTTTGTTTTTGTGATACTTCAAATTAATTTTGCGTCACGTGCATAACAACGAAATAACTTTTGTTTTTGGGATTCTTCAAATTAATTTTGCGTCACGTGCATAACAACGAAATAAATTGACAAAAAATATTAAAATGCTGTAAAAGATAAAGATTAACCACTAGACTAATTGAGATGGAAACTTTTGCAGAAATTAATTTAAATTAGTACGTTTTATGGCTATTAAATTAAACCTATATATAAAACTGCAATGCCCCCTCAAAGTATGCTTCGCCATGACGAAAAATAAGTCTCAAGGCCAAACTTTAAAATATGCTGGCGTAGCTGTAAGAGAAAATTGTTTCTCCCATGGCCAGTTTTACGTAGCTTGCTCACGCGTAAGAGCGTAGTAATATTAGTTCCGCCCAATGAAGAAAGAAAAAATATTGTTTATAAGGAAATCCTCTAAAAAGCAATTTCATTATTTTTTCATTGTAATTATCCTAAAATGTACTCCGTAGCGAAGCAGGGGTATTCAACTAGTCTCTCATGTTACAAGTCCTGCATAACTACACTATAAAATCATAATTGTCCTAGCCGGCCCTTGAAGAGACATGACCCAGTTACAAATACTTTTTCGTTGGACATCGAAGCAAAGTACATGCCTTAATTCTTCACTGAATGCAAAATGACTATTTAAATACAATACTCGGCTACCTGGACGAATTAATATTCGTCCATTCCTTACATGAATTCACGCCATTACATCGTTTGGCGGCTGCTGATTGGTCAATGAGTTTACATCGGTATTTGTGTATTTGGTGCGCTGATTCTTATGAAAGCATGTCTGTTTTTCTAGAATCAAAACTTCCATCACTATTTTTGAACGAAATAGAATCTATTTCAAATAATAGTATCGTAGTACGCAGTAACGTTCAAAATTACATATTTGTGCATCATAAAATTTATGTATTTGTGCAATAAAGTCACTTTATTTTCAGTCTATTTTTTGGTAATTTTTAAAAGAGTATTTATAATTTTTATTTTTTTCAGAGTAAGGTTAAAAAACTAAAGTGTGCAAAACAGCAAAAAATATATAATTTGCATCTTGCAATTAGGATTTTAATTAAAAAATAAACAATTTTTTTAAAATTCAATATTTAAATTTAAAAATAAATAAATAAAGCTTTCATTTTTTTTAAAATTCAACATTTAAATTTAAAAAAAAAAATTCTTTCCTTTTTTATAATTCAACATTTAAATTTAAGAAAAAAATCAATTTTGAGTAATATTTACTCTATTTTATTCTATTCCTAAAATTTTACAGTGAAATTACTACGGAAATTGGTAATTTCTTAAAATTTGTCATGCACAAAAAAGAAATATGAAGGCATTTATGGCGAAAATTTCTTTTACAAATAGTTTGTCACTTTAAATTACTTTTACAGTAATAGGTAGAGACACATAAAAAATCCACGTTCCTTGTAAAATATCGCGTAAAAAATATATATAAAAATGAAAGCAACTAAGAAATAGATTTTATCTCATTTAAAATACTCTTGGGATCAAATATTATGCAATTATCGAAAAGAAAGTAACTAAGCCATATTTTAGCATTTATCTCATTTAAAATGCGCTTAGGATCAAATATTATGGCAATTACCGATGCAAAGTCAATTGACCAATCAGCTGCCGCCAAACGATATAATGGCGGGAATTCATGTAAGGAATGGTAATATGCTACCTGGACCCTCCGTTACTGCACATGGTACCCCTGATGATAGCCGCCCTAGTATTCATCTGATCAAATACCTGTGGTCACAGTCGTTTAGCAACGTCCATGCTTGATCGATAATGACAATGTTGTCGAAGCAATCGATAAATCCTTTTATCGTCTAGAACAGTTCTCCCTTATTCACTACCACAGAAGTGGTAGTAATGCGTGCCCTTTCCCCATAATGAAATAACTAAGAAAAACCCATCTTCAGTATAAATGCTGAACGATAAGCGTACTCTAAAAACAACTTATTACAGACCAATAACACATATTCCAGAAAAGGGGCCCTTAACTGCAAGTATATCTTTCCACGACCTCTCGTTAGGGATTACTTTATCACTTACTGACGTCAAATAAATCCAAGCAACTAATAAATCTGACCAGGGATCATCTTACAGTTGTTTTTAATGAGAAATCGTCTGTTTCATCAGAATTTTGATTACCTTTTCATTATGAAATTGAAATATTTAACATTTCCCTACAGTACTATACAAATAAGGGATCTAGGAATGACCTTGTTTTAATTCAAAAACAAAAGCAAAAAAGTCATGAGACACGCTTTTATCACGATATTTTGTTTTCATAATTTATGACTTATAATTCATTGGTAAAACTTTGTTCGATTCTAACATGACTTATTTATATCATAACCCGTCTATGAATTATTTAAAATGAATACTCTATGATCGACTATCCTTCCTTAAAACTTCCATCTGAGGCAAATTAGAATGAAGCCATAATTCCATGAATTCTTTATGGCTTTCTCTCGTTTTGATAGAATTTGAAAATGATAACTTCCAGAATTATTTATTAAATTTATTCCCGTTCCACCGCTGAAAGTTTCGACTAAACTTACTTCCCCGTAACATCACTCTTCAGTTTCTAAAAATAGAGGGCGATCATATTAAGCTTGATGCGCAGTTTCATGATCGTTCAGTATGAACGGAATAAATTGCGCTTGAGATGAAATGCTTTATTTCTATCACTGTAACAAACTCTTTCGGAATATAATAAGAATAAAAATTCCAGTGCCTAAAATGCAGATGTTAGTATCACATACATGCAAATATTACCTTTAAAAGAAGCAAGTGAACATTTCACCGAAAAGCTAGTACTTCTAACGTCATTTGCACATTTCGATTAGGCACCTGGAAACTTTTTTCCATTCAAAACAGGAACTTGGGACATGCAGTAAGACCAACTGCATCATGTTTACATCACCGGTCATGTTAAATGACTGATCCTATGAAATATATATTTCAATATTTATGACATACTTTAAACCCCTTAACAATGGCATATTTTTCAAGAAAACGGCAAAAAAGTGCCTATTTTTTTCCAGAGGATTCCACTTGATCTGTGACATCTAGTTTAAAAATACCCATCCCCAATTACAGTATAAATAGACTGGTGCTGCCATCTGGTATGCAAAATAAGAAATAAAAAAATTTCAGGATCAATGATATGGAATGTTTTTAATCTTTTTGGTGTGTTACTTTTGAACACTCAAGCCTGGAAGTATCACGGACACGTAATAAAGGGAGCGAAACCTCATCCCGTAATTTTGACGGGATCGAGAAGGAAGGGGTTAAAGAAAGTCAACATTCCAAAGAAGTTCAAAAGCAAAAATGCATTATTATAAAAATTAAGTAACACCCAAACTTACAGTTATAACTCCTAAACACGTTTTA
Source organism: Dolomedes plantarius (assembly GCA_907164885.2). Lineage (NCBI taxonomy): Eukaryota > Metazoa > Arthropoda > Arachnida > Araneae > Dolomedidae > Dolomedes > Dolomedes plantarius. Next base: position 42,512,943 of record OU015498.1, read on the forward strand.
TTGTTTCTCAGGGACATATTTCATCATCAGATTTTGCAACAGAAAAAATACAAAAATAATTATTACTCATAATGTATAATACACAATATTATAAGCATTTTCACATCTGAAAACAAAACCACGCATACTAAATTTATATCCTTCGCTATTTATTTCATCAAAATGGACACAAAAAGCATTCAAAATACACAAAAGTCGGTTCTGGGATACATTCATAACTTATCAAAAAATACAGAGGATTGATTGATTGTGTGATTCCCACCCTGAATTAATGATGGTAGTTAACGGTTTATTAGTACCGTGGAAAATAAATTACACGCGCGTGAACTAAATTGAAAAGAACAAAGAAATACAAATTATGTTTCAAACAATAATGCCTGGAAATATATTATTTTGTTTGCGTATTTGCTTATCTTAAACGTAGGAAATAAGAAGAGAATTTAAGTCTTGGGTTGTTAACCGTATCATAATTTCCCCTGTAAAACTAATATCGACATGATCCAGTTAAATGTGTCTTCTAAGCACATAATACACATTACTAAATTATATTAATTAACATTCTAATAGATAAGCAAAGTTATTAGCATAACAGATTATGGAGTATTGTTGCGGAGAACTCGAGAAAAGTGTATTTGCAGAGCATAAAAGCGATGATTCTAAGTCAGTTTTATTTACCATTTATATAATTATATAGACGTGAAAGCGAGATCTAGGAATGTGGTGTTTGTCTGTAGAGACGAATTGCATTTAATGTGTTATTTGTATAACTGGTGTAATTCTATATGATAATGCTTTATTGTTTAAATATCTTCTAGTTATTTTTCACATAATCGATGTTTAAAAAAGATGTTGTTTAACTTATTTTGTCCCACAAATTGGGTTGCCTGTTCAAATAAATCCAAGACTTTACCTATTAAGCAATGCATCTTTGAAAAATGTGAATTTTCAACACTTTTGCACTCTTATAACTATTTTTAAATGTCAAATATTTAAAAAAATTTAAATTCAAATCTACAGATTTGAACTAAATTTATTCTTTTAATGTTAAAACTGATAACTTAAAGTAGATAAACATATGTTTTCCAATACTGTATAGAATATTTTTCAGTTTTTGAGTATGCACAGTTGATTTATATCATTATTTAGAAAATAGATGATTAGCCAGATCAGACATTAAGTGTTTGCTGATAATTATAGATATTATTTGTTTTAGAAAACTAGCTATATAAATTTAGAGATTAGCTGACAAATGAAAAATAAAGTCAATTTCCAATCTTTATTTATTTAAACTGTTTTGATGATCATTAAATTAAATGAGATGTTAAAATCTATTAATATTTTCTCCGTTGAGAAAGTACAGTTTATTTACTTTAAAATTTAGGAAACTGTCTACTTAGAAAACGTTGCTGACTGCTTAACAGAACTTTTATAAAACACTATTTAAAGGAATTTAGAAACCAAGGGAACATACTCATAAGCATGCAATAGTACATCCAAAGCGAAAATCGGGTAATATTTTCCCTTATTATAACTGATTGATAAACCCACATACATACATAAATACAAGGTGTGGCTGATAAATATCGAGACTGATCGCCCGGTAGCCTAAATCTCTTGGAGCATGGTCAGCATGTGCTGATAGAGACCTTTAACCTTCCTGAACAGCATTAGATGTGCCGGGATTCGTTGTTGCTCGTAATCAGTCTGCTAATAGCGTTTGTAACAAGAGATTTGCAGTCAGCCCTTCCGGAATCATTGCTAATGTAAAAGTGGAGAAGTGCATCAGTCTGAATAAATTTCTTGGTGAAATTGAATAAAAAGACGAGTAACTTCCGGAAGCTGTTGTAAAAAGTGTATAATGATAATATGATGGCCCGTGATCGAGTGTTTAAATGGCACAAACGATTTGTCGAGGAAGTAGAGGAAGTTGAAAATGCCACAGATAATGAAGAATGCAACAATGAGCAAGTCGAAGATGAAGGCAATTTCTTTGATATCAATGGCTTAAGGTTGTTATGTACTAACCCCATTTGATTCGCTCACCTGAATGTTAACCTATGGAGAAAATTTGTTCATGGATTGCCGACTTGGATTCAAAGATTTTTTTTAAAAATTGTACTCCGTTATAGAGAAAGACATTTTACATTTGTGCACATTTTCGTTTTTTTAAAATGCAATTAATATTTTTAAATTTAAATTATTCAGGGAAAAATCTGGTATAGTGTGTTTTAAACGCTCATAAATTCCTTCGGTGGACGAAATTTATAAAATGAATCCTGTAGAGCTTTGCAGAAAAGTTCAGGCTATCTGACAGTACCACTTTTATTTGATTATCAGAATTTATGTACCTGTAAATAGTTGACAAAAATATATTTTAAATACAAAATTTGGGGGCAGCGCTTAACCCCCCTATAGAGACAGAGCCATTACAATCCCTCGAAATTTCAATCCTAAAGGGGGGGGGGATTCTCGAACTGTCAACTGGACTCCTCCCACCACAAGAGTCTGCAAGAAGAGGAAAAGGGAAATACGATTTTTTTTCTTAGTACATAGCAGCCTTAATCATTGTTGAACAGATTTGGTCAGATATTTAATTAGATGCAAAATATTCAGGTTATGGCCGTCAAATGTCGAAAAAAGGCCCGAGTTGTAGAACAATGCTTGGGTTCTCCACCAGGACAAGGTTATGCTCATAGTGCGGTTTTCATTTAAATAGCTTTTGGCCGATAAGAAGAACCCATTACTGGACCTCCCAGAGTATTATCAGTTTTATATCAATGTGACCAAAAAATGGATATATAAATAAATATATATATATATATATATATATATATATATATATATATATATATATATATATATATATATAAATATATATATATAAATATATATATATATATATATATATATATATATATATATATATATATATATATATATATATATATATATATATATATATATATATATATATATATATATATATATATATATATACACTGCTGGCCACCCAAATTGCAACACCAAGAAAGAGAAGAGATATCACAACAAAATTTATTTTGTAGATAACATGTTGACCAAGTATCAAATGATTAAATTTATAGACTTCTGTGAAGTGTGGTTCCTGCCAAAATCAGTAGCCAGAGTAGCCGCCATTGTTGGAGATCACCGCTGCCACACGCCTCGGCATTGATTCAAAGAGACTTTGGATGAGTTCTTGGGGTATAGCAGACCAAGCAGCTTCCACATGTTGCCAAAGTTGATCTGCTGTGGCTGCTGGGGATGGAATCTGGGTCAATCGTAGAGCAACCATGGACCACATGTTTTCTATCGGCGAAAGATCCGGAGAGCGAGGCGGCCAGGGAAGCAATTCAATCTGCGATTGAAGAAGAACCGTTGGACAATGCGTGCCACGTGTGGTCACGCATTATCCTGTTGAAATATGGCTGTGGGAAAGCCCTGAAGGTAAGGGAGGACAACTGGCTCCAACACCTCGGAGATGTAGCGCTGACTGTTTAAAGTACCGGCAATGCGTACTAGAGGTGTGCGAGAGTGATATCCAATACCGCCCCATACCATAATACCCGGTGCAGGACCATTGTGGCGGTGCATAACGCAGCTGTTCAGTATCCTCTCTTCACGGTGTCTCCAGACTCGAATGCGACCATAGTGGTGTTGCAGACAGAAGCGTGACTCGTCAGTAAAGACAATTTCATTCCATTCTGCCTTCCACATCCTTCTGTCATCGCACCATTGGCGGAGGAGACGTCTGTGGTTCTGCGTCAAGGGTAGACAAAGCAATGGACGTCTTGCGGACAGATCACTCTGCTGTAAACGGCGTCGAATGGTACGCGCAGACACTGGATGATGCGTTACAGACTGCATGTGCTGTTCTATGGTTCGTGATGCGACTGAGCGATCCGTCACTGCCATGCGCACAATTTGCTTGTCATCACGTGAAGTGGTTCGCTGAGGTGGATGCGATCAAACACGCCGGTCAGTCGTACCCTCCTGCATCCAACGATCACATATCCGCATTACAGTTGTTTGGTTTCGTCCAACACGACTACTGATTTCCCTGAAAGATAATCCACAATCTCGGTAGGCCACTATCCTTCCTCTGTCGAACTCGGAAATTTGATCAAAAGATGATCGCTGTTTTCAACGAGGCATAATTGATCGTTTTTTTGAAAAAACCACAAGAAAAACACAACTGCCGAACTTGAAATCGTCGAAATCTCCGAGCCTTAAATATCGCTTTGAAGTGGCGCCACAGGCGCGCGTTATGTGCGTCTGCGCTGAAATTCTAATCATTTGCATATCTCACCTCCGCTAATGCATGTTGTAAATTTCATGTTATTTGCATGTTTCCTTCAGGGTGTTGCATTTACAGTGGCCAGCAGTGTATATATAGATAGATAGATATACATACAGGGTGTCCAGCGAAGAAGTCACTGATTTCAAAATTAAAAATCTCTAAAACAAAGATCTGTAGAAGAATGCAACAAACGGTATTTTTATCGTTAAAGCTGGAAGAATTTTATACACCAATTTTCGAAATAGTTACAAAAGGTGCTAACAGATGGCGCTCTAGAACTCGTATCAGCATGCAGATATAAACTCGTACTCTTTGCAAGCAGTCTTTGCAATCACTAGATCACAATCTTTTCAAAATGTCCACCATTCGCTGTACGAAGGTGGCTCAAACGAACAAAAGAATTTGCTATCACACCCTGTAGTGTTTCAACAGCAATCGATGCGGCTGCCCAACAGATCGCCGACTGAAGCTCGTTCAGCGTGGTGGGATGGGTCCTGTAGACAGTACCTTTTAATGTGCTCCAAAATAAATAGTCAGAAGGACTCAGGTACGGCGAATATGGAGACCAATCCATGCCTGCGCCAGGAAATTGCAGTAAATTTGGCTAACAGCGCAATCTGTTAGCAGCTATTGTATGTATTTAGAAAATTAGTATATAACATTATTACAGCTTTCACGATAAATATGCTGTTTGTTGCATTCTTCTACAGATCTTTGTTTTCGAGATTTTCAATTTTGAAATCAGGGACTTCTTCGCTGGACACCCTGTATATATATATATATATATATATATATATATATATATATATATATATATATATATATATATATATATATATATATAAATATATATATATATATATTTATATATATATATATATATATATATATATATATATATATATATATATATATATATATATATATATATATATATTGATAAACTGATAAACTAACCTAGACCTCAGGGGATTGATATACTAGGCTCTTCAGATTGTGAAATATTCTTATTAATTTTTATTTATAGTCCTTACAGAATATTTATTGATCTATGTTTAATGATAAAAATAACAAGTGAAAATAAAAAAAACCAATATTATAATACGGATTGCGTGAGACCATTAACAGACACAAATTTGTACTTACACAATGAAGTTACAAAAGAAAAATTACATTTTCTGTGATTCATTTACAAACAAAATCTTCCTCCTCTTTCATTCCCACAGTAAGCATTTCCTTTGTATTGTGCAACAATAGACCGCCTCACTAGATACAGAGTCACATGCAGGTGTTCACGTAGAAACCATTTCTTCCTCACAAATGAATCTCAGAAATAACTATTCACCATTATTTGTAGAATGAAAAGAAGAATCACCACACGTGCATTACCTTACAGGTTAGAAAATTGAGGAAGTAAATCATTAAGTTTTTGAGTACGTGCTTCCCATCTGTCTGCTGGAAAATAAATAAGATATGCCTTTAATTGAGAATATTTTTAAAATGATTAAATTTTTCGTAGCTAGTTTCACTTGTATTCAGATATTAAAAAAAATATGTTTTATGCAAACTTTTAACATTTTGTTAATGTTTAAATACCAATTTTATTTTTATTAATTAAATTAAATTGCTTTTTTCATTTTTCATCACTTTGTTGTTATATTTCTTAAATGATATTTAGGTTTCATACTTTATTGTAAACTATATTCTATCGTAGCGGGATTATTTTTCCTGTTTCAACTATCAGTTTTAAGAAAAATCAAAAATTTGTATTTTAAGTAAAGGTTATATATGGAATATGAATATGAAATTGATAAGTCTTAACCATGCATTATTCCTCTAATATCTTAAAACAATGTTTAACTATGGGGGCATATCTTTGCATATAATACGGAAAACCTCGAGCGTACTCAAACGTAAATTATTTTTTAAATATCAGAAATTAATTTATTTCCAAAATCTGAACATACTTCATTAATTAGGAATTTCCACATGATATATATTTCATTTCCTATGTTATATAGTATAAATCAGGGGTAGCCCACCGGTCGATCTTCGAGAAGATATTAGTCGATCGCGAGCCATAATTTCATAAATATATGGACTATGTTAGTGACAATAAGCTGTTCATTTTCCATAAAAAATGAGAACTTGTCGATCGCCAAGTAAAAAATCATAGAAAAGTCGATCGCCAACTAAAAAGGGTTGGCAGCCCTGGTATAAATGATTCAACCACTAGGAAAACTTATACACGAGTGAAGCACGCAAAGACTATATCCTAATTAAAATTATCATCTGCAAAGCTTCTGGGGCACTACATTATCACTTTTAAATACAAGCTAATCCTATTATAATATTGCAAGAATCCTAGATAAAAATATATTTAATTGAATATATTTATTTTTTTAATAGTTATTATTGCCAATAAATACGTAGTGTTCCATTCTTTGATAAAAATTGTATATCTCTTTTATTTTCTGGTTATAAAGCGTACTCTTCCCTTGTATGTTATGTGTTTGTAACAAAACGTACGGGATAAATATAATACTCCGAAAAACCTAAAGTGCAGCTACTATATTTAGACGAAAAATCTGAGCATAGTGTGAAACTGGTAATAAAAGTAAAAATACAATATGGATTAGAAAAAAAAATTAGCAAATATTTTCAGACCGTAACTGAAATCTAAATCTAAATGGAAAATAAATGTTGATAGTTCAAAAGGAGAGTCAATTATAAATAATTTAATACCTGAAAAATATGTCAAAAAGAGTGCAATAAGCAAATAAGGCTATCTATTTTTGAAATTTTATAAAAACAATACACTGAAAGCCATAGTTTCTAGGCATGTGAATATTTTGCAAGACCATAAAAACACTCCATCGGGACATATAATTGCAATTATTGCGAATAATCATTGTTTTTAATCTTTAACATACGTAACGAGTGAATACTTTTAGTTCGGTAACATTTCCGCATGTGCGGACACTTACTCCATATATATTTTCTTTTCATATGTCAAGAAATCTCCCTTGTATGAAATGCAGTTGACTGTTTCGCTAAACAGATCTTGAGAAAAATTTTAATTTTATCCTCTCTGTTAAATACAGTTACTCGATAATAGAATATTTGATTGTTTGTGTTTGGGGATATTATGAATCGGCGAAATACACCCAATTTTGTATGTATTTTCTTTCCTTTTTAAAGCAGTCTCACTTTTTATCTATTCCAAACTGTGACGCTGCATGTCTGCAAGTGCATATGAAAATACGAGGTGCTACCCAAAAGTTCCAGAAATGTATCGATAAACAAAGTTGTAGAATACCTTGATACTATTCGCTACCGTCACCTTCAAAGTAGTCCCCTTGGGATTGTAAACACTGATCTCGGAGTTTCTGCCATGAAAGCAATACCTGCTGAAAGTCTTGTTTCATTAATTTGTTCAGCACCATCTGCGGTTTTTCTTTAATCTTCTCTATCGTGTTAAATTTGCGTTGCCTCCGCAGGACATCAAGGTAAAGTTCTGCACTAATCGTCTGACCCGCAAGTACTAACTTCTTGTGGATAATCCCCTCAATATTGGAAAAAACAACAGATCAGTAAGGACTTGATGTTGCTCTTGACTTAATGCGGGAAGATGGGGTTTTCCATTGTGACTATTGTTGTTTCGTTTCGGGATCATACCCATAAACCCAACTTTTGTCACCTGTGACGACCTTAGAAAGAAAGTCTGGATGAGTTCGCAGCTGTTCTCTCAAGTCTGTACAGAGATTCTTGCGACATTGTTTCTGTTCATCACTTAAGAGTCGTGGCACAAACTTTGCTGCTATCCTTTGCCTGTTTAATTTTTACGATAAAATCATGTGGCATGTACCATAGGATAATCCGATAATGTTACAGATGTATTGAATGGTCTGCCTACGATCATTCGCCACTGCATTCGGCACAGAAAGGACATGTTATGGTGTAATGCCGGTAGAGGGTCGTCCGGAACGTTCATCATCATCAACTGATTTTCGACCATTTTTGAAACGTTTGAACCCCTTAAAATTTTGTGTTTGGCCTAAAGTGACACTCCAAAATGCTTCCTTTAACATTTTGGGCGTATCTGCAGCATTCTTACCGAGTTTAAAAGAAAACTTGATACAGATTCATTGTTCCTTCAAATCAGCCATTGCAAAATCATAAACACACGCAGACACAACAGGGAAAAATTGTTTACCAATAACGAATCCGTCCACTTACAATGAAGCCGCTTTGCATACTGACTCACAAAGATTGTATGCATGTCCTTCTAGGGGCGTTTGACCGTAGCTACGTCCGTTAATGCACGTGATTCAAATTTCAGTAACTTTTGGGTAGCACTTCGTAGCAAACTAAGGAGTAAAAAAATTGACATAAAAGAATGAAGCTAATCAACATGAAGTAGGATGGAAGCGATATTAGTTTTAATTTTTAGTTAGTGACTACTAAAAACATAATTTTCCTCTGTCATTTATAACACATTATTGAAAATCATATTTAAATATATATGCAAGTCATCGGCAAAGACTGAAATTGTAGAATAAAGCAAGGCCTTTTTTATTCTGAAATCTGTTTCCTTTACATGGGATGTCTGAGGGGAGTGTCTGAAATTCACAGTTTAAATGATAAAATGTGAAGGTTTCCGTGAAACTCATTCAGTTTATAGTAAAGGAAATGTGTAGGTAATAAAGTAATAATTTACTTTAATAATGTAATAGTTTGATCCATGGATTTAACTTCTAAATTGTATTCAACGTTTGCGTGTAAAACATGAGTTTACTCGGAGCCGGCCAACAATGTGTAAAAATTAAAATAATGTTCAAAGAATTTGAGATTTGAGGAGAAATGACAAAAGATCAGGAACGTTTGCGAACAGAATATGCATTTATTTTTGCTTATATATTGATTGCATAGCTATAATTCCTTAAGCTAACACGAAAAATGAGGTTATTTCATATTCGATATTGCACCATGATAAATAGAGAATGTAAGAAGCACCAATTTTGCCTAGATTGATTATTTTTTTAATGTAATCACGAAATAGGAATGATTACTTCATTATTTCTGCTAGCATTATACTGACGCCCGGTGGCGTAGCAGTTGAAAGCTTCAAGCTGCCACACCACAGGTCCAGGCTTTGAACCTGCGATTGGCCAAGGTCAACTCAGCCTTTCATCCCTTCAGTGGGTCGATAAATGAGGACCAAACTTGATTGGGAACTAAACTCTGGGGGTCCCACGTCAGGTTGACCACCTGACTGAGACATCTTCTATATGGCAATGCAAGCCCACGTTCAAGAAAGCGGAGTTGGACACCGCTGGCCTTGGTCGACTGCGAACTATTGTGCCTTGACTTTAGTTTTTAACGCAGGATTACGATCCTCAATAACGGTCCTCCGGAAAGAAAAATTCAGAGTTGGTATCGCGTCGCGAGTTATAATTTTGGCAATGCGCCAAACCCAGTAGCAGTAAACAGTCAAACAGAAAAGTACCAAAATGGGTCAAAAAAAAAGAGGTAAGCAACGATAAGTAATCCTACGTTAATAACCCGCGGTAGTTTCATTAGAAGAGACTAACTGACATTTTTTTTTACTATACTGACACAAAGTATATATCTGTATATCTCAGCACATGATACATTCTTGAAAGATGAGTTATTCTGTTTAGTAATAGCAATAACCCCCCACATCACTATTATTAAAGCTGATCGAACAAAGATTTTCCTACCTTCAACATACCAAATTTTGTAATTATTTATCTTTTATTCAAAACAGAAAATAAAAAACAGAGATCAACATATTTTTATTGCTATAAATATGATATTAAATGAGAGGAAAAGAAACGAATGCAATATTATTTAATATAAGGCTCAATTTTACCAAATAACAGGTATTGTTAAGGCTGAAGTTACAATGCACCTTAATTTACATTTTTGTCTAGCGGTAACACTTGTAGCATTTACGATGAAAAGTTGATATTTATCTATTACAAGTTGATACTTGTCAAAACATAATGTCTGGGTAGTGAATAAATGTACTAATACACAAATTATACTCAACACATCATTTCCAACTGTTTAAAATCATAATATTAAGAATAGAGAAATACACTTTAAAAAATTCCTATTGAACGCAGGAAAAAGAAGTATGGTTACTCAAAAGCGCGACATAAACAATTTCTGTCAGGTTTAATTCTAAAGCTCACAAACATAATTAAAAATAAAAAAGTCCGAGAAAGAGCTAGAGAGATTCTTCGGATTAACGTGTAACAATATTAACGTGTTTAGGCAGCTTCGTGCTTAGTAAGTATCTAAAGCCAGATTTAAACATGTCACTGAGAGTGCGCAGAAAGCAAAATTTAATTGTAAATTATCGTTAATTTATAGAATTTGCAGTTACAAAAAGCAAATTTGACAAATCTACAGACTACAGTCTGAAGCAAATGAAGTAAATTGATGGTGATGAAGTAAAATGAAGTAAATTGATGCAGTAGTTTTCTCTCCAGGACTGCCAAAAAAATCGCTTTAGTAACTTAAATATATAGATTCCTATAACGAACATAGAATTTTTTTGTTTCCTATTCTTGGCTTTCATTTGCCAAAAAAAAGTCATAAAAAGGGTAAGAGGTAGGAAATCAAGACTAAAGTTTTGTTTAATATTTTATTCTGTGTTTATCATAAATTTTGAAGAAAGACGCTTTCATATGAAATTTCCTTATTGATGTCAATTTGCTGAAAGTGCAATCTCTTGTTTACACCAGAGCGACTTTATTGTCAAAAAAAAATAAAGATAGCTTTGTAATGTTATTTTGAAACCCTGAGAGAAAAATGAAAATATTGAAATATTTTCAAAAAAGGTCATAAAAAACCAAAAATATAAAAAGCCAACCTTACTTCAGAACAGGCCTTTATTTTCGAAATAATATGGAATAGTTATTTCCGAGTCTAAAACTAGGAGAATTAAACGAACAGAAAACCTAAGTATTAATATAACAAATTCTTAGGAATTTCGATATTAGTTTTAACTTTTAATGACTTATGAATAGTATGGGAAACAAGATGAAAAGTTGGTGTTATATAAGGCCATCAGGGTTTCAGTTCGTCTAGTATAACAGTAGAAATTAGGAGTTTCTCTAATTGTAATTTAATACAGCAAAGGACGTGATGAGTAGCATCACGCCTGATGAGCATCTCCGCTAGAAGAGCGTTACATCTCCGAAATTTTCGATTTTCAGATAATTGCACCACAATGCTCTTAACAAATGCCGCTCATTCTCGAATAATGTTATAAGCCTAGTAACAACACAATCTCCTAGATGGCGCTTATTACCCTCTTCCACAACTTGAGGAGGGGGAACTTGATCATGCGCGAAGAATGATAATAAGATTTTTGTCAGTGCCTAATGTTGTATTAAAATGCTCCTGTAATAAAAATGTCCATCATAATTTTATTTAGAAAATAAATTTGAATTTTTTTTTCTAACCGTCGGCTCATGTTATCAAAGTTTTTTCTTCGTATTGTGAAAAGTTTAGAAAAATTCTGCATTAGCTTAGAGATATTACAGTATTCTCTCAAGCTTTTCAGTCCATGTTGACAAAGTGAGGTTACTATAAGAGGGTTATATCTTGAAATTAAAATTCAAAATCGTGCTTTAAAAATTTAAAATAACTTTAATAGTATATAATTTTGCCTTCTGAAGAGATTCGAACAATAGTTTTCAAAAAATTATCATAGGCATTTTAAAATAAGAAATTAAATTTCGACTTATATCTTCTTTAGCTCTTCCTGAAAATATGGCTATTTTGAGATGCAATACTCTTCTAGCAAAGGTGCGATTTGTAAGAACAAGACACGCATGTAATAAGTAAAGGCAGAATAGAACAAAATTTGTTATAATCAGGGCAAGGATTACCAAATTTTAAGTACTTTTTAAGATGCTATTACAATCAATTACTATTTGGCGATATTCTAAATTACCCTTAATTTTCAGTTAATGCCTGTTAAAATGAAAATTTTTATCTGTAATTAATAATGGATTAATGCCCAGCAATTTTATTTAAATATATACGCATCTCACCATCAAAGACTACAATTTTGGAATATTGTAAGGCATTTTTACCATGTTTTTATTAACTTGCTTTGTTTTTTGCTTGTGTGTGTGTGTTTGTCTCTTACAAATCTTGCAATCGATTTTCAACTAACTACCCGACTGGCTAGACATTTGAAACTTTTAGAATAGCTCAGAACACGATGACAATGACTTATTTTAATACTTTTAGCCATCTTTAAGCAGTATTGAATTCATTTTCAGTTAATTTTGTTTTGTAAACTGGTGCAGCCATCTATCGCACGGGATGGGAAAGAAAAGTTAAACGCAAGTTAACTTCCAATTAACTTCATTTTCTTTCAAGTTGATGGGATAATTCATCAATAAGAATTTTTTTAAAGTATTTATTAATACATAGAATTGTCAAGTTTATATGATTCAACAGAAAATTTAAAAACATGGTATATAAAAAGTTCTTTTTATCTTGTAATTATTATAATCTGAAATCTACTTTCTTTATATGGGTAGGGGTTCTGAGATTCACAGTTTAAATTATAAAATGTGAGGATTTGATTGAAACTCATTCAGGTCATAGAAATGGTCACAAGTAATGTAATAATTATTTACTTTAAGAATGTAATAGATTGATCCGTGGATTTTACTCGTAAATTGTCTTCAACAGTTGCGAGTAAATCACGAGTTTAATCGGTTTACCGGTTCGGGGTTACCCGGCCAACAATGTGTTAACACTAGAAAGTCGAGAATTTTTTTCATACTAAAAAGACTGAACGCCGTCATTTTGACGGTTAAAAATGAAATCAAGAATATAAAATATCTAAAGTTATTTTTTAAAAAAAGTGTTAAACACTTTAAATTTTGAACTATTTCATGCTAATATATTATAAATTAGTATATGTTTAGATATATTTTTTTACAGGTATGCCGAGCTGATAACCTGGTATGGTTTATCCGTAAAAATATATGCATGGTTTGTGCAGTCCAATATTTCCGAAGAGCCACTATTTCTGTTATTTGCAAAAGGGGGAAGAGACGAAAAGTAATTAACATTTTTGTGGTATTATTTTAAAGATTTGTGCCTGTTTCCTATATTGCGTCAAATTGACGGATTTCAGTCTCAGTAGGTATACAACACATTTTCTCCCCCTCTTTACTATCGAATATAATTTTGAAAACGTGTGTGTATATTTTGCGTAAAATTAGAAAAAGTCAAAAAATTTAAGAAGCCTGGGGACATAAATACAGACATACCGCTCAACAGTATGTCCGGAACCGTAAAAATGACGGCAGCCGTATTTCTAGTGTTAAAATTAAAATAATATTCAAAGAATGGGAGATTTGGGCACAAATCGCAAACGAACTTGAACGGCAGCGAACCGTATATGCATTTATTTTTACTTTTACAGAGTCTCGATAATCCGAACTTCGGTAATCCGAAAGTTCGCTTAATCCGAAACCAAAATACAAAAAGAACTAAAGTTACAATAAAAGCACAGTGATACTTAGTAATATAAAGTATATTTCTGAAAATTACAAGAAAATTCATAGCTAGACAATGTACTGAACTAATTATTTCTGCACTACATTGGTGTGAAAAAAACTGTTAAATTTTTTCGTCGAAGAGAAGAATACCCCTCCCTTGAAGCCAAATTACGCCAAATTACGTAGCGCTACATCAAATGCAGCCGCGGCGTCTGAGTGGGATACCTTCTGCTCGCTGTCACCGTCTGCTTCACCTTCACTCTCGTCTGAGACGTTGACAGGTTCTTTCAAATCCATTTCAACAATCTACTGATCGTCAAAAATTTTAGACTGTACTGTACGAACAACTTACACTCTACTGTACTGTACTAGGCAGCGTTCCGCTCTCTTATCACCCATTGCATCCAGAGATTTGGCAATGTTTGGACAGACCTTATAAAATAAGCTGTGAAATCACACGAAATGTGTAATATTTATGTAATCACATGTTATTATGTGATCTATTTATTAAAACAGTTCCGTAACTGACTGACTGACTGACTCATTGACATAAAACGCACAGACCCAACCGCTAGACCTAAAGGGCTGAAATTTTGCATGGTGATTCTTCTTATGGTGTAGGGGTGCACTAAGAAAGATTTTTGAAAAATTCTTCTTTCTCAATGAAATCTTTTTAGAACCTTTACCTCGATTTTCTGATTTTTGGTGAATTTTTAAAGACTAATTTTTAGAATTTAATTTATTAAATGCTGATCACGTGATTTCTTTTTCTGGTACTTTAAATAAATTTATCGTCACGACCATAACAACTAAATAGACAAAATTTTTTTTTCTTTCTAATGCAGCAGACTATTGTATATTATCAGAAAAAATAAATATCCCTTACGATTTTATATATATATATTTATATATATATATATATATATATATATATATATATATATTACATCAATTGTATACATTGATCGTCGCATTTATTATAAATATATATATTTATTTTTTTTTGGCATTAATTGCATACATTGACCGTTGTATTTAAATTGAATGTACTCCGTAGCGAAGCACGGGTTTTCAGCTAGTTTAAGTATATTTAAGAATGATTTCGCTTAATCCGAAAAATTCGTTAATCCGAAAACGGTCTGGTCCCAATCATTTCGGATTATCGACACTCTACTGTACAATGCATAGTTATTAATCCTTAGGTATACACGAAAAATATGATTATTTCATATTTCATTACTGCCCTCTAGAGACCGATAGAGATGTCTTTCATATGCATCGAATGGAATTGATGTTAAAAAAGGTAGCACTAGTTTGGTAACCAGCATCCAGGTAAAGGAAAAAAATGCGGTTTTGAAAGATGTCAGGAAACTAAAAAAATCAACCTTAAAAACATCCCTTGTTAATGTCAGATAGAACACATCCAAAAATAATTAAAAAAAAATTACTTTTTATTTTTAAATCATCTGAAACATAAATAGATTGAAATATTAGAAGAACCCACACGCAAAATCAAGTTATTTTAATTAGACTCTTATTTGAGAGGAATTCTTTTCTTCATTAAATGAACTTTTATATTAAGATCCCTCTGGATATGTAAAACACAAAAACTGCTGAAGTTTGTTTCTTTTAAAAATTGAAAACTGAAAATTTAAAGTATGTTTATATTCTGATATTCCTGCTCTATTTGCACAGTTTTTTTTACAGTTGTGCATAGTTAAAATATAAAAATGGTTTATTTTTAGGATTAAAAAAGATTTCTTTATGAAATTTCTATCGCTTTAAGGGGCACGAAAATAATTTTTTACGGCAAGTTTTCTTTTAGAGAAAATATTTTCAGAATTTTTACTCTAAACCCAATGTTCTATCGACTTTGTAATAAAACAAAATAAATATGTACGAAATATTATACAGATAACTGAATAAGACATATTCGCTGTATCATTTTAAGGCGATAGTGGACTTTCATATTACCAAAAATCGAACAAAAATTGGAATTTTTTTTGGTGTATTAATATTTCAAAAGTATGTAAATATTGAAATTAAATGTATTTAAAATATGTAGGAAAAAGTAAAATGAAAACTTGGTTTCTTTAAAAAAGTTAGTATTACAAGTAGGTCTAAATGACTTGTCAGATGCCATAAATTTGGGCCAATTTCTTTCCTAATGGATGCGAATGAACACTCTATCTGCATGTAGGGTCATGTGCTCTAAAGTCTGTTTTGACAAAAATAGCTGATGTATTCATTAATTAATTAAATAAACAACTGCAGGTAAACTGAAAAACAAATGAAATGAAATAATTCTTGGTGAATTCTCATTTACTTTACGGAACGCATGTTTCAGTCTATAACCATTTCTCTCATTTCACCAAATCTAATTCGTTTTTTATCGGAACGAAAAGAATTTTAAATATTCTATCGGTTATAATAAAAAAAGAAGTTTTATTTAATTGAATGTCTTTTAGTATCACATTTCACTCAGGATACTTCAGGCACTGAACAAGTGTACCTATAAGCCTCGTTACGCTACAATTCAATGTCATAAAGGACATTTCAAAATACTTATGGTCTAGAATCTGCTTTCAGTCAATCACATGAAATGATTAATGAAGTGTTAAAAACACCATAAACGGCATCTCTGAAGACTCTTGCTTATATAGCATTTCATGCATTATAGAATACAACCAGTCAAGAGAACTTCTTTATCGCATTTTTTAACATTCTGTACATTGTCACGGTCAATAAATTCTCAACGTAAGTTTCATTTGTCCGACGCGAGCGATAAAATACTTTCTGTCACGTACTAACGGGAAATGGGTTTTGAAACTTTTTCTTTCTCGAAGTTTAAGCAATTTTGAGATTTATGATGTCCTTTCGAATGTTTAGAACTCTGTTATATGGGATTCCCCGCAGAGAAAAACCACAGTTTCTTCTACAGTTTTAGTGCTACTTTTCCAAGTATCCCATTTCTTTTTCAATGTTAAATCCTCAGTTTTAAGGCCACTGGGTAGTAGGCATATTGGATTCGACCAGATTAATGTTAAATTATGGAGGACATTTTTCCAATCATTGACCACTTCGATTTAATTTTTTTAATCATATTACGTAATAGAGAATTAAAAAGGTTACTCTGCTAGCTTATACATTAACCTTTTCCTTACGGGGTGGGATAGCATGTATCCCAAGAATGAATATATATATATATATAATGTATATATATATGTATGTATGTATATAAACTTTTTACAAATATTTTTAATGAAATTTTGGACTTATTAGATAACAAGCAACCACTACAGGTAAATTAAAATCTAAGTCTAGCTAAGAAATTATAATATGACTAGCTGAATACCCGTGATTCGCTACAGAGTAGATTCAAATTAAATACAATGGTCAATGAATTCAATTAATGTCAATCTATCTATCTATATATATATATATATATATTTATTTATAAAAAAATCGTAACGGAAATTTTTGTAGACAAAGTAATTTAGAAGATAATATTCAAATTAAATACAACGGTGAATGTATGCAATTAACTTCTACGTTTAATATGCATAAAACATACTATTTTGAATTAAATTCTTAAAATTTTCCATCTCAATTAATCTAGTGGTTAAATTATATAATTTACCATATTTCAATATTTTTTTGTCAATTTATTTCGTCGTTATGCACGTGACGCAAAATTATCTTAAAGTTTCACAAAAAGTAAACAAACCATGTGATTAGCATTTAATAAATTAAATTCCAAAAATTAATCTTTAAATATTCACCAAAAATTAAAAATGGAGGTAAAGATTTGAAAAATATTTCATTTTAAAGGAATTTTTATGATCTTTCTCGTGATTTAAATTTTATGACCCTCAGATTATTATTTTAAATGCAAACATATAAAATGTTACAAAAACAGCTTAAAAATTTAATTTAAAAAATTCAGAATAATTTTGCAAAAATCTTTTTTAGTGCATTTCTATACTATAAGAAGAATCGCCATGCAAAGTTCGCCCTTTAGGTCCAGCGGTTTAGTCTGTACATTATCTGGCAGTCAGTCATTTTCGAAGTTATATATATATATATATATATATATATATATATATATATATATATATATATATATATATATATATATATATATATATATATATATGTATATATATGTATATATATGTATATGTATATATATGCATATATATATATATATATATATATATATATATATATATATATATATATATATATATATATATATATATATATATAGATAGATATATATTAATAATTACAAACTCTCAGATAAGAAGACATCGCTGAAAGAAAATAGATATTCTCTTTCGATTATAACAACAAGATAGAAATTTGAAATTTATTCAGTAACAAAAAAAATTTCTTTTAAACTTTTTTATTTTAGTAGTGTTGTAAACTTCCAATGAATGCGATATGCTAGATTGTTCCTAAACGATGCAGTTATTAAGTAAATGATCCGATTAACATGCACTAATATTTGGAATGATGCTAATGTCAGTTTCAGTTATTCCTTAAACGATGGAGATAATTGCAGTTGCTGCGAGTGTAAATAATTAAAATTCCTTACCGCCATCATTAGCCAACGTAATTAAATAATGATATCAGCATTTACTAGAACATAGCACTGGACTTTTCCGAAACGTGCTTCTTATAAAGAAAAAAGTAATTAAAAATGCAGGAAATTACAGAGGAAAATTTTTTGTGAATACAAAATATTCGCAAAAAAATAACATAAAATAAAATATGCACCTACTTTATCTCATATTCATGATGTAAGTAGAGAATGGTGAATAATGCGTTAAAAAAAACCCTGAAAACAATGCTCGCAGAATTTAATATTTTGTCGTCATAAAGCAGGTATTGTATATTAAATTCTGTGTATTGTTTAGTGCATCCAGCGAGAGTATAATGATCTAGTTAGGACTGTATTGATGGGAAAAAGTATCTTTTTTATCATATTTACGTGTTCTTTTTAGTAGTAGTAGGATGTACTGGAACTCTTAAGAATGGTGGCATATGCTTGTTTAAAACTAAAATGTACAGCAATTTTCATTCACGCTTAACTACAAATAAATAGGTAACATTCACACAATATGTCCAGTCACGTAAAACTTCTGAAGCTCGATACAAAAGCGATTAATACGCCAACTTGTAAAAGAGAAAAATAAAGATACTAAAATGACATTGTCAATTACAAGATAATCAATGTTGTAATCATTATAAATTAATAGCGTCCTTATATTTAACGATTCTCTTTACAGAAATCCGTTTGACACGTGAACGAGATTTTTTTTCCCAGTCATTATTTGAAGGAAACACTAATCACGAATTTTAATCATGTCGTTTTGTGAGACATTTGGCCAGGTTTTTTTAGCTTATGGTAGAGTTTGCGTGCCTTTACCCCTGCTTCGATTCCTGTATTGGATTCATGGTTTCGACTTTCATCTTGTGTTTTAGATATCTCGCTAACTTCCATGGAGTATTCTGTTTGATCGAATGTCTTACGCTTTCTCGTAACTAAAATATGAGCTGTTTTTGGCGTACGTAGGGCATATGTTTTTACTTACGGATTTGATTTGAATTTAAAGTTCTTACAACTCCAAGGGCTGATTTCCTAAGGCAGGTTGATTAGTGCTCCCTTGGAGTGGAGCTAAATTTTTGTATTTCGCTTCCAGATTAGCCCTTCTTTCAGTCAATTGTGACGTTGTTGAACTTAGAAATTATCGTTTCGAGCCTAAATCCACTTTCGAAAATTATCGAAGTTTGAATGTCCACTGTATTTTGGATCTTATTATTCGTCTTTATGCGCTTGAATCGCCTGTAACGGCAATTTATAACATAAAAGGCTGCCCATATTCGACTCCTATATTAAGCAATCTAGGATATTTAGCAAGGGGAAAAAGCGTAATAGGACTTGAAGCTTTAAAAAATCTCTATGGAAGCAAATGGTAAATTTTTAAATATTCGTAAACAACCGAAATCTGAGATCATCATAAAGCTCTTTTGTCAGATAGGCTTGAACTATTTTAAGATTATTATTGGCTTTTGAAATCCCATAACTGGTGTTATTAATAACTTATATATATATATATATATATATATATATATATATATATATATATATATATATATAGCTGCTTGATTCGCAATAAAGACTACTTCGTTCATTTATTAAACGAAATAGAACGAAACATTTTTGGTATCAAATTCTTTGCTAGCAGTTCTTTGATTGGCCGAAGTAAAGTTAATTTGTAATTTACTCGTGGTCCTACTCGAGGAATTCTTTGAGAAGAGGAATATTCACATTTTAATAAGCTTTTTATATTTTTAAATATATAAGAATGTATTATTTTTTTCTTGTGGCAGTTGTTATTAAAGAAACTAAGATAATATACATTTTCCACAAGTAGAATATATATTCATCTTTTGAAACATTTTGCAAAATAGCTGTCAGCACATTAAATACTCAAGTATTTCATCTGAAATAAGGCAAATTCCCTTTTTTTCGGGGGGTGGGGGGTGTTATTTTTTTATTGGAATTATTATCTTTTACACAATAAGTTATAAAAATATTTTTCAATAATTTTTCACTTTTGACAGCATCTTGGGAAAATATTTCGGTTTCACTTATCTAGAAATGCAATCCATTAAGGGTGAGAGAAGAGAGATACAGAATGACAAATGAAGCAAAGGAAGGAGTGATACGTGTTCCTCAAAATGATACCTTATCCTGATGTCGAATTAAGTTCGAGGAAGTAATAAATTACTTTCAGGAAACTTTAAAGAAATTACTTTTTTATGCAGAGGATATATATTGTTTCCCTTTTCTTTATAATAAATCGGGATATTATGTTTCATAATGACTTCCGTCAGTTGTAAAGTGGCATTGTTACGATAACGTTGCATAAAATATCTTAACTGACTGAAAACTACTGAGCAAAATTAGAAGATAAAGCGTGGCAATATCTCCTAGTGATTGAAAAAGCGAAATATAAATTTTGCATTTTTCTCTTTTTTTATGACAAAAAAAATTACCTTAACTGATGGACTTCTCTAACCTAACATAAAATCTGTGGAAAATGAAAAGCGTTTTCAGTTTTAACCCCTTCATTCTCGCTCCCGTCAAAATTACGGGGTGAGTTTCTAACTTCTATTTGTCATGCCCATGTTATTTCCAGGCTGGAGTGTTTAAAAGTAACGCACCAAAAAGATTAAAACAATCCATTTCATTTACCCTGAACATTTTTTATTTCTTATTGTACATACCAGATGGCAGCACCAGACTATTTATAATGTAATTGGAGATGACTTTTTTTAAAACTAGATGGGACAAAACAAGAAATAAATGGAATCCTCCGGAAAAAACCGGCACTTTTATTATTTTTTCTTGAAAATTGTGCAATCGTTAAGCGGTTAAATACATTTTAATAGCATTTTGTTGTAAACTAATTTACGGTTATATAGTGAAAGAGTAAAGCTTTATTTACCAAAAAATAAAACAGCATATTTCAGTGGATTTTTTTTTCCAATCTGATATATAGTAAGTAAAAATTATTGAATACCTTACTATCTTCTTTGAGCTATTATGTCTGGAAGTACGGTAACGAACTGGCCGAATTTACAACTGAAAATTGTAAAATAGATTTTCAAACAAGTTCTGGTCGTGAAATATGCAGATAAGGTATAAAAGAAAAAATATGCGACTCTATTTGTTTTCAAGCAAACTGAATTGCAGCCACTCTTGCTCGTTTACTTTATTACAACGGAAGCGTCTGTTCTTTTTATGTGAGCATTCTTTGTTTGCATCACCGTCGGTTTTTTTCACCATTGTATTCCTTTCTTTCTTCTTGCTATAATCTACAAAAATATGACGCCACATTCTCTCTGAATGAGTATGTTATGCAATAGGGCTCTATTAGTCCAGAATATAATATTCTCGTAGCATTTTTTCATATTTTTAGATGTCCCATAAACATATAATGTTTCAGGCTCCCATGATCCACAAATTAGCCTTTATGTGTTTCAACTATAGCTAATATTTGTTAGTACATTTATGGAAAATAAGATTCTCTCTGATATGATATTCATTTGTAAAACTTTTTCAATGTTTTAAGATAACTCAAAGTATTTGACATCATTTAATAAGTAATGTAAACTAAAGTATTAAAGCTTAAGAAAATCAATAATTTAAACTAAGTAAAGTTATACGATAAAATACCCAGAATTTTCAATCATGCTTTCTGATAGCTATAATCTACAAAAATATGAAGCTACATTTTCTTTGAATGAGTATGTTATGCATTAGGGCCCTATTAGTTCAGCATATAATCTTCTCACAGAAATTTTTCCTATTTTTAGATGTCCCATAAACATATCATTTTTCAGGTTCATATGAACCATAAATTAGCTTTTATGTGATTCAACTACAGCTATTATTTGTTAATACATTTATGGAAAATAAGATTCTTTCTGATTTGATATTCATTTATAAAACTTTTTCAATGTTTTAAGATAACTCATAAAATATTTGACATCATTTAATAAGTAATGTAAAGAAAAGTATTAAACCTTAAGAAAATCAATACTTTAAACTAAGTAAACTTCTACGACTAATAATCCAGAATATTATATTATGCTTTCTGATTGCTATAATCTACAAAAATATGAAGCTACATTCACTTTGGATAAATATGTTATGCAATAGGGCCCTATTAGTTCAGCATATAATCTGCTCGGAACAATTTTTCATATTGTTCGATGTCTTATAAACATTTAATGTTTCAGGTACGTATACCATAAATTAGTGTTTATGTGTTTAAACTACAACTGATTATTTGTTAGCACAAAATGGAAAACACGATTCTTTCTGATATAATATTCATTTATAAAACTTTTTCAAAATTTGAAGAAAACTTATAAATTATTTAAAATCATATAATAATCAATATAATTCAAAAAAATTAAGCCGGCCCCTGCGTTTAGCTTATAAATAAAACATATTAACACGTAAGAAAGTTTAATCAATAATTTAAATTTAGTAAATTTATACTACAAAGAACCCAAAATATTATATTGTCAGCAAACCATTTCAATTTATTTTGATCGACTGTATTTGAAATTGTATCCAAAGAGCTACATATCATATAATATGAATATGTCATGTTACACAGTTAACATGAATAGTCTTTGTATTAAACTTGTTACATAGTTTCTATTAATAATCTTTGTATTTTATTTTGTTACATAATTAGTATCGATTACAGCTCCAACATCTTACATAGAAAGCCAGTAAAATAAAGGAAAGTAGTTAGTTAAATAAAGGAAATGAACATTTTTATTGTCAATTACACACGCGTAAACGATATGTTTTTAATAACAAATATTTTCCTTCTTTCAGTTTATTCAGTGTGGGAGTAATTTTATAACTGTTTATGAACGTTGTGTTAGTGTATTTTGTTTTAAAATTTATAATAGGTGTCCGAGGTAGCCTAGTGGTAAAGCGTCTGCTTTCGATACTGATGGTGCTCGGATCGAATCCCGGCAATCACCCTTAAATGCCTCCGTGTCTAGGCCGGACATGGGTACATTCAATCCGTAGACTGGAAAGTTCCTTTATGAGGTTATAGAGGGTGGAAAATGAAACGATCCCCCAGATGTCGCATTCTGGTGGTGCTCGGTCAAAATTCAGGTGGAACCTGGCTAAATCGGACTACCACCCTTTTGGTGCCATTATAAAATGGATTTGCATCCATCAGCACTCTAACCTATACGGACATGGTCTGAAATACATTCCGGCTAGGGAGAAATAGAAACAACAAAATCAATAACAAAATTTACAGTATTTTTTTTCGGATGTGATACCATACAGTTTGCAAATACGTGGCTGTAATATCATGACCATTGTTAAAGAAATTTACAATGTAAAAAAAATAATAATCAAATATTAATCCTCTATAGCATTAGGTCCATCGACTTCTTGCACATTAATGCAGTAAACGAGGTGCCAGTTACAGAGTTTTATATTTTGTAACATTTTCTAAACCTGTCTTCATGTTTAGTGTCTCTTGAAGACTACTCAGTGTGTGAAAGTACGATACTGTATATAATTTTCTGTATCTTAGACTATTTGTGCTGTAAAATGAAGGGTCCAGAGGTAAAACCACTTTACTCCAAAAACCTCGTTTTGAGAAAAACGGATTTGAAAGTTGGAGAAATGTGGTTTTTCTATGGAACGCCGACACTTCATCGCTATTTTTAACGGTTTTAAAGGGGTTCTGCCCCAGATATGAATGCACATGGTGTTAGTACTCCTTGAAAGCTACCAGATGGCACTGCTAACTCATTTTCGCAAAAATGGCTGTCGTTTTACCCCTGGGCCCTTTAAATGAGTATTTCATACAAAAGAGGAACTTAACCCGCTAACAGTACGGTTGGGGTCGGATCCGACCCCAGGTGTGAGTTTTCTCCCTCCCGTACTCTCCCCTCTCATTTCAAGTTATCGAGGTGACGAGGAACCCTACCAAGCAGTCTTGCATCAGGTGTTGGAGCATTTGCAGTTATAAGTTTGCAGTAAATATGGATGTCTTTGTTGAAAAGCGTTATTCATGATCACTAGCCATTTTTTAAAAATTTTAGATTTTTGATTCCTTAATTTTGATTTTGAAGGTCAAAAATGTCAGTATATATTATCTTTTACATTTTTGTGCTCGGAAATTTGGTTCAGTAACTTCTAAAACTAGGTAAATGACTAAATTACTTATTAGAACTAATATAACTAAAATTAAATATTTCAACAGAGCTAGATAAATATAGGAAGAATGTAGACAAAAAATAAACAGTAATCAAGCACTTAGGGCTCTACGCATCATAAGGTAAGATTCTGTAGTAGTGGCGGAACTAAACCAAATGTCGAGGTAACCGACTGGTCTTGTTATCAGGGAGCCTAACCAAATCACTTACCTCAAGGGGAAACTTTCTGAATATGATGCATGTCCAACCAAAAGACATCCGAAGGCCCTAAGTGCTTGATTTCTGTTTATTTTTTGTCTACACTCTTCCTATATTTATCTATTTCTGTTCAAATATTTAATTTTATTTATATTTGTCCGTTTTCAATATGAGGATTTGTTGCAACTGCGCAATGTTGTATTGAAAAGTTTAAAAAGTTTTCAACTCTAGGGTAGGTTTTCAGTTAATTTATTTGGCAGCCTATGCCCACTTTGTAGGTTTTAGCTTGTGTTGAATTGTTTACATTATGCCACTTATTGGACCTAATATATACATCATTCTATGTAAATGCCAGAGAGATTTTCTTTGTTAAGCAAAATTACAAGTCATCGGTCTTTTTTTTCTACAAAAAGGTTTTTACTTCATGTGAAATATTATCAGTAAATGTTATTATACAACAAAAATGCTTATTGTGTACTTATTTCTACCAAAAACCTCGTCAAAAAAGAGATCGGGTCGGATCCGATCCGACCGTACCATCTACTTCGTCTCAAACCACTGTACCGTTGTAGGGTTAATATTGTTCTCATTCAAAGCAACAACCTACTCCTTCTCCATTCCCGTAGCAAAACATTTATATATTTTACAAATTACATAAGTGTGGGATACAGGTTTTATTCAATTATTTCATAAAGCCTGTATCTCTGTATTAGAGATATCTGAAACAAAACACTCATTATGTAGAGTAATAAGTTTTACTACATGTCTTAAGAATCAAAATCCATTAGAAACTTAACCTGAATATTGTACAGCATCAAAACAAAGTTAATAAGATCCAGACATGGAAATAACAGCAAGATAAATAAATAATTGGTTTGGCTAATATTTCATCCGTCTTCAACAGAATGGTTATACATTAAAGGATAGCAAAATCATGAAAACACAAAAAGACAACATAAAGGACTGATCATACGGAGACATTGTGGTATTTTCTTACAGAAATATTGCTTTTAATCAAATATTGAAAGAAAATATAGTTTGGTATATCTACTAGTATGTCTTAGTAAAGCGGTAGACAGAAATCATCATTCAATAGACAGTTAGCCTTTTAAAATATTTGTACGCTAAAATCTAAGCCGCATATATCGAATATCAGAGTTTAATGTTAACTTCGAAAGAACAATGCAATAACTAAATGCCAAAAGATAAGCTGCTGAAAATATGTTCCTTTCAATTAAAATCCATGCATTGTTTTAGGCCTCTTGGCACAGCGCGATGGCTTTTGGTGCTGAGGGTGTTCGGATCGAATCCCGGCGAAGTGCCACTAAAATACATTCATTCGTGTCGTCCCGTCATAGGGGGTAGGGCTGGTCCGCCTGTAGGGTGCCTCCATAAAAAAAGACCAGCAGAATTGCAGTGAATTATAGGCGAATGTCTTCACATCAAGTGCCACCGCATTGGTGAGAAAAAATAAATAAATAAAAATTCAGGTAGTCCCTTCTAACGAAACTACCGCAGGTTATTAACGTAGGATTACTTATCGGTGCTTACCTCTTTTGTATGGATATATGTATGTATGTGTTATGTATATATGTATTATGTTAAGTTAGAACATATGCTAATTAGCATATTCTGTATAGTGGCTTATTATTTAATTATTATTTTTTTTTTTGCTAAATTATTAATTTAAGAAATTCACTCTGACACATGTCTGAGAATAACTGAAGAGCACGTACTCAAATTTAATATTTAATGTAACCATTTAATTTCTCTTCATCTTACATGCATTAATTTATACACTGACTATAAACTTTTACAGAGAAAATCACATCAATTAATATCATACGTTAAAAGATTATTATAACACATAAAATCCAAATTACATAAAAATAAATCACCGTGCTCTCGCCTGATAAATATAACACAAAATAATATTAACTTACCACCACCTTCGTATGGAATAGGTACATCTCGTATCTCATCAGTCGACCAGCGGAATCGGCGAAGCAAGCCAAAAAAAAAAATGGCGGAACTGATCGATATTCTCACCACGAGGTCCTATATCTGTCGCTGCTAAAACTCCAACTCCTTGGAAAAACGTTTTCTTATTCCTTCCTTTTGAACTGGGGCGAGCAGAGGTCAGCTATCCTCGAACAAACACCTTTCAGCTCTCATTGGCTAAAAAAATGTTGCTAGGCCGTTGCCATGGGGACGCTAGACCCCCCTACAGCCGAGAAGGGGTGGCAAGTCACGCTTTTATTCTTATACAAAAAAAAACCTCTTTATGATAAGCTGAATTTGCCTCCGGGGGGTACATACCTTTCCCCCAGAAACCGGTACAAAATACAGGCGCGAACCCAACACACATACATCCTATGACATACACAACAAAACAGATACACTAGAATGTGCATGGAACCGAATCAATGTTGCATCAAGACTATGGGACAATAAAATATATTTACAAAGTCGAATTCCATGTCACAATATGTATCAATATATATATATATATATATATATATATATATATATATATATATATATATAGATATATGTAGGTATGTATATATATACATTTATGTATGTAAATTTTTTGACGCATTTTGGTACTTATCTGTTTAACTGTTTACTGCTTGTCCAAGCGATAGAGACTGGGTTTGGCCCTCTGCTAAAAATAATAACTCGCGAGGTACGGACGGATGGTTTTAGCGTCTTAAATTTTGCTTTCCGGAGGACTGTTATGGAGAAACGTAACTCTTAAAAAAAAAGAAAAAAAAGTGGTACAGATTATTCATTGTTATTTCCTATTATTTTTCTTATCTAACACCAGCAATACAGTCTTCTGGGTGTTAGAGAAGCAATTGTTCAGTGCTTGTATCCACAGGGTGTCCAGCGAAGAAGTCCCTGATTTTAAAATTAAAAATCTCGAAATCAGAGATCTGTAGAAAAATGCAACAAACGGTATATTTTTCGTGAAAGCTGTAAGAATTTTATATAGTAATTTTCGAAATAGTTACAAAAGCTGCTAACTGATGGCACGGTAAGCGAAATTTACTGCAATTGACTGGCGTAGGCATGGATTGGTCTCCATATTCGCCGGACCTGAATCTTTCTGACTATTTTTTGTGGAGCACATTAAAAGATACTGTCTACAGGATCCATCCCACCACGCTGGACGAGCTTCAGTCGGCGATCTGTTGGGCAGCTGAATCGATTTCTGTTGAGACACTACAGGGTGTGATGGCAAATTCTATTGTTTGTTTGCGCCACCTCCGTACAGCGAAGGGTGGACATTTTGATAAGACTGTGATGTAGTGATTGCAAAGACTGCTTACAAAGAGTACGAGTTTATTTATGCATGTTGATACGAGTTGTAGAGCGCCATCTGTTAGCAGCTTTTGAAATTATTTCGAAAATTGAAGTATAAAATTCTTACAGGTTTCACGATAAAAATACCGTTTGTTGCATTTTTCTACAGATCTTTGTTTTCGAGATTTTTAATTTTGAAATCAGGGACTTCTTCGCTGGACACCCTGTATATTTGAGTCACTTTCCACTTTATTAACTGCGAATATGTAAAATGGAGAATACGGCATGTGTTCATTCTGTTAATACATGAAAGCAACCGATTATTTGTAACTCAGTAGGAATACCAAATATATATATTTACGCCCTTTACTTTCCGAGAGTGTGCTTGGTCTAAATTGTGGTGGATCTGGGCAAGTCCCACTCCAGCCTCTATGGTGTTCAATTGCAAGTGCTAAACCCCTCGTCCTACAGCCATCTTTGGTCCTGGTTGGGATCACTTCCGACCAGGTAGCATAAAAACGGGAGCTTAAGATATCCTCCATTATTTTCCAGATCTAATAGATTTTATTTGAAAAGTATAATTTAGAAAATCCGTTCAATACTCCTTTACATAAAATTTGTGGTGGATAGCAAATTAGCTAAAGCATATTCCTAAGTTCCACAAGAAAAGGTAAAATTGGTAATTCATGTCAAACTAATTGGTATACTCGAGTAAAATACGCACTTTTTTTTCACATTTTAGTCCGTAAAAATGAGGGTGAGTATTATAATTGAGTACAAAAAAAGTAGTTTTAAACATTGGATAAACGAATGTACACAGCTGTAAGACAATGTCGCAACACGGGTGCGTGCGCATCTGCACTCCGTGATTCATCCACCCATTTACTAAGCAGGTATTCCTTTTATATCAACGGAACTTTCAGTTCATATCGCCAAGCGAGGAGGATGATGGCGATATATATTACGACGACAACAATAATTATGACATGGATGCAGCAACAATAGATGAGTTGTATTCTAGTGAAAGTAATTAAGACTGGTAATTTGACAGTATTGTTTGTTTTGAATTAACAATGTAAGTTTTTTTCCTGCAGAATTAGACGTTTTCGTTTCTTTTTATTACAAATTTTATTTATGTTAATACATATTTGTTAAATTTTTAAATGAAATATTGAAAAGTTATGGGTGCGTATTATAGTCGAATTTTAATTTTTTCCGAAATTTCGCGCAAAATCAAGCATGCGTATTATACTCGGGTGCGTATTTTAGTCGAGATTTTACGGTAGTTCTTTTACAAGGAATTGTACCGATGAATAAAAGTTCATTCCATTAACGATTATCTCTACGGGCAAATCACTAATAAAATAATAGTTAAGTTTCATATAAATAAGTCAATCGACAGAATTTACCAGAAAGTCTTTTAATTACCCTATTTATCATACATTAAATCTAAATATTCTTTTCACATATCTATAAATTTCTCTATTTAGTTTATGCTAAGAAATATTATATCAAAAATAAGTTTTATTTAATGTTACATGAGAGGCATAAATTTTCACACGACCGTTTGCCTTACATAAAAACGACTGCTGCAAGCTTTAAGAGATATCTTTCTCATGAAAGCTGTCTGTTTATTCCAGATGATTTGTTGCTTTGGTATAAATTTCTACGAAAAATATTGGTATTTGATCTAGTATGAAAAACGATGCATGCAGATGAAGAATTTTCTTTTCCATCTGTGGAAGTTTGAATTCGAAGTCGCCATTCTATGATACTCTATTTCAGAAAACAAATGTGTTTTCAAATTACGAAAAATATTATACTGCAAATTTTTCAAACAGGAATCAGATATTTCTTATCTTAGTTTGAATTATTTTTGTATGATGTAATTACGTATTACAGCATAATAATCATTTCATACATTCCCATATATTTAATTTTTTCATTAAGTTGAACTACAACTGGCTAACCCAAAACTGGAATCCTGAGACTTTTACTGCTCCAATAACACAACTAAGCCATGGTTGATATAACACATCTCATCGATGTTTAAATTTTATCTGATGAGCCACACAATATCCATGAAGGGTGTCACCCGGTTAGTTTAAAATTTTTGGTTTATAGACACATTTAGCACACCCAATGATGTAGTGTTTTCTCCTCACTTTCGTCGAAATTACGGTGTGAGGTTTCTATTTCTCGTGCCCGTGATATTTTCGGGTTGGAGTGGTTAAAAGTAACGCACCGAAAAGATTAAAACAATCCATTTCATTTAACCTGAATTTTTTTGTTTCTTATTTTACATACCAGATGGCAGCACTAAACTATTTATAGTGTAATTGGGGATGTTTTTTTTTAAACTAGATGTGGCAGATCAAGAAATAAATGGAATCCGAAAAATAGGCACTTTTATTACCGTTTTCCTGAAAATTATGCGGTTGTTAACGGGTTAGAAGACATCTATTTGTAGTAAGTATGATGGGGGTTTATAAATGGTTCATATTAAATTCAGGGAATGTAACGGATTGTTAGTTGATTGACAATAGAAAATCTAGTGTGAAGGTGTAATCTACTGTACGAATGAATAAAACTGTATGATTAAAGTTCAAACTGAAATCTAATTTTGCTGCGGTTTTTCGAAATAGTGTCTGGGCAAGGGTTTTCGAAAGAAGCTCTGAAAGAATAGGAAATATATTGCATTTTTATACATGTTGTTGTTTTCGTTCCTAATGGCCCTGGCAGGAAGTTCTAGACAAGGTTCATATAGACTTTGTGGGCTGAGTAGTGTGGCTCTGGTTTATGTCTATATCTATGGAAGGAATGTCTATGTCTTTCCGTTCTCCTCCCATTCCCCCTCTAGTCCGTTTTCGGCAATGCCTTTGTCGCGGTGTGTGGTGACTGAGATGCCATCGCCACTGGTCTGGATCATCTCTCGGGCGTCCGAGAGACGCCATTATTAATTTTCTTGGCGGACCTCCACTGGCGGGTGGTTGTTTTGAGGGACTGGCTACTACCTTGTCAGGTCAGATATACAAGCGATATGGTATTCACCATGAATGATACCTGAACCCTACTATCGCTGATCTGCAGTTTACTGATTCTAAGCCCTTAAAATTAAATATACATTTGCTTCAAACTAAGTCATTATTATGCACTTATTTTTCATGTCGAAAAGTAACAAAAATAGTGTAAGATAGTGTAAGAGGTATTTAGTGTGATGAGTTTTTAGTCAGTTCACTTGATTATGAAGTTTTCTACAAGCATTAAAAATTTGAGGAGCATATTATCAACATTATGTAAAACACCAGGGACAAGGTTAATATTAAAAAAAGCAATATTTACCGATTTAAGATTTAAGGCTAAGTCTGTTTACATACAAAATATTTATAATTACTTCGCTTTGTGCCAAAAAAGTTCGCCATTCTCAGTCTGCGTGCCAAAAACAAATATTTATAATTAACCACTTAACTGATTTGCCCAAACTCATCTTTGCTAAACGATGTGGTAAAACTTTTATGTGCCCTAATTATGGTACGGCATGTTTTTTTACAGCTAGGGATAACTTGCATTGCTCGAATTTTTATCATAAAATTTTATTTCAGCTTCTTGGCAGCGAAACACATGTCACCTAAACTTTTGTTTATGTAAAGATAAAATTTTGGCTTGTTTTTATATATTGATATCAGGTTCTGGTTACATTTGCTTATAATCTTTTGTTATGGTAAAATGTTATGCTTGATCTTATATTTGTTTTATTCGTTCTTCTCTGTTTCAGAAATAGATAGTTAAATGATGAATACATAATATCTCTTTTTACGTAGTTTAATTTTTTAGTTTGCTCCTCTAGTTACATTTGCTTTTTAGTTTGTGGATGGACTCTAAGCAAACATTTTTTCGTGTGCAAAAATAACATTTCCTCACCTAAGCAAGAAAAAAAAACATACTTGAAATTTTTAGCTTCTTAGTGTTAAAAAATAGATTACGAATGATTGATAATTTTTATTTTATGAAAATTAAAACTACTTTAACTCACTTGCATATAAAAATTAAATAAGAAAAAAAATCTTACAATCTTTTAAACATATTATGAAAAACAACCCAGCAGTTAAGTGGTTGAAATTTGATTTTTGCGTTTTCTTTAACAACTTCTATTCATTTCATTTCCAGATGTTAAGAGAAAGATCAGAAAAGTCAGCTCATCTAGCCGTGTATTTATTTTTTTAAGAGAAAGAATGCCAGACCCCAGAATTTTTGCATCCCGACCATAACCTAATCGAAATAAGTTCTATCTGCATATTTAGGGCATATGTCCATACTACTCGGCTGTTTCTTAACCCTTCAGCAAGCGCACCGATTTTTGGAACACCAGCAGGCGCGCGTGGCAGAAAGTGCAAAGTCCTTTTCAGCCTTGATTATTCCATTTGTAATAAACTTTTTTTTTCAAATTGAAAATAATAATTCTGCGTTTTAGTAAAAGATATAAAATGTTGATAATATTGAAATATATTTATAATTATAGGTCAAAGAATGCAGATACAATCGTCTTTTTTTCAAAACTGCGCGGTTTATTGGATCTGAGGAAAATTTGCGAATGGATTCCTATTATGTCCAAAAACCTAAAAAAGCAATGAGATTGTACATCATCGTGATATTCGAGATACCGTCTAATAACTACACATTGGATCGACTGCTTTTGTCAACTCCTGCTTTTGTCGTATTGTAATCCAGTATAATCGCTGGTTGGCACAGATGTGTTTCACGCACCTATTTCAATTTGGCGATTTTTTTTATGTTTGGCGATTTTTTTTATTTTTAGCGATTTTTTTGTTTGGTCTGGCAGCCATGCGATTTGGCGTGATGTTTGTTTTTTGTTGCAACCCTGAATAGGTGTTGTGGTATTGTGTAGTGTTTTTGGAAGTTTAATATACCGGTGTTCGATATTTTTGTTGGCGTTTCATAGTAGCG
This sequence comes from Dolomedes plantarius, assembly GCA_907164885.2. Classification (NCBI taxonomy): domain Eukaryota; kingdom Metazoa; phylum Arthropoda; class Arachnida; order Araneae; family Dolomedidae; genus Dolomedes; species Dolomedes plantarius. Next base: position 42,546,078 of record OU015498.1, read on the forward strand.
GTTTAGGATTTCTGTAATGTTTTTGGAAGTTTAATGTCTTCGTTTTTTGATATATCTGCGTATGTTTTAAATAGATGTTGCGGATATGTGTAATGTTTTTGGAAGTTTAATGTCTTCGTTTTTTGATATATTTGCGTATGTTTTAAAGTAGCGGTTGAGCATTTCTGTTTAGGTTTTGAATTTTAATATAGCCGTTTTTAGATATATTTGCGTATGTTCTAAATAAGTGGTTGAGTATTTCTGCTGAGGTTTTGAAGTTTAATACAGCTGTTTTTAGATATTTTTGCGTGTTTTAAAGTAGCGGTTGAGCATTTCTGTTTAGGTTTTGAATTTTAATACAGCCGTTTTTAGATATATTCGTGTATGTTTTAAAGTAGCTGTTGTGGTTTTGTGACATGTTTTTGAAAGTTTATTATTGCCATTGGTAAGTTTGTTTTGAATTTATTTTTATATTTGAGTTGTTATTGATATTTTGTGTATATTTGTTATTTTAAGTGTAAAATGTCCGCGTAGGCCTATTTTGGCGACAAGTTGGCGACAAAAATTTTTTGACGAGTATTTGGCGTCAAAAAAATTTTGTCGCCAAATTGTCGCCAAGGAAGGTGCGTGTAATACATCTGTTCCCGCTGGTTTACCACGGTTGAATCCCGACTAACAATGAAAGGAGAGGAATACAAGGGTCAGAAAATCAGACTTGCATGAGAAAGGGCGTAGCTATAAATAGAAACTGCTTAGACCATTCAACCTTAACATGTTAAAAACAAACCCTTCAAAATTACGAAAATGTTGCACTTTGTACACGGGCGCGCCCGCTGAAGGGTTAATGGCACATGAGAAGTATGCTCCAAATTTCTAAGGTTAAAGACGTACGGTGCTTCTACTACTTTTCACATTTAATATAATGACATATACACGAGAGTTTGGAATAATTGCAATAGAAATTAATTTGTTCTTGTTGTTATGGAATGCAGCATTAATTAGGGTATGCATTAGAATTGCTTGTATGCAAATAATTTACGATGCGCTAAACTATTATAACATACATTGAAACAACCAACACTGTTAAATCAGCATGACGTGCGAGATTTCTCAACAATGTCAGTTCATATGGTCTTTTTGGCTTGTAGCGGGTTTGGCTGTGAGGACAACAGCTGCCACAATAGGCTGGAATTTTTTATTTTAAGGTTGATTTGAAGAATGTTGAATTTCCGAAGGTAAAATATGACTTATGACATCAATTATTACTAGGTGTAAAAGAACACGGATATTTCACAACAATTAACAGTAAAAATGTGTGATTCTTTTCTGTGATTCGTGAACTGATTCGTGAAAATTCAGTTTTCCTCCTCAGGATCGTAGCAATAGAACATAGTAAGTGAAATCATACAAATTGTTGTCTTTTGCTTCATTTGACTTACTTTGTAGGCGTAAGTGTAGTAATGTCTTTGAATTCTGGGTCCATGTACTGATAATGAATTCGGTTCAAGTGGCTGATGCAGAGGATGTGTTCTGGGCTTGTTATGATCTTCATGGCAAGCTATGTTTAACTGTACAACACATTAAAAAAGTTTTTTGATTGACACTGTCTACTAAAATCATCAACATGATTTCTATTACTAAAAGTTAAAAGTGATGTACCTTATTCATACCGAAAATTTAGTTAAAAATTCTATAAATCATGTTACCCTGCAACTAATTTTATAATCTTCTTTAATTCTTTCCGAAATAAAGTATAGGGAAGGCCATAGACAGATCTTTTAAACAGCTCTTATAATCTGAACAGCTACAAAGATGCTAATGACTGAAATTTAATCCACAGACTCCACGAGAATTTTAGCTCTTGAACCTTCCACATCTCTAATTTTTTTCCATTTATCTGGATTAAAAATACCTCTTTAACTTCCTATGATTAATTGTTCACTTATTTACCTTATGGGAATATTTTACGAGAAAAACTTTCTTAACCTTTTTTGATTTACGTTTATTTTTCAAGGTATTTTATTGCACGTACCGCTCTCATTTTCATTTTCAGCAACTATCTCTAATAGGGAAAAATAATTTGCTTTCAGTTAATGTAAGGAAATAACCAAGCACCTTTCCGTCCAGTAATAAGCTGTTTTATTGCCCTTCATGGTATCAGTCAACTCGAACGATTAACAAATCAAAGACGTGTTGAGCATATATTTAAAAAAAATACAAGAAAAATTTTGTCGCCCATGGGCCAACACAGAGGGAATTTTCGATAAACTTTTGTACACATCAGTTAAGATCTAGAAAGTTTTAAAAATAGATTCAGACGTTCGGTTGATAAATTTTAACTAGGAGATAGGTTAAGGTTTTGTTTTTCTTTTTTCAAATACTAAATTTTGCTCACCATTTTTAGTTTTCAGCTTTGAAATTTCCATCTAGATTCAATACCCTAATTTCAAAGTAGGTTCAGTGACAGCTTTGTTAACCCCTTTCTTCTCGCCCCCTTTAAAGTCACGGGGTGAGGTTTCGCCTATATATATCTCATGCCCGTGATGTTTCTGGGCTGGCGTGTTTAAAAGTAACGCACCAAAAAGATTAAAACAGTCCATTTCATTTACCATGAAAATTTTTTATTTCTTATTTTACGTACCAGATGGCAGCACCAGACTATTCATGATGTAATTCGGGAGGGTTTTTTTAAAACTAGATGTGGCAGATGAAGAAATTAATGGAATCCTCCGAAAAAAATTGACACTTTTTCTTGAAAATTATGCGATCGTTAATGGGTTAAATAGGTACTCCGTAAAACACAAAACATGAATTTATTTTTTTGCCTTGCCGTTTCAGAGAACATAAATTTCCACTCATTTGATTTCGGGTGATATGAAAAGACAAGTGGGATCGTCGTGGTTATGTTAAAGGTCGCTCACAATCCTGTTATAAATAACAATGAAGGGTATAAATCTTTGCTTTCAGAACTCGCAAGAAAATTAATGTTAAAGAAAACAAAATCGTGACTAATTGCTTTAAGCTTGGTAAGTGGAGCAAAACTTCCGGTTATGAGTGTTTTCTTTCATTAAATTGAACATTCATATAGTTTTCTTTTATGTAGAATCAAATCATTTACTTTCAAAAATTTTCTTGCGTTTTTTTATGTATTTCAGGGTGCTAGGTCTTGTTGAAACACCCATTTCTGCCTTGGTAACATGTCATGAGTACTAGGAAGCAATCGATCCTTTAGCACACTAATATACTGGTCACTGTTTATAGTTCCCTGTACAAAATGGAGTCGTCCATTATCGTCCATTAGTCGTCGTATATGACATGCATCACCACACCATTTGGCTTTCTGAGTGTTTTGCTGTACTAACCAGGCAGTGTGGACTCATGCAAAACCTACGGTTGCAAAACATTGTGGATTCCATGCCTAAAAGAGTGGCTGTTGTGATCAAAGCCAGAGGCGGCCCAACAGCACATTAAAAGCTTTTCGGTTCAATTGCACTCATTTATTATCTTTTCTGCTCAGAAGAACTTGAAATTGTTTATTTATTTCATTTTATTCCGGGAAAACAAAGTGGGTGCTATTTTTTATAAAATTAAATAATTATTTTTGTTCATTAACTTAATCATATCTTGTCTTAAAACTAATTTTACATATTGACATCAAAAAATATCAGTTTCATTGAAAAAATATTATTTTTTGGCGCTTATTCTTGAAAATATGTTAGATTTCTCAAACTTGCAATAATTTGGCCAGTAGTGTATGTTTTATATTAAAGGGAGCAACATTAAGTGGAACACTCTTAAATACAGTTCACTATGTCCTATTTAACTATGATGGCACTTCATACTGGTATGCATGTGTGCGGGACCTGCTATATAATAAAAAATGCTGTGAATTTACCTTTTATTCTTCTTAAATAAATAATTATTTGAAATGAAATATTGCATTTTTGTATAAAATTAATGTTATCTAATAAGTATTTTAATCAACTTAAAGACAACAAAAAAATTTTCATCCCCTTTTAGCTTGAAGTCTGGCACTTTATTTATTTTAAAAGCTGTCTCTACAAAATTGTTAAAAACTCCTTTTTTTTTCATTTGTGCTATGATGATTCAATATTAACGTGCTTATAAATATTTTATGAAGAAAAGCTGGGAAAAAGTTGTTGCATACTTACGGCATTCTCATAATTAATTTATCACAAAAATGCATGCGAAAACGTGGCTGTCCCAGAAAAGCTATTACGCTAACAATTTAGAAAACAATATTTCTGCGAAAAAAAATTAGAAAAGCATTTCTGGAATTTGTAAGCATTAAAATTTAAGATATAATTTCGTAATTACTCAAATGTGGAATTGCATTGAATTAAAATTAAAACGCAGCCTTCTTTTTTACATAAATATATCTCGTTGCGAGATTTAGATTGCAATTAAGGGAAAATAATTACGTTTAATTATCACTTTTAATTACACATCTTTAGTAGATTTTTTTTTTTTGGTCTAAGTTATTTGAAAAATATTTGGAGTAATTGTAACTCAGAAGAATAAGGTTATTTAATGAGAAATAGCTTTTATTTCTTTTTTGATTTAAGATTACATTTGAACTTATTAGTGTTAAGCTAAAACTAAAGGTGAGAGAATCGTAATGAAGTTTGAACTCTGACTTTTTAATTTCTACTATTCCCCTGGGAAGGAAGCATTTAAAGAAACTGAAAGCAAGGGTTAAGTTCATTAAGTTCGAAAATGTTCAGTTTTAAAAATTTATTTTCAAGTGTGTAGTTCAAATATATATTTCAACACAAATTGTTTAACACAATTTGCTCGTTAAAAATATTTTAGTAGGTCATTTTGTTAAAAATTCAAAATTAGTTCTCTGTTGTTAAAAACTTATATAAAAGTAATTGAAAGGTATCTAGTTTCATTAATAAAAATTTTAATGCGCTCAAAATTGACGAGAATTTCGTTAATGATTTAATTATAATATTGTTCCTTAAAATAATTACAACAACGTTGTCGATAATGAAGTTAGAAAAATCTTTGGTAGGTTAATTATATTAAAAATAATTAGAAGCTTTTTTAGCAAACTTTTGTAGTTTACTCTAAAATCAATGAAAAGTTCATTCATGAAACAAACTACAAAATCTAGCAGAAGCTTAAGAACGCTTTATGAAGGACATACTTATTTTATCACTTTTATGGCTTCTTTGTCGTAAAACTTCTCAAAAGGAAGTAGTAAGATTTTATTGTCAAATTTGGCTAGTCCAAAGACATTCGGTAAGTGAAATCAGGAAAAAATTCTAAATTCCCCAAAACTAAATTGAAATGCATCGGAGGAGGTGAATAAATGTTACTAAAATTAAATCACTACCAATAGACACAAAAATAGTGCTACCATTTATTCAAAAAAATAAAATACAGCATGTCCAGCGAAGGATTCCATGATTTCAAAATTAAAAATCTTGAAAACAAAGATCTGTAGAAGAATGCAACAAACGGTATGTTTATCGTGAAAGCTGTAAGAATTTTATACACTAATTTTCGAAATAGTTACAAAAGCTGCCTACAGATGGCGATCTACAACTCATATCAGCATGCATAAATAAACCCGTAGTCTTTGCAATCACTACATCACAATCTTTTCAAAATGTCCACCATTCGCTTTACGAAGGTGGTGCAAACGAACAAAAAAATTTGCCAACACCCTGTAGTGTCTCAACAGAAATCGATTCAGCTGCCACACAGATCACCGATTGAAGTTCGTCCAGCATGGTGGGAGGGTTCCAGTAGACACTATCTTTAAATATGCCCCGAAAAAAATAGTCACAGGGACTCAGGTCCGGCGAATATGGAGGGCAATCCATGCCTACGCCAGTAAAATTTGGCTAGCAGCGCCATCTATAAGCAGATGTTGTAACTATTTTGAAAATTAGTCTATAAAATTCTTACAGCTCTCACGATAAATATGCCGTTTGCTGCATTCTTCTATATATCTTTGTTTTCAAGATTTTTAATTTTGAAATCAGGGACTCCTTCGCTGGACACGCTGTATTATTAAGGCTGCTGTGTACTAACCCTATTGGATTCTCTCACCTCAGTGTTAACCTATGGAGAAAATGTGTCTACTATTGACTGCTGCATAAACGATGATAATCCAATAAAATTTCAGATAGCCTGAACTTTTGTGCACCTTAAAACAGGATTCATTTTATAAATTTCGTCCACCGAAAGAATTGATGAGCGTTTAAAATACACTATACCATATTTTTTTCCTGAATAATTTAAATTTTAAAATATTATTTGCATTTAAAACTATAACAAACGGAAAATGCCACAAGGTGTAAAATTACTCTCTTCATGACGGAGTACATTAAAAAAAATCTTTCAATCCAAGTCGGAAATCCGTGGACGCATTTTCTCCATAGGTTAACATTGAGGTGAGCGAATTCAATAGGGTTTGTACACAGCAGCTTTAAAGATAGACCTTCGTTTATTTTTTTTTATTTCTACCCCAATGGTTACGATGCAACGATATTGATTAATAGACTTTTGAAGTATGATTATTATTTTTTGTGTTGTGTATGGGTTTTTTTTACTCACGAAACAACAATAATAAATAATAATATTTTGATCTGAACAAGAATCTGAACAGAAATTTAGTAACAATGAAATCGCAACACTTTATTATGTCGGAACGCCTTAGTCATTCGTAACAATGTCTGAGCCCCCAAACGTTTAGAAAATTTATTGCATTATAAGTATATATCGTTATATTGTCTGTATACATCTTTATATATATGGGGTTTAGTTATTTATGATTTTGCCTCACCCATCCTTAACATTTAATAAGTAGTAGTAAGTAGAATATCCAATCTTCTCTTACGTTACCGATTGTTTTGTAATTATTATGAAGCTAATTATTAAGTTTAACTGTTAAAGCTCTTGCTAAATCATACATCTGGAGTTTAGTTATTTATGATTTTGCAGTGCACTTCTTTAACAATTAATAAATCTTGTAGTTCTGTGCAATAATTCTTTAAAAAGGGTATTATTACTTGGGGCATATAAAAAAAAAGTTCTTTCTGTAGGTATTTATAAATCATATTATATTTCTTTCATCTTTTGTAAGACATAATTGTGAATGAATCTAAAACCTACCAGAGACTTTTCTTACTATACAGCCTTTTTTTTTGTTTTCACTGGGTTCGGAGAATTATACAGCAATGACATAGTAATAATTCAAACACACTGTCCAATTTCCAACAGTGAAGATATTGTTTTGAGGTTTCATAATTAAAAGTATAAGCTTATTACTTATAAGCTCTTATGAGCTTTTTCTGATAGTTTAATTTCCCATAGCCAATAAATGCAATATATATTTGGTTTTCTAAAATTATATTCAGAAATATTATGTCAAAACATGAGGCTCCCTATTATGACCTCTGATGTTCCTGTAGAGTTAAATTGCATTGAGTCGTTCGATAAATCTATGCAAAAACCTGAGAGGTGGAGCCACTGCACTGAAACTGATGGCTCTCTCACTTTTAGCATGCTTGGCACGCATGCCAACTTGTTCGATGCATTGTTCCATGCAGAACAAATTCGATGCCAAGTCGGTTATTGGCAGCCATTTTAGTCTGTAAAATGTGCTACTGGCTACACACACAATGAAGAAAAACGAGTTCTTTGAAAAAATATCACTTTTTAAGAGGCAAAAGGCTGAAAGACACTAAATCCAAGCTTCATAAATATTATACCTAGTCTGAAACCTTGCTTATAAGGAGTAACAATTGGTTTGTTGATTTTCGTTGCGGCTGAATCAGCCCAAGTCAAGCTAAGCGTTTCGGTTGCCCTGCTGAGGTCACTATGAGTTTAAAAATCTAAGATATGGTGATGACGGATAGAAGATTGAAAGCGTGTGAGATTTTTGAGACTGTTGGCGTGTCATCAGAGCTCTTATATAACATTTTACATGGACATTTGGATATGGGAAAGCTGCTAGCAAAGAGGCGTGCTGCGTTTGCTAAGAACCGAGACCAAAACATGACTGAGTAAGCATGTCGAATTATAATATGGAACTGTTTCAAAGATATCCAGATGAGATTTTGAGTCGATTCTTACCGTTTAATTAAATATGGAAACTTAAACCCCCAGCGAAAGAACAGTGAAAACAGTGTATTGAAGCGAGTGAACCCTGTACCAAACAAAGAAAAAGCGATTCCATCAACCGGAAAGTTAATGGCAGCTGTTTTTTATGCGACACTGTACAGTTGATAATTCTGTACTGTTGACTAAATTGGTGGAGTCATTGATCAGTCTAAATGGACGCTGAAAGTCTTAATGAAGAAACGGGATCACTCAAGATCGAAGAAACAATATTGCTGAGACATCAGTCTATAATGTAGAATAATGAAGAATTGTCCCGAAGATATCTGGAGGAATACAATTTCGGACAAAAGTTCCACACGGCACGATACACTGCAGCACGACAAAAGTTTCGTCCACGGAAGAAGGAGACCGACAGTTCGGCAGGATGATAAGAGTCTTCGAGTAAAAAAATCAAAGGTGCTAGAAGATGATTCCTCCTTACATCAATCAGTAGGACGGTGTCGTATAGATGAGAGTACACTACACAAGTGGCGATAACCCAAGTTCAGACTAGCACGTCAACGTCTGATATTATAGTACAAACTTTGCATTGGTCGTAAAAAAAGGTACAGGTAAGCACTTGTAATGTTATCATAAAAAAGCCTGAATAAGCTGATAAACTAAAATAATCTTTCAAAGCATTTCATATATATAAAAAATATATTTATTTTTCTGTCCGGATTATATATAAAAGTTTACAAAAATAGCTCGAAGCTTACATTAGCTTATAATAAAAAAAATGACCGTTCAGGTCTAAAACTCAGACATTTAGACGAGCTAACACAAATTAATTACCCATAGCTTCCCAAGACAGAAAATGGCAAAGCCAAGTCTGCCCGGGAGCTTTTTAAAGCCAAATTTTAAGAGATCCTACTCTCAAGCGAAAAAATATGTCTAACTCTAAATTTTTTCCACCTAGAAAGCAGGAGAAGTCAGGGGAGAGTGGTTACAGGAACACTAGAAAAATCGCCAAACCACACAAACGTAGGGAAAAGTAGCTGAGAGACAGCGTGCAGGATCGGCGGAGTTTTTTTTGCTCCTCCCGTACGAACAGCCGGTAGAACAGGGTAGAGCGATTTATCGCAAAAAAGGGAACAAGACAAACGCCAACGGCGAAGAGCGCGAATGGTGCAAACACCTTATTGCTCAAGCCTTCAAGTGACGTAGGAGGCGCAATTTTTAATTGGAAGACAGAAGGAGAGAACTAGAAAGCGTCTTCTCTTACCCACGTGGCCAGATTCCCACGGCTAGCAAGTGCCCGGAAGCTTTTTAACAGGTGTATAAGGCTGTCGGTGATTTAGCAAGGTGACAGTCGATCGGCAAATTTAAATTAATGAACGGCTTTAAATTAACGTCGGCTTTAAATAGCAATAACAGTGCAATTTAAGCGTACTGCCGGAAGTCTAAATATCCGCTCTTTAGCCGATACATAAAAGGAATCCAATTCTTTTATGTATCGGCGAAGATCCACAGAGCATTTTCAAAAGAAACGGACTGATTTTAATGAGCTATTTTCCCAGATGTGGCGATTGAAAGAGTGTTCCCAGAACACAAAAATAGCTTAAGCTTAAAGATAACCAGCGAGATTTCCACACTTTGGGGGGACCAACAAAAAATTTAACTGTGCTATTTTTCAAACAGTTTTACCAAGTTAAAGTAAACAAGTGACTATTAGGAAAACTAGCAAATTGAGGTATTTAATTAATTTAACTAAGATTTAACGTTAATTTAGTAACCTAAAAGGAATATAACGAAATTCTTCGTTATAGACACTATGGTATAATCTTTATTGAATATATTTGGGAAAAGTACAAAATATTCACCGTAGAGTACTAATTGTCTTTACTCGATCGTTAAGTGAAAATAAGACAAGATAGCGAAATGAAACAAGAATAGTGAAATTAAGACAAGACCAAATTTAGCGAAAAAACAAAATTCCATTGAGGATGGCTTTTATATGTGATGAACTCCTAAATACGAAAAAAAACTTTCTTGCTAAAATCTGACCTTTAATAAATCAATATTAACTATAAATCTAAATGACAACTCGATTCATAACTCATGTTAATAAGGTACAAAGTTGGGCGAGTCCACAGTGCAGTCAGCACGGAAACGACGATATGGCTGCATAGGCGAACTGACTTCGCAGCAAGCCTTAAGCTTAAGGGGACAAGGAACCTTCAACCTTGTGTTTTAAATTTTCAATATTTTACTCTACATACAAAAGGAGAATAATTAATATTCTTTTCTGGTATACCGAGGACACTTAGAATTCACATAGAAGTATTTTGGAAGAGTAAGACCCATTTTTCAATAAGTTTTTCAAAAATGCTGGACTTCTTCAAAATGCTCCATGCGCTTTTATTTTCTCCTGATTTCTGATAAATTTCTCAAGATTGTTTATTGAAGTGTTTGTAAAAGAATTGTGCATAATTCTTTGAAACCACAATTTTAAAGACCATGTCATTTTAAATTTAAAGATCATGAAATAAAGCAAAAATAAATAAATAAATAACAAGTAGATCAAAAAAAGGGTTATTTATGGCTTTAGATTTATACAAGGAAAAAATCAATGCACAATTATGTTTATACATATATGGTTAACTTAAATTAAAAAAATTAAAGTTTTTCAATGATTTGGAATTCACATGGGGCATTTTGAAAAATGCTAGCATTTTTGAGAAAAATTTTGAAAAGCAGGCATTATTCTCCCAAAAAATTCTTATTTCGAATTCTAAGGGTCTTCAATCGTTCTGAAATAGAAAAAAAATTATTCTTATTTTGTATATAGTGTTAAAAATTGAAAATTAAGAAATTCGGGGTTTAAAGCCCTTGCCCCCTTAAATACTGAGTGGCGATGGAAAATCTACATATTCCGAATGGCTCAGTTGCACGTGTCGTGGAAAATGAGCATGTTCAGAATCGTTCTTCCCCGAACCACGATGTTCATGGTCTAACTTAGGGGTTCCCAAAGGGGTTCAGGTGGAGCCCTTGGGGGTCGATGGAAGTTTAAAATGGTCTATATTATTCCAGGGGTCTATTGGGGGTCTATGATAAATTTTCCTGTATTAAGATTTAATTAATATTTTAATGTAATTATTAGATAATAATATTCGTTTTAAAATGTATAAAAACAGATTTGCATAGGGCGAAGTGATCCACGCATCTAAAGTCGAATGTCATGACACTTTTGTATATGCCTCGAATGCCGCCGTCGGCTTTTATTTATGTACGAACACTGGGCAGAACTGGAGAAATCCACTGGACCTTAAACAGCACATGGATTCTCCCGATGCAACCAATCAGATGCAGATCCGTTTTCCTCTTGGCGATGTTTGTGCAATTATAATCTCTCTTTCTGAAATCTTGTTTATATTTGTGAATTCAAAATGAAAACAGTAAAAAAATAACAAAATATAAACCTAATGAACAACTTTTTCTAATTTTTTGTTCCTATTCTTAGTCAAATTGTTATCTTAAAATGTTTTATGTGCAATAATTAGTATTACAATTATGTTGTAGGCTGTATAATATAGAGAAAAATGTGAGGGAGTCGATGGAGAAAATCATTCTTTCAAAAGGGGTCGATGTATGAAAAAGGTTGGGAATCCCTGGTCTAACTCATTCATAAGCGATTGGGGCGAAATTGTACCCACTCTCCCTATTTTACAGATTTGGGCCCCTTTGGAGTACTATTTGTTCTCAAATGCTAAAGCATATCTTGAAGGGCAGAAATTTGCATCAAATGCCGAAGTGATTAGTGAAAGAAATTCTTATTTTGAAGAGTTTGACGAGTCATATTTTAAGGAGGGATTGAAAATTGCTTAACCAAATGTGTTGACATTAGAAGAAATTGTGTGGAAAAAAATTAACCCCCCCCCCCCAAAAAAAAAAAAGCTTCCATTGCTTTTGCCCGGATTTATCAAACGACCCTCTTAAGACCTGCAATAAGTAAGCAAAATAATAATATAAAACCCAGTGTTTATTAGCTTACAAGTATCATTTCTTTAATCCATCCATAAAAACTCTTCCTCGAAATTTCTGTTATTATAAGACATCGTAAATGGAACCCTAGATGCATGAAATCGTAAAAATGTATTAAAAAATCTACTTTCAAAGGAGTGTAGATGATTCGTTTTATTTTTATGTAAATAAAACTTAAGACTTTCCAGGAAATGAGATAACAAGCTTAATGTCGACATTTTGCGTATGTCTTAAATTCAATCGTCTAGACATGCCTCTTTATTAAGAAAGAATTTTTCCCCCCAATCACTGGAAGAAAATGTTTTGAAGAGTGAAATTTTAGGAGATAAATATCTGAAAATCTCCTGATATATTTACATAAAGAGGAATTTCCCACGTGCGATTTCACTCAGTCTTCCTATCGATTATTAAATATCTGTTTTATCAATTTGCTTAGTAGGGACTTGGGATAATTTGTAATGATAATAAGGCCGCAAGTACGTTTTTTTAGTAGGGGTAAGCTACACGCGGCGAGGGGGCTTTGTACAGTCGTCGGCATACCGATTTCTCGACGTGACAGTTCTGATTCCCAAGTAGTGCACGGATTCTGTGTTGCGCCTACATAATAAACAGCGTTGTTAAGGTGAACAGGAATATAACGCTTCTTAACACCCGAAAACTTAATAAAATTAAAATACAGTTTTTAATAATTCAATTATAACATTTCGACATTGTCCTGATAAGAAGCCTCCGCGAGAGACGTTCGTTGCTTACAACAGAGGCACCGTATAGGTGAGCCAACACAACCCCCTGGTGCCACCTCAGTTTTATCGGAGCATCCCCCCCGGGGCGACATCCGGGTGATCGTACCTGCCCCACACACTGACCTCATAGAAAGGCTTTCCGGTCACCGGATTTTATGTTCCCATATCATGCGTAGACACGAAGGTATGTAATTGCGCTTGTCGGGACTCGATCAGAGCACCCCCAATGCCGGAAGCCGACGCCTTACAACTAGGCAACATCTGCCCTTCAATTATAACATTAAAAATGTAATTAAATTTAAGATATAATGAAATTTGGGGATACTCAGAAGTTGTTCATTCCCGTTTTCGTTTTCTAAATATTCCCTTTAACCCCTTCCTTCTCGCTCCCTTTAAAATTACGGGGGGGGGGTGTTCGCCTCCTATTTCTCGAGCCCTTGATATTTCCGGGCTAGAGTGTAAAAAGTAACGCACCAGAAAGATTAAAATAATCCATTTCATTTACCCTGAAATTTTTTTATTTCTCCTTTTACATATCAGATGGCAGCACCAGACTATCTATATTGCAATTGGGGATTTTTTTTTAAAAACTAGATGCGGCAAATCCAGAAATAAATGGAATCCTCCGAAAAAAATAGGCATTTTTATTACCGTGCTCTTGAAAATTATGCGATCGTTAAGGGGTTAAGTTGGAGAGGTGTCCTCGTGATAATGAATCCAACTTAAAGTGTGAAAGTTTGGATGAAATGTTCTTAAGATACGAAGAACTTGCCGCACTGGAGGTAAGAAGAAAATGTTCATTTCTTTTGAGCTGAAAAATAGCGAATATTTTCTGTTGCATTACAGAATATGAGTCAAATTTCGTGAAGATAAATTCTATCAAAAATATGAAATAAGTATCCCCGTTGATATAAAGCAAAACTGTAGGTAAAGCAGGTCTAAATAGATATATACATATGTATAAAGTTTTCAATCTTATTAAGGTGTGTGTGTGTGTGACAGTGCGAGTGGACATGTGAAGTACAACGTATGCTACAGAAGATCACTGTAATACACATTTTGACTCATACCTTTTTAACGCGGAAACGTAAGGAAAATATACTGTTACCTAATTTTTCTCTTGTAAATATTGAAGAAACGATCGTATACATTTATAGATTAAAAAATAAATTACTTTAATTTTACAAAGGGTAATCTTTCTCCCGAGAATGTAATTTATCCAACATTTTTTCAGTGTAAGGTTTTATTTTTCAAATATAAAAATTGTCCAATTTCTCTAAAGTTTAAATATATATTTTTGCAAATATGAAGGGACAGTTTACTTATATGCTGGTTAAAACTTAAGTCTTTTGAGAATCTTTTTTTTAAAGTAGTTTTTGAAAGTGCGTGGTTCGACTGTCATATTGAATTTGAGCCTCATTTTCAACAGCTAAGATCTTAAGTTAAAAATTTTAATTTAAACATTTCTTTGATTAAAATACATGCACAGATTTTTTAACCATATGTTCTTCCTTATTTGTGTTGTATTTGGATGTGTCGTTGAACTTCTACTACAGTTTACCGTTTTTAAAAACATTTTCCACTTTTTAAGACATGTTCTTTTCAAAATTTAGTCTTCTATAATGATTTCAATTGTTTAGAAAAATTTTCCTATTATGTTATCTATTAATATTTCGCAGAGCTTTATGTGAGAATCTTCAATTTCCTCTACTATCATGATCAAAGAACATTTATTTTGTTCACATATGCTGAAATGAGGAATATATATATATATATATTGGGTGATTGATTGTTTTACTTGGGATTTATAATTTTAATAATAATTCCTAAAACAATTAAACTGCAAAGTCATAGATGATAGTCTGATATTGAAATTCTAGACTACATATTATCTTCCTTTTACTAGAATATAATTTTGAATTCATGAATGTAAAAAATCACAGTTTTCAGAACTCAGAGCTTAAAAGTCGTAACTAAATTCTCGAGAATCATTTTATAAAGTTTTTAAACTGTATGAATCAGAAAATTTGTAATAAAATTGGATGACTTGATTTTGGAAATTAATTCTTTTTCTAAATAAATACTGGTGAAATGGAATTAACAGTTGAAGTTTTGCAAAAGTCAATGTTGTTTTTATTCAAAAGCGATCGAATGTTTTTCAGGTTTCGGCTGTAAAAAAATAAACTTTTTTTTTTAACCTCAAACTTCAAATATTACCCCGAGTAATCATCAGTGTAAGAGTGTTTTCTCGTAATATTTTTTCAGTTATTGTTTGCAGGGATAGGAGGAGTGGAAGGGGCACTGATTCTATCACTTTTTGAGATTTTTGAGCTTGAAAACTAAAATAAATGGAAATGTATAAAATTATTATTCTTTGTATTTATAATTTTTTTATAAAAATATGGCAACATATTAAGTTTAGTTTTTTATCACAGAACGCTTAATATTAATAATACTCAAAGTTATTTTTCAAATACTACCGTTAAACATGAGAAAGTATTTAATGAATATTGCTTATTTAATTTTTTAAATTTATGGAATGGTTTTAATGACTATGTTTAAAAATATAATCATTGATTTTATCTTTCTTATGCCTTACGGAAATGCCAGTTTCCTTTTCTGATAATGATAGAAAAAAAAATTATCGAAATTTCTCTTTTTGTAATAATAATACAACGTTGGTTAAAAGGTAATTATTCTGTAAACGTAAGTATTCTACAAACATTGTCTTTTCAGTTTCTCTTTTATTTCCCTCATTTTTTCCATCTAAACTATTCGGTTTAGTAGTAATTAAAAAATGGAAGTGATAGATTAACTATTTTAATCAATTTTCAAAATTTTAGATATTTTTTATTAGCTTTAATAATATTTGCTTAAAGCATCAGTTGAGAAATACAAGAATAAATCTCTGCTCCCACGCAAAGTGCAATGATTAACATTAATATTTGTACAGATATGTGGATGAAAAATTCTTAGTTTCATATCATATATTCTCGATTGATTGCTCAATTTTTCACCCAATCAGCACGGAAAAAAATACCAGAGGCATTACTAATCCTGGAAAATACTTATTTTCTTTAAAATTAGTTTTGAAAAACTTTAAGGTGGTAAAAGCTTTTAAAACCCTCAAAATTTTTTTTAAAAATGTGCTTTTGTTTCTAAAATGAAAAAAAAAATGAAAAAAAACATCAGATAGTCTTTTCTAACGAAACTACTGAGAGTTATTAACGTAGGATTACTTATCGTTGATTACCCCTCTTTTATGTACGTATATATATATATATATATATATATGTCAAAGTTTTTACGCACTTTGGTACTTTTCAGTTTAACTGTTTACTGCTTCCCAAGCGATACAGACTGGATTCCGGATGGCCGTTATGGAGAAACGTTATCCTACGTTAAAAAAAATCTTTTCAATATTACTGAAATAGTTCTAAGGTTAACAAACGAGCTATGCCATTTATATATATAAAAAAAGTTTTTCCATTATGTTAAGTATTCAGTAGGTGATACAAATATATTTTGCTTGTACTACATAAATTAACTGGTATTTCAGTTGTTCATGAATCTTTCCGGCAAGAAAAAAACCCACTATTAAAAAAATGAAGAGAAAATGCTATTTTTCCTTCAATATTAAGTGTTCATCTTGGTTACATGGGACTCAACAGAATGGATTTCGCATTTTAAAACACATTCTGAACAGGTGCAAAAAAAACCCATGCCAACAGTAGCTCTGTAAAGCATGCATTATGATGGCGAATTCGATTGCTTTAGTGCATACACTAAGGTCATATTTTCAGCGAACGAAGATATAAGACCAATGAATTGGAAGGCGTAGTGCCAAGTTTAGACGTCAAGTAGGGGGAAGTTAAGAGTTGTGGATGAGAAATTTGAGAGAAAACCTAGGTGTTAAATGATGTGAGCTCCGGGTAGACACATTAATTTCGTAAAGTTGGGAGATTATATGGAATTAAATTAAGTCAATTTTGTAACATTTGTGGTGGATTCATCGTTCTCTGGATTTTTGAAAATAATATATCAATTAGGGAAAGAAGTTATTTCTTTCTTTACGTAGTTTCCAGTGAAATGTATAGTTGAGTTGTAAGAATATCATAAAATGAGCTATTGATCTTTTCAGTGCTGAATGGAATTCATCATTTCTCAAAATTGAAAGACAAAAAATAAAACAAAATACTTTTTTGGCTTCTTGGCTGATTCTTCTTTCGCAATTATATACCGAATCCTAGATAACCTCTAAATTCAAAAGATGAAGTAAAAAAAGAAAAAGTATTCTCAGTTTTTCCTTTCTGGAAAGTTAACTCGTGACTGCTAATTTTTAATGTTCAGACACTATTACAAATTCAACTGCAGACGCGTATCGCTTTTTATGCACCTGTCTTAAGATAAAATACAAATTCCCTGTGAGAAAAATTAACTTTTCAAATACGATTCCAGAAAAAAAAGTTTCTCAGTTTTTCCTTTCTGGAATGTTGGTTCGTGACTGCTTAATTTTAATGTTCAGACACTATTACAAATTCAACTGCAGACGCACGCATATCGCTCTTTATGTACCTGTCATAAGATAAAATACAAATTCCCAATAAGCTAAAAAGATTGTCGTTTGTTGCAATTGAATCAATGAATAAAATCATAGTTTCACCGAAAGTATCATTTAAAGGTTATAAATATCTTTATATGTTGTTAGTAAATTATTTCTAACGACTCTGTTCTACACTACAGCTTTGTAAACAAGATTTTTATATCCCAAGGTGGATACCGTAGTAGATTTTTATCCCAGTGATGTAAGGAAAATTAACTTTTCAAATAAGATTCCAGAAATCTTATACTCTAGGTTGACATTGACCTTCAATATAGGTATATATTTTTAACTTTTAATTTATTTTCGACGATCCTACAAATTCCAAATTTATTTTTCACAAAATCACATTTTGTGCATTTTCGTCATTATGACAGCCAGTTGCCACGTAACCCGCCAACCATCGGACCTGCGATTTGAATTAAATTTCCAAACTACGAAGACAGTATTCTAGAAACGGATCCATCATGGTAATGTGAGAAACTGAATGGGAAAGAAATATTTTTATCGGATGCCATTTCTCTCATGCCTGATGTCTATTAATGTTTCTAAACTTCTTAGGAAACGTGCCAAATGTTTAAACGCGTCATTAAAATCAAAGCCTATAAGATATATATATATATATATATATATATATATATATATATATATATATATATATATATATATATATATATATATATATACAGTAACCACCGCTTATATAGTGATCAGTGGTTATAAGAATGAACCGTTTATAAGAATCAATATCGCAAAAACAAAAACAAATGTATTATTTCCATGTTAAAATTTTCGGTTGAAAGAATCAATCCACCGGTTTTAAGAATCAGTTTACACTCTTTCCTTTCATTTTTCCAAAAAAGCCACTTAAACCCTCAAAAGGCACGAAGTTCTTTCTTTTTTCTAAAAGAAAGATTGATAAGATGGGATGGAATATAGTCATAAAATTCCTCCCTTTCTTTGTTAGACATAACATAATAGTTTCCCCTTAAACGCTTTAGTACAACACTGTCCTATTACCTTGACCCAGGGGCATCTTTACCCGTCCGGGTCCCATTTCACTTTTCTCCAATGACAAACAAAATTAGGGACTCTTTTTTCCCACCTCCCACATCCTGGTAGCGGCTTCCTGGACCCTGAAACACATAAATCTTCGGCGAAGTGTCCACTATCATTTAGGCAAACGTGACACTAGTAGATTTCGTGCGTTAACAAACCGTGAAACGTAAGTTAGAAGGTGAATCTTCGTCTGAGACTATTAGTATTGAAAGAGATATAAACAGAGTCCTGAAAAATTCATTACGTCAAACTACCATAGAAAACTTTTTCTTGCTTCCTTCCGGTAGTTGAAATGTTAAAACTGTTAAGGAGGTATTTTGTAGGAAATATTGGATTTTTTTCTTATCTTACTATAATCATGTGTATGTACTTATACGTCTAGAAATTAAGTTGTATTTTTAAAATTATAAAAAATAATTTTAATAAAAGATAATTAACGTAAATTAAAGAGTATTTTATGGTAAATTATTTAATATATGCATATATAGGTGTGTGTGCCTGTGAAAAAACCTAAATTTCGGCTATAAGAATCAACCGCTTATAAGAATCAAAATCAGTAATAACAAACGTGATTCTTATAAGCGGAAATCACTGTATATATATATATATATATATATATATATATATATATATATATATATACAGTAGTACCTCGGAGTTCGTCGCTCTCAGTGTTCGTCGGCTGCGGAGTTCGTCGGTTATTTCGTGGCAAATTTGTTACCGGAGTTCGTCGGTCTCGTCGGAGTTCGTCGCTTTTCCCCCTATGCGCCCACTAGCTGATGTCATTTTTAATGAATGATAGTATGTAGTAAAAAATCTCCCGTGAAACTCTGAAGTATTCTCGGAACTTTACTTCGTCGTCTTTTAAATACCTTTGAATTAAAATATTAAAGGTTCCTTCATCCTCCTTTTTTTTGAACAGATCATGATGATCTTCTCTCTCAAAAGCCGATTGTATTATTTCATCATCTCATTCCTCTTCATCTAATAGAAGAGCAATAATATCGCTTTCAGCCATAACAATGTTTATTTCTAGCGATGGCTGCCGGACAAAGACGAAAGACGTTGTTTACTAAAAGAAAGCTAAGTTGTTTACTAGAAGAAAGTGAAAAACCCTCCCTTTCCGTCGTCCTTGGAAACCACCCCTTTGCGACTGCCGTCAGCAGTTTGTCACAGCTGTCATCGCGATCAGCGTTGACAGCGGTAGAATGCCGCCGAAGTCACTCTTGGAAACCAGGGCTTGGGAGCTCATTTAAACAAAGGACCCAGTCAACACCCCCTATATCGGATAGGGGGTGTTGGCCCAGTCCAACACTTTCTCTCAGCGGAAACATACGTCACGCATTTTGAGGTCACGTGAGAGGAGGTGTTGCCCAGTCTCGTGTCGACCTTTGTATAGTACACATCGATTGAAAGCAGCAGTTTGCTAATCAAAAGTTTGCATTAATACCCATTATAAATTGCGTTTAGTGCGTATATATATACTGAAGTGTAGTGTATATTCAGTGTACTGTATTTATAGTACTAAATGCAGTGATTTTTTTTATATAAATTGTTCAAAATAGTATTCGAAAATGGGTCCGAAAAAAGTTGCTGCTGCTGACTCAAAGCAAAAACGAACAATGAACATTGTATCAATCGAAACTAAGAGGGAAATAATCTCAAAAATTGAGCAAGGCATGAAAGTGGCAGATGTAGCTAGACAGTATAATTTACCAAGAACAACGGCAAGTACATACTGGAATCATATGCACAAAATAATAGAAGCTACTGTTTTACCAACGATGTCACATGCGGTGAGTGCTAAGCAACGACCACATGCTCTAAACGAAATGGAGAAACTTCTCTTGCTGTGGATAAATGAAAAGCAGCGTGCTGGTGACAGTGTAGATCAAAACATTATTTGTGAAAAAGCGAAAGAGATTTACACAAACATAACGAAAGACGATGAAGAAAAGATGAACTTTCTAGCATCTTCAGGGTGGTTTTGGCGTTTCAGACGGAGACATGGAGTACACAGCGTCGTTCGACACGGCGAAGCAGCAAGCGCCGATAAAAAAGCAGCCGGTGAGTATGTGCAAGAATTCGTTGAATTTATTGAAGCTGAGGGTTTTGTTTCATCACAGATATTTAACTGTGATGAAACAGGTTTATTTTGGAAGAAAATGCCCAAAAGAACCTACATCACGGCAGAAGAAGCAACTCTTCCGGGTCATAAACCCATGAAAGACAGACTCACGCTCCTCCTGTGTGCAAACGCGAGTGGTGATTTCAAAGTTAAGCCTTTATTAGTGTACCACTCTGAAAAACCCAGGGCATTTAAACGTTTCAATGTGTGCAAAGACAGTTTACCAGTGATGTGGCGTTCTAACGCTAAGGCATGGGTAACTCGGGTATTGTTTCTCGAGTGGGTCAGGAAAGTGTTTGCGCCCATGGTGAAAAAATATCTCAAAGAAAAGGGGTTGCCATTGCGATGTGTTCTCGTCCTCGATAATGCACCGGCACATCCACCAGATTTAGGTGAAGAATTGGAAGCAGAATTTGGGTGGATTACTGTGAAATATCTGCCACCTAACACCACCTCTCTTATCCAGCCCATGGATCAATTTGCGATGGCCAATTTCAAGAAACTCTATACGAAACACATGTTTCGAAAGTGTTTCGATATCACCAATTCGACCGCTTTGACATTAAAAGATTTCTGGAAAAACTACTATAATGTCTATCAGGCTGTTCAACTGATAGATAAGGCTTGGACCGAGGTCACGAGAAGAACTCTAAACTCTGCGTGGAGGAAGCTACTGCCATCAGCTGTTTCCGAGCGAGACTTTGAGGGGTTAGAGACGGAAGAAATACGGGAGGAGGCGAGTATGATGAGAGAGATTTTAGATCTCTGCAACGATCTACGTCTCGAAGCAAATGCTGACGATGTCGAGGAGTTGGTGGACTCGAATCGTGAAGATCTCACCACGGAAGACTTGCAACAGTTGCAGGACGAAAAACAACGTGCTGAAAGGGGTGAAATAATTACTGCTGGTAGTGAGATGGAGGAAGAGGAAGAGCAGAAAGCAGTAACGACAGATGAACTGAAACAAACACTTCGTATGTGGAGAACAATTGAAGTTACAATAGACAAATTCCACCCGAATAAAACCATGGCTTGTTCTGTCATCAATACGATGAACGATTCCATCATGCCGTTCTTCAATAATTTACTAAAAAATCGGAAGAGGCAGGTAACGCTCGATCGCTATTTTAAGCAAACCCCTGTAGAAAAAACAGCTAGCGATGAGCCTCAACCAGGTCCTAGTGGGATAAAAAGGATGCGCAGAGAAAAGACTCCTCCAAGTGAATTGCCTTCCGTCATTTTCTAATTTAGCATTTATTTCTTTACATTTCTTGTAATAACAATGTAATTCCACTTAATTTGTTATTTAGCAATAATAGTTTTAAAACAAGGCGAAAATAATAAAGATAATGGTATACCACGAGATCGTGGAACGGATTAATTCGTTTTCCATTAATTCTTATGGGATAATTTGGTTCGGAGTTCGTCGGTTTCGGAGTTCGTTGGTTTCCAAGGAACGGATTACCGACGAACTCCGAGGCACCACTGTATATATATATATATATATATATATATATATATATATATGGTGGTCATAAAAAAACTCTGCCGATATATGGACCTCTAGCGGCCGTTTCGTTCAACAATTTTCTCTTACAGCTACGCCAGTGTATTTTAAAATTTGGCCTTGAGACTTATTTATCGCCATCGCGAAGCATACTTTGAGGCGAAATTGCGGTTTTATATATAGGTTTAATTTAATATCAATAAAACATACCAATTTGATGTAAATTCTTAAAAAAGCTTCCATCTCAATTTGTCTAGTGGTTAAATTTAATATTTTACTGTATTTTAATATATTTTTGTCAATTTATTTCGTTGTTACGCACGTGACGCAAAATTAATTTGAAGTATCACAAAACGAAAAGAAATCTCGTGATCAGCATTTAATAAATTAACTTCAAAAAATTAATTTTTAAAAATTCACCAATAATCAGAAAAGGGAGATAAAGATTCAAAAAAGATTTCAATTTAAAGTTATTTTATGTTCTTACTCGTTTTATAAATATTATAACCCTCAGATTATTATTTTAAAAGCAAACTTAAAAAAATGTTACAAAAACAGCTTAAAAATTTAATTTAAAAAAAAATCTAAGAAGAATTTTTCAAAAATCTTTCTTAGTACACCCCTACACTATAAGAAGAACCGCCATGCAAAATTTCAGTCCTTTAGTCCAGCGGTTTGGACTGTGCGTTATCTGTCAGTCAGTCACGGAATTGTTTTACATATATAGATGACAGTCATTATTTGTTATCTCATTATATTTCTCTTAAAAATTATTAAAGATCAGTCATTTTTTCCAAACTTAAAAATTAAAATACGATACTACTAATTTTTTTTCTATTAATCAAAGTATCTTTTATACTTAATGAATTCAAAACACTTTACTTTCATCAGTTCTTTGAATATGAATTCAGAAAACTATTATTTTTATTATAATGTAACTGCAACTAAAAGGACTTCCACTCACGAAAGTTTAAAGCTTTGCTGTGATTTAAGAACTCAAAAAACGACATCATGAAAGGCAAATCTTCTGACTAATATAAAGACATAATATAATTTTTCTACCCCAAATTTAATGAACTTATGTTAATGCGTGCTGAATTTTTATATTCATAAAGTCATATTCAAATTTCTTGAGTTCTTTTTTTTTTCTTTGTGTCTTTAATTTCATTAGTGTACGCAATTTGCATTCCTACAATACAATTTAACGTGCCGATGATAATATATTTCTATTCACATTTGTTTGTTGCCAGGGAAACGAATATAGTAACATGAGGTTAAGGAAAAAATTCTGCATTTTTTTCAGCTATGGGGTTCTTTTTTATTACTGGACACAATCCAATGTTTTTGCCTGTTACCGCTTTTCGTCTGTGTATATTGAATTGGAATAGAAACAGACAATTGTCTTCTGTTTCTGTATTTTAATAAATTAAAATGTATAAGTTAATATAAATTTTTGTTAAAACATATATCTCTTCGGGCAACAATATTTTTCAGGGAATATTTATAGCATAAATCTGATTTTTTTCTTTTTAAGATGTTATTAGATCAAACTGGGAGATTTATGATATTTTCATTTCATAAAAGAACAATTTTATATGTTTTTCGATACCCAGTATGGTTATGTATGCATATATATATATATATATCTCCGTTATATTATAACTGCTGAAAACCCGCGCTTCGCTACGGAGTACATTCAAATTAAATACAACGGTCAACGTATGCAATTTATGCCAAAAAATAAATATATATATTTATAATAAATGCGATGATCAATGTATACAATTGATGTAAAATATCTATCTATCTATATATATATATTTATAAAAAAATCGTAAGGGATATGCATTTTTTTGGGATAATATCCAATCGTCTGCTGCATTAGAAAGAGAAAAAAATATTTTTTTGTCTATTTAGTTGTTACGCACGTGACGATAAATTTATTGAAAGTACCAGAAAAAGAAATCACGTGATCAGCATTTAATAAATTAAATTCTAAAAATTAATCTTTAAAAATTCATCAAAACTCAGGAAATGGAGGTAAAAATTCGAAAAATATTTCATTTTGAAGGAATTTTTGTGATCTTTCTCGTGATATAAATTTTATAACCCTCAATGTATTATTTTAAATGCAAACGTAAAAAAAGTTTAAAAAACAGCTTAAAAATTTAATTTAAAAAAATCTAAGAACAATTTTTGAAAAATCTTTCTTAGTGCACCCCTACACTATTAGAAGAATCGCCATGCAAAATTTCAGCCCTTTAGGTCCAGCGGTTTGGTCTGTGCGTTGTATGTCAGTCAGTCAGTCAGTCAGTGAATGAATGAGTCAGTTACGGAACTGTTTTATATATATAGATAATTTTCCTCATAATTCGAGTCAATGGAGTAGAGATATATGGAAAAAATTATAATGGACAGTAAAATTGATACTTAGAGAAGACTAAATTTCACGAGAATGTTTTTGATTTAATTTAAGGTATCCGACAATGTTGAAAATTTAATTTGGGTAAAAAATAGTAAAATTTTACATTTTAATTGGATAGATCAGTTATTTAGCTTTGCAAAAAAGGTTTATTGCTGTCTGTACGTTAAGTAGAAGCTGAAATATTAAAGATTTTATAATGACTAGAAAACCGGAAGTGGAGATTTAAATCACCGCATGTGGGTGTTTATTAAAGGACCAGAAACCTCTTAACAATTAGTACAAACATAATTTCATTTTTTAATATAATTTTAGTAAACATTTAATGAAATAATTAAAGCAAGTACACTTTTGCAAACTGTGCAGCAACGTTAAACTATATCACATAGCTTGTAATTCTAAGCACATGTAAAACTTCAAATGCATTTTTCTCAAAATCGAGATATGGCCATTTTTTGCTGACTTCAAAACTGATAACTTAAAATATTATCCTTGAATTTTTGTGAAATTTTGTATGCCTAGTCTACATATTGTTTTCTAGAGGATGAACTAAAATAATTTTGATTAAATGAATATTTTCCAATTTATGAACTATTATATCAATAAAAACGTTGTAAAACTGGCAAAAATTTTATAATAAATATTTGATTAGTTGTAAAATATTCATTTCTTAATATTATTGCAAAATTTTAGTAGATTCTCTAGATAAAAGCATGTAGTTTTGTACGAGGACGGCGTTTTGCTCTTTCATCCGGTCCCCGTGTGAAAGTTGGTTCGAGTTGAATACGAGTCGGTTTCTTATTTTCTTCTTTATTACACACACACACACAGATATAAGACAATTATGTACAGGGCTCAAGTATGAGCAAGAACATTAGAATACTGTATTAACCTTTTCCTTACGGGGTGGGATAGCATGTATGCCAAGAATACGGGCCCAAGAATGAATATATGTATATATATATATATATATATATATATATATATATATATATATATATATATATATATATATATATATATATATATATTTATTTATATATATATATATATATATATATATATATATGTATGTATATATATATATATATATATATATATATATATATATATATATATATATATATACATATTTATTTATATATATATATATATATATATATATATATATATATATATATACACACGTGTATATACATATATATGAAATTTCCCCGTAATGGACCCCGTAAGCTAAAAGTTAAGAGAAATGCGGGATACAAAAAGGCCGGTCTCCCATGAGCACCGCCTACACTCTCCGCGAGCCAAACTCGTTCTCCCTCACCGTGACCCGGGGGGGTCTCCTTCATACGCAAAAAAACGTTACTAGAGGGCGCCAGGCCCTACAAGTTTATTTTGGTATAACTTTTATTCACATGAGACTGACTGTATTTTAATGAAGCATTTTTGCAGTTTTTTTTAATTTCCTTAAACTTCTGCATATATTTGACGATTTTGAAAAAAAAACATAGAAGTTTAATTTAAAAGTTGACACTCTCTCATTAATATTTCTTGGAATTAATTCTAAACACGTATTTAAAGTGTGCCAATACCATGTGTTTACGAACGTAGTCAGATACCTTAACGTTTAGCTTACGGGATCCATTTTTCCGATCCCTTCTTTAGAACGGGAATTTTCATACCTCCTTTGTAAAAGCGGCCATTAAGTGGATTATATATATATATATATATATATATATATATATATATATATATATATATATATATATATATATATATATATATATATATGCATATACATATATATATACACACACACATATATATATATATGAGCTGAGGTAGTCGATCAAATGTGCAAATATTACACGATATCCCGCATATGACGAAGATGGACAATCTCCTTTTTTTTAGGTTTTTTGACATAATAGGAATCAATTCGCAAGTTGTCCTTAGATAAAATAAACCGGACAGTTTGAAATAAGGAGATCGTTAATGCATTTTTTGGCCTTTAATTATAAATATATCTCAATATTATAAACATTTTATATCTGGTCGTAAAACGCGGAATTATTATTTTCAATTTGAAAAAAAAAGTTTATTACAAAAGAAATAATAAAGGTTGAAAGATACATTGCACTTGTGCGAAGTGTTACTGGTGTTGTCCCATAAATTGGCGCACCCGCTGAAGGGTTAAAAATATTTACTAAATCTGTCGGCTTCAGTGGCTCGGGTCTATGAAAACATTCGTTCTATTTGAGATATCCACATTCTTAATTTCTGCATCGTTCAACAGGTTGTTTCTTTCTATAGTTCTCACTCGCGCTCATAAGTTAGCAAAACCTTTCTTAAATGGCCAGGGAGCCTTTGCAATAACGTAACTGTTGCTAACATCTCATAATTTTCAGACTATTGGATACCAGTGTGGTTTGAAAGGTGTGCCGAATGATTAGACACCGTCTTAAATTAAGTTTGCGGAACAAATATGCATAAATGAATAATGTAAAAGCTTTCTATACACTAAATGAAAATATTAAAGGTTTGCATTACAGTACATTGCCTAGCATATACAGAATACCGCTTCGCATATGCAAAACTTCATTCTTCCACTTAGAAATGCGAATGCTTTGCATTGAGCCGACCATTTCAAAGACAAATACGAAGAATGGAAATTCAGATGGATTACCTCATTTGGATTCTCGAATAATAATTAGATACCAGTCAACAATTTCTTTGTATCAGTAATCTCAGCGATTGTGCAAATTCTCTAGCCGAAATGTAATCGAATCATATGTATATGGGTGAGAAACGGGGACTAAATGTGTTATACAACGTCCAGGAACTATTCCCCTAAGTAACGGAAAAGAATATAATTGCTAAAGTTGGCAAACAAACCGTGATTTTGAAAGCCAAATCTAATAATGTTAAGAACCAATTAGTCAGCTGTTATAATGCTATACTGAAATTAACTAAACAGTCACAATTCAATAAGGCAAAAGATTAAATTTTGAACTTACACATTTGTTGAGAAGGGTGAATTATAAATAGTAAGATCTGAAACTAACATATTAATCCATAAAGAAGCTGCTGCGTGCCATCCACAACTTGTAGTTATTACAACGTGTCCGGCGAAGACCCTGATTTCAAAAAGAAAAGTCTCGAAAACAAAGATTTGTAGACGAATGTAACTAACGGTATGTTTATTACTAACGGTACGCATTAGCTGTAAAAATTTTATGCACTAATTTTCGAAATAGTTACAAAAGCTGCTAACAGATGGCGTTGTTAGTCAAATTTTACTGGCGCAAGCCTCCATATTCGCCGGACCTGAGCCCTTGTGACTATTTTTTGTGTGGCACATTAAAAGATACTGTCTACAGAAACCATCCCACCGCGCTGGACGAGCTTCAATCGGAGATCCGTGTGGCAGCTGAAACGATTTCTGTTTAGACACTGCAGGGTTATGATGGCAAATTTTATCGTTCGTTTGCGCCACCTCTCTACAGAGAAACGTGAACATTTTGAAAAGATTGTGATGTAGTGATTGCAAAGACTGCTTGCAAAGACTCGGTCTCGCAAGCAGTCTTTTCAAGCAGTCTTATTTATGCATGCTGATACGAGTTTATTTATGCATGCTGATACGAGTTGTAGAGAGCCATCTGTTTGCAGATTTTGTAACTATTTCGAAAATTAGTGTATAAAATTATTACACCTTTCACGATAAACATACCGTTTGTTGCATTCTTCTACAGATATCTGTTTTCGAGATTTTTAATCTTGAAACCAGGGTCTCCATCCCTGGACACCCTGCAGTTGCGTTAGTTTCCCCACAGCAGGATTCGGTTAGAATCACAGCTAAGGTTCGGCGTTCCTGTGAATAGCTACCCCCCCGCCCCTATAATCGAGGTGTCAGTTCACCTATATGGTGCCCTATAATACATTACCTTACAAATTCGCGTAATGGATGAGTGTAGATCCTCAAAGGTAGTAAATGCCATATTCAAAATAAAACCCTTTCTTGCTTCCCCGAAATAACCTGATCACAATAAGACTTGGTAATATTAACATTATTATTTTTGTCGGAAGACTAGGGGCATTTTTTCCATTATACAGTTGAACTTTTCTATTTGAATTCAAATCAATCCTTGTTTAATAATTCTATATTTGCGTGCGAACCCACCAATCTCGAATACTTTCTCCCGAAATGCAAACAAAGATGCTTTATAACTCACATAACGTCTCTAACAATATTATAGAATCCATTTCGGCAAGTGGAGCTCAAATATTTGTAAACGTTACATAATATTACGGTTCATATCTCAAGGGAAATTTATGACTTGTAAAACTACTTTATATATACATGTATGTATGTATGTAAGTATATATATATATGTATATACACACACACATATATATATATATATATATATATATATATATATATATATATATGTATGTATGTATGTATGTATGTATATATATATATGTGTGTGTGTGTGTGTGTGTGTGTATATATACAGGGTAAGTCAAACTGAATGCCCCAATTTCTAAGGTTTACTACACAAAATGTAATCAATGTATTCATTCAAAATATACATACATGCAGAGGTAATACACACAAGTTTTGAATGTACTCCTCACAAATGTTCGATTTGCGCTCCTTTTATTATACGGCATATATAAACTCTGAAATGTAATGCTTGCAAACTTTGTGCAGCATATCTGTATCGATGCTGGCGATAGAAGCTGCGATACGGGCTTTTAAATTGGCCATGGTCGTTGTACCTGGAGGCAACATACACGCGATCATTTACGAACCCCCACAGAAAAAAATCGCATGCGTTGGGATCTGGGGATCGTGGTGGCCATGGTAACAGTGCATTGTCTACGGTAGATACGCGATCAATCCATCGTTGTGGTAACGTGTTATTGAGGTGGCTTTACACTTAGTCAGAAAAAGTGGTGATGCACCATCCTCTTGCAGATTAAAGCTAGGCATATCATCTTGTAGCTGTGGCAGAAGGCATACTTGTAGCATATCGATGTACACTAGTCTCGTCACAGTGGTTCCATCAAAAAAGAATAGACCGTAGATCTTTTCCCGGCACATTGCGCAAAACACATTAAACTTCGGGGGAATCACGTTGGTATTGCCATGTCGCATGTGGATGTTCAGTATCACGAAATTCTCACGTTATGCTTATTCACTAATCCACAAATGCAAAAATTTCATTCATCGCTGAATACTAACTTTTTGGAAAATTCGTCATCCTCCATCCACGTCAGAAGTGTCTCACAGAAAGATAATCGACGTGGCAGTTCTTCTGGTTTCAGATGTTGCGCCAACTGCAAACAATATGGCTTCATCTGCAAACGCCTCCTAAGAACTTTCCAGTTTTCTGATCTACACCCAGTTCTCGTCCTGCTTGATATGTAGATTTTTGAGGGCTTCTCACATAGCTGTCTTAAATACACTGAACTACGTCTTCTCCTACTGAAGGACGACCTGTTGATTTTCGCTTACAAATGCAGCCTGCCTCTTGAAATTTTCAATACCAACGACGGATTGACTTACGATCTGGCGCTGTCTGTCCGTATTTTGTTCGGAACTTGCGCTGAACAGTGACAATAGACCAACATGAAACTCATGCACACAACACGCTTTTTGCTGTTGCATCGCCATTTTACCAACGCCTAAATGAATGCAGAATTTCCCTGTTTTCTTTTCACAGAAACGATTGGTCTTACTGCCATCTATTAGCTAATATAACATTACAAACTACGTACTATACGCCACTTTTGTATATTACCTCTGCATGTATGCATATTTTGAATGGATACATTGATTACATTTTGCGTAGTACCCGTATGAAATTGGGGCATTCATTTTGACTTACCCTGTATATATATATATATATATATATATATATATATATATATATATATGTAATGATATTGGGGTCGATGAAATTCAAGACCGGTTACTGGTTAACGGAACGTTGAAGATTGGAACCATTGCAGGGCGTAGTCGTGCGAAACAGGCAATAGAAGTGGCTGGGATGAAGAAGAAAAACTTTGAAATCCAACTCGAGGAAGGAAGTGGCGAAAGTTCGGTCAGATTTTCAAAGATATATTTCAACATACTTTCTACTTGATAATTTATATGTCGGACGAGCGTACATCAACTAAATTTGTCCAGAGCATTACGGACAAAGGGTCAAAATCTCCGCAGCGCAAAAACTGCATGTTGCTAGGACGGAGATCAGGCACAGAAGTCGCGTGAAAATCTAGGTTCATGCCCTTGAGTACAGGTCCGATGAACTTTTAATTGGCTTAAAAGTGACACCTGATCTCATCACGCCGGATCAGACGAGGTCACGTCATGCCTTCTAGAACAATCTTCTTATATAAGCTTTCTGTCCGCACGTGGACTTCGGGGAAAATCTAATAGATTAATTTGGTATTTAGATCAAACTCAAATTGAGGGATAATGTTCTGTTACGGTAAGACAAAAAAATGAAGGGAAACGTTATTGTTTCATATATATATATATATATATATATATATATATATATATATATATATATATATATATATATATATATATGGAATCTCGATCGATCGTCTCCTGAATCATCGTTTTCCTGCATTTATTGTTCAGTTCAGTCGGTCCCTTCAAATACGATTGATGGAGATTCCACTGCATACACACACACACACACACACACACACACACACACACACACACACACACACACACACACGCACACACACACACACACGCACGCACACACACACGCACACACACACACACACACGCACACACACACACACACACACACACACACACGCACACACACACACATACGCGCACACACACGCACACACACACACACACACACACACACACACACACACACACACACATATATATATATATATATGTATGTATATATATATATATATATATATATATATATATATATATATATATATGGAATCTCGATCGATCGTCTCCTGAATCATCGTTTTCCTTCATTTATCGTTCAGTTCAGTCGGTCCTTTCAAATACGATAGATCGAGATTCCACTGTATACACACACACACACACACACACACATATATATATATATATATATGTCGGATTTGGTTTCTTCAGGCCCAACTTTATTACACATAAATCCGAACGTCTTGAGAATCATTTTACATGGCAGTCGGTGGTCCAGTGGCAAGGACACACAATACACTTAAAACTCCATCAAGCATTCAAGGTGTTGACACAATAGCCATAAAACAGTCCAATTGATTTTCCGAACATTATTTATTTAGATCCATATAAGATTGCTTCTCATCCCTTCCCAAAAACACGCACCGCCGAGCGGCACGTCTTATCGTTTCCTAACCTTCCATAGCTCTTAACTAACTCCTTTGTTCTTACGATTTTAACTGACGCGCTATGACGCTCATTACTTATTCATTATGTCATATCGAATGTTCTTTTGCTGACCTAAACACTTTTTTTCTTAGCGCCAAGCTTCAAGGCTATACGTCTACTTTAAAATCCCCCCATGTGGTTCTGCGGAATTGAATCAAGCCGACCCTTTAATTCTATTTTCACTGGAATGAGTTACTCCGATTGTTTGATACTCCCAGACTTTAATTGCTAAATCCTATACTTTATAAGTAAAATCCCATTTTAAGGTTGCGCGATCACCCCCCCCCCATATTTTAGCCTCACACACACACACACAGATATATATATAGATAGATAGATAGATAGATAGATAGGGAATTCTATGCCCTATCTGGCGATACATAAAGCTCCTCCAAACAAACTATATCTTAATTATGTTCTAAGATAGTTAAAAATTACCAAACTTTCAGATAGTGCAAGAGAAGAAAAATCTGATTATAATGCATAAATTTAAACAATCAAAATTGTCGTACATTCTTCTGGTAAAATAATGCATAAAGAAGAAAATTTTGTGTGGTAATAAATCTATCATAAAAATATTGACTTTTCGCATATACTTACAATATATCCCTGTCTAGACGTTAATGTGTTTGATGTATAATATGTTTATACTTTTTAAAAGATTAACAACTTTAAGTATAATATATGTTCACATTATTAACTCAACTTCGTTTTAGAACTCATAGCATATTATTCAGGGATCTGTATTATTGCTCTACCGAGCACAAAACATGTATTACTGGTGATTAATTTTAAGGGAAAAATTAACTAGATGACGTATCTTAACGAGAGAGAGGTTATTAACTTATAAAATTTCTGAAATTCAGCCTCTTTTTGTGCATTAAACGTAACCCCTTCAAACAATATTCAAATTATTCTTTACTTCTCCTAACGTAAGTCCATAACATGCTTATATAGCTTTCCAATTTTGATTTCACATGGCGGCTACACGCTGCAAGAGTAGCGATTTAAGTCGATTTCATTCTGCCGCAAACTTACTAATGAAGCTGTCCAAAGATTGATCTTGACAATCTTCGACTTCTTAACGCCTCAGTGCCGCGGGAACTGAGTCAGTGACTGCATAATCCCTCGGAGGGAAAATTAGATCCTTGCTTTTCCCTGCCAGAAATCACTACGTACATAATTACGGGAAAGTCTCATAATATTTTTCGTGGGAGAGGTGATGAGTAACGCATGGGGTAGAATTTTAGGGTCGCTACAAATGACTATACGTTAATAACAATTTATTTAAAATATTTCAGGAATTATGCAGACGGTTTTAAGAATGGATAATCTAAGTGTTTTACTAGAAGTCATAGGCATTAGACATTGTTGATTTATTTTCCTGTCCCAAGGCGTTAGGAAAAACATTTTTCAAAAATGTGTTTTTCGTAGATTCTTTTAAAAGTATCATTAAAGTATGTAAAAAGAACAATATTTGTATATTTTCATAAATAGCAATATTATTTGCACATAAGTAGTATATATTCGTAGGTAATTATTTAAATCGTTAAAATGGGGTTATAGAGATTTTAAACATTTGGGCGTATAATAATATTTTTACCTATTGAAAATTTAATCCATCATAATTTACCCTTTTTTTTCCCACAAAATTAGTGGATTCAGTAATCAAACACAGACAGCAAGCATTCTTCAGGTGTTACAACTATTGCATCATTTACTTATATATATATATATATATATATATATATATATATATATATATATGCAAGAGATTTTTTTAAACTGATACTACTCAGAGCCATCTGTGGCGCGATCTATCAGCCGGAATTCCACCAAAATTGATAGAGGGACTAAGGACGACATGGGAAAGTGTTTCCTTGAAAATAAAATTAGTTCCAAAAGTGGCCGATAGGGGAAGATATGAATCTGTTGTTGTCGGTGCATAATGCCCGAGAATTCGCATAAAAGACAAGTAAAACATCAAAATGCTAATTCATGACTGCGTAGTCGACAGCAGCTCGATTTTTGGTATAAAGTATTTTTGGCTTAAGTATAAAGTATTATAAGGCTTATAAAGTATTTAAAGCAGTATTTTTGGCTATAAAGTGAGAAATCTGTTGCGCCTTCGCTTTAGAGAAGAAAGGGTCATCAGTTGTTTTTTTCCACTTTCGTGGCCACCTCGCTCCCCGGACCTAACCCATGTGACATTTTTCTGTGGTTATTTAAAGAGTTATTTAAAGTCTAAGGTGTATCTTTGGGGAGTCTCGAAGTTGGAGTCCCTAAAGGACAACACATCCCGGACTTTGATGAACATTCCTGGTGACATGTTACACTTAGCCGTTGAGAACGTAGTGTTCAGGATGCAATGTGTCGTCCACTAGGACTGTGATCACATTGAAGGAGGGAGAAGTGAATTTGCCGCTTAAAGTGGTGTTGCAGTGAAATTTCTTTGTTATTCATTTGTCAGCTTACAACTTTTATCGGTATTCATCCCTTATCTTTATAGCTCGAAATACTGGCGCTGCTGTCGACTACGTAGTCGTGAATTTGTATTTTAATGTTTTACTTGCCTTATGTGCAAATTCTCGGGTGAGAGGACAACAAGAGCACCATATTTTCCCCTATCGGCGACTTTTGGAACTATTTTTTTCCACGGAACTATTTCCCTTGTCGTCCTTAGCCCCTCTATCAATTTTGGTGGAATTCTGGATGATAGATCGAGCTACAGATGTCTCTGAGTAGTGTCAGTTTAAAAAAAATCACCCTGTGTATATAATATATATATATATATATATATATATATATATATATATATATATATATATATATATATATATATATATATATATATATATATATATATATATAAATTGAAAATTTAAGATTTGTTTCCTATACAGGAAAATTTAAGTTTTTTTTTTCTTTTTGATCATCTTAATTGTTATGGAAAAGAAAAGTAGATGGCAGATGTCTACTCGAGCTTCAAAGTCATTAGCAGGTGTTGAAAAGTTCATTTCACCTCTTTTCAAGCGATAATAGGCAGTAGAAACATTTACCACTTTATATTTATTTTCTGCTAAATGTATTTTTAAGATCATTTTTTAAGATGTAACGAAGCAAACGTTTTATTTTCCACGCACTGCATATCTGAAAAAAGATTTTCTAACAGATGTTGAAATTTACTTGTTTTGCAACCTTAAAGTGATTTTAAGCAACGAACAGACTGTAAAATAAGCCTTTGTTTAGCAACATTTATAGATGATAAAATGTCCGTCGCTTTCATCTGTCTAAAATTATTCTTCCAGCGGTACGTTTTTGTTTCGGGCGTTTCTTTATAATGAAAGTTTTGTGTCTTAGGACAGTATCTTTTATATTGTTTGTCCAGACATACACAGACATTTTCAATTAATTTTAAAATTTCATTATTTTTTTTTGCAACCGTAACTATCTTTATGGTGCTCTTTCACTGCTACCGAGAATCTATTCATGTCAGATATAAAGTTTTAAGCACAGAAAGTTTAACAGCCCTTTTTTAATTAAATTTGAATCTTTTGGCAATAACCGAGGAAAAATATTTCAATTCACATGTTCGGAACACACTAAAAATAGAATTCACTATCTTTCATTATAAGAATATTTTTTGCCGATGTCGTGCTTATCATCTTAATCGAATACACTGGAATAACTCGGGACAGATGTTTTTTTTTACCAGAGCAAATTTTGAACAATGGTGTCTGGAACATAAAAGCAATGAATTCTCTTATTTCGAACATTTTGATACACATCTAAGCAGCTGTATTCATAGAATATTTTGAAGGAAAGCGGTTAAATTTCTTTACATTGTGATGATTTGAATATTTCGATTGTTTTCCTAAACACAATACGTTGTTTCGTCCGACATTTTATCATACATCAAAGCCAGCAATGTTCCTTTATCTATTTTTGAGAATACACATACACACAACATAATATATATATATATATATATATATATATATATATATATATATATATATATACATATATATATATATACATATATATATATATACATATATATATATATATATATATATATATATATATATATATATATATATATATATATATATATATATATATATATATATACACACAGACGAACCGTGTTATAGCGAACCCGGTATATAACGAACTCATCAGAATAACGAACGAAAATTTTGGTCCTGCCTATTTCCTATTGTACGTAATTTAATTAGTATTGTGTTACTTTAATAAAATCGATTTTAGTTGATTTTATTCATTAATGATCATTTTTAATAGAATTTATCATTTTTCTAGTACATCATTTTTAAATACACATTGCAACTAATGAGCTATACATTCTGTGAACTCTAGCACTTTTCTTAACGGTTTGGATATAGCGAACAAAATCTTTGGTCGAATCTTGAAGTTCGTTATAACGGGGTTCGACTATATATATATATATATATATATATATATATATATATATATATATAAAATTAACTACAAACTGAAACCAAATGGTTATGAAAGTTTATAAAATTAGTAAAAATACTTAAATGCTTTAAAATGTGCTGTGATTATAATAAAACATGGAGTATTCTGTTTTTATCCATATCAAGGGTACCGTATTTTTGAAAATCTGACTCTGTTATGCACCGTTTTTTTGTATTAAGGATTTTCAAGGAAACATACATAGAGTTCTCGCATTATGTATAAACACATGTTTGAGTGAACAAGTGATTTATAACGAATAAGGCTAACAAAGGAGAGATCACTGTTAATTTTGAACTATAAAATATAAAATGAAAACACATCTACATACTACTGGTACTAGGAAAGGGATATGACTAGTGATGCGTAAATTTCGCATTAAAAAATATCAAAATTTTGCAACAAAAAAAATACAATATATAAAATTTCACATTTAATCGTAAAAAAATATAAATTAAAAAATTTCGAGTTTGTTGAAAAAAATTACAATTTTACTTACTTTGATACGTAAGTATCAAAATCCTTAGTTAAAATCTAACGTTGTAGAAGTCTTTGCCTTCTGTCATTAATTAATATGTTGTACATACTAAAATACTTCAGCATTTACTCTGTTAACGGGAAGATAGAGGCTTTATATAGCTGCATTTGCAAAGTTATGGTAGCAGCATTTCGTTGCAATTAAAATCTATATAATTTCAACAGAGATATCTTTGTTGATTACTTAAGTAGCTGAAATACCCTTGATTTTTCCGCTCATGAGACGTTCTTAAATCTATTAAATTGCTCCACAAAATGGATAGTTTATTTTTACAGTTAGATTTTTAGGTTCGATCTGGTACGGGCAAACTGTTCGGGTGAAATTTGGAACAAAATCGAAGGAGGGTGTGATTTCTTAGTTATAGACCTTGGATGGTCTTAGATAAGCTATTATGTTAATGAATTATTACTATTATTACCTAATTTCACTTAAAAAAGCCGCATATCACCAAGTTTCCACCCAAAAGGAGTAAAGAAATAATTTTCACGTTTTTTCACTTATATCGGCAAATTTCTCATTTATTCGCATTTATTTCGTAAATACGAAAATTACGTATCCCTAGGCATGACGCGGCATTCACTATTTCGGATATAAAGCCAAAACTGTTACCGTTAGTGTATTTATACAAAATACGTTTTCCTCTATTGATGTAGCATATTTCATTTATCATGTTACCTTAGGAGGAGCTGCAGTGAATTCCATCATCATTTTCCGATACCTAAATCATTTATTCACACGAATCGATTCATTGCCTAGAAAGTGTCAGTTCTTTAAGTTACCCTGGCCTAATCGCATAAGTTTTCTTGTAAAATGAGCCGCTAGATCCCCACGTAATTTAATCAAGCATTTTTCTCTGATATTTATATAGCGGTGATTGGATGTTAGAACTTTATATTGGGTTAGTTACTTTCTGAAGAGTATGGTAGCCTATTCTGGCCGATTTTCGGGTACCGTTCTGATTAGAAACATATGCTATTTTATTGCGGACTTGAGTTCTTTAGTTTCATAGTAAAATTATAGGCAATATTTTGCATTTATAATTGAATTAATTTCTCTTTATTATCTTTTATTGTCTTAACTGAAAGTTTGCAAAAGATAACTTTTTACGTGTGGGATCAGTTATTCTATTAATATAATTTTATATCTTAATGGACTGTATTAGAATCCATTAACAAAAATATTTAATGATCATGTTTAAATGAAACTAATCAATCTTCTCACTTCTTTTAAATAAGGTAATACTGGAATGGCTTACCTTTAGCATCATCGGAATAATACTTGAATAATAAGCCAACACTAAAAAATATAGTTCCATGCATGTATCCTTAAAATGCATTTAATAATTGACATCATTTAACATATAAGTGTTAAATTCCTAACACACTGTATAACCCTTCGGAATCAGGTTTTACAAAATGAATAATTGACTTCAAAATGTCAACAGCTTGAACAATAATTTGTACAGAATCTTTAACAAAATAAGAATAAACGGAATCGCATCCAACATAGCGAATTTTGAATTCTTATATGACATTGCTTTGAATAGAATATACACCACAGCAGATTAAACATTTCTTAGCCATTTTCTTGCCATTACTCAGAATCGAATGTGCAACAACAACAGACTATATATTTTTTTTTTGCTTGAAGTTAAAAAAAAAGTTATATAGTGATGCCATCTATTGACCAGAAACACAATTAGAATACAAATTACAAACAATATGATGAATCAAATGAAACAATTATTTTACTGCATTATCTAAAAATAAAAATAAAAATAGTAAGTCTTTTATGAAGACTGAAGTCAGAGTAAAATGTAAATTTAAAACTACACCGTCAAATTGCTGTTACAATATCGCCTTACATTTACCTGATAACCACTCAGTGTGGCTAATTTCCCAAATGTATTTATTCTCATTTTTGCTTGGACTCAGGTCATTTTTGCACTAGTAAAGAAACACCTTTCAATAAAATTAGCCGAATATTTGCAGAAAAACTACGCTGTAATTCAATTTAGAAAAGTGCAAATTGATGGATGTTGTTCAGTTCAGGACGAGAGAATACTGCAAAAAAATAGAATGAGTGATGCAATGAGAACAGGGAGGAGACCCAGGGAAAGATTAAAATGTTGGCAAAGTGGAAGTTTAAGTGAAATTTAATTGCTAACCTTTTCCTTACGGGGTGGGATAGCATGTATCCCAAAATACGGGCCCAAGAATTAATATATGCATATATATACACAAACACACACACACACACACATACATACATACATATATATATATATATATATATATATATATATATATATATATGACACGCGTCTTATCTACACGCAGCTCTC
Source organism: Dolomedes plantarius (assembly GCA_907164885.2). Lineage (NCBI taxonomy): Eukaryota > Metazoa > Arthropoda > Arachnida > Araneae > Dolomedidae > Dolomedes > Dolomedes plantarius. The sequence goes on from OU015498.1 coordinate 42,585,456, forward strand.
GCTTAACTTTGTATCCCTGATAATAATTATTAATATAGAAGTCAGAGAATAAAGACCTGTGGAAAATAACTACAATTAAATTACATCCAAGAGTTTTATTCCTAATATTAACTAATTGAATTCAATCCGTGCCAAGTTCATCATCTCACAATCCGCTACGCGCGACCAGCAACGATCAAATCTAATCCCTCTGGGATAAAAACCTTTGTTTCAAAGTACTCGCAATGCTCCATGACGTTTACTCCGAATATGGTCCCGGGGCGTGGTCAACATGTCAATCAGGTTTGATTCTATTAACAACCCATACGGGAATTCCTCTGTTTTAATTCGCACGCGTCGAACTATGAAAAACAGTGACGTTTAATGCCACGAAAATAAACTATCCTGAAGCCCCCCCCCCCTGTAAATTATTTTAACCATTTTTCTCTCTCTAATTAATCCTAAACATATATATATATATATATATATATATATATATATATATACAATCCCCTTAATGTCCGTTTTTACAAAGGGGGTATGAAACTTCCCGTTCTAAAGAGGGAATCGAAAAAATGGGCCCCGTAAGCTAAAGGTTAAGAAGAGAAAATTTTGTCGTAGGTTGTTTTTTTTTTGGGGGGGGGCTGCGAATTTTATAGTAAGTGTTAAATTATAGGGATGTGTTCCACTATGTAAGTGCAATATGATTCTTCTTTGTGCAATATGAACCTGTCACTACAATTTTTCTTTTATTATCAAGGTGGTTAACTGATTTAGTAAATTGTTTCAAAGATAGAATGGGGGTTGTTTTTCGGGATAGGTTACGGATCAGAATCATCTAATCTGTTCTAATAAAGCAAATAATTGCACTCCATAATACTGTCTTTTAGTTAATGGACACTAGGAATTTAACATCTAGATTATACCGCATGAAACATGCACGGTGCTCGGAAAACTTGGCCAGTGGGCGCATGAGGAAACTTCAAAAGATTTGTTTTCACATTTCCTTTTTATTCCAATACTAGCGGCCCGTCCCGACTTTTTCCGGGTTGAACAAAATATTTATGCCAATAAATTTCCAGTTGATAGCCAATAAATTGTAAATCTTTTTTTACCTTAAAAATAACCTTAATAATACCTTAAATTAATATTCCATTAGTTAATAATTAAAGTTAATTTTTTAAAAGAAAAAGGCGTGCCGGAGAACGGCTAGATTCGAACCGCTAACGTCAGAACAGAAGCCCACCGCGATAGCACCACGCTAAGGATCGTTAAAGACTTCGGCCCAAAAAGCGGTAGAGGACAGTAGCGGTAACAATAGAGATTGTTAGGATTAAGCCCCTAACTTTATTTCTACTCATCAGATAGACATAATATATAGCCTATGTCCATCTGGAATAATGTACCTTTCAAACAGTAACAGAATTTTTCAAATAGGTGCAGTGATTCTGGAGATTACCCTCCACGTACAAAATCGCTCTCTCTTTATATATAAGTATAGACTAGCCGCTGCGCTACCAGCATGGTCGTTTTTAGTTTTATATTTTCTTTTGCAAAGCAACTCAACTGAAAGTAACATATGCAAGGAATTTTACCATAACTGTCATCATAAATATACGTTGTTAAGGGGTATTCTCTATAAGGCTGATTCTAAAATATCGTGATTAAAAAATGTGAATTTCCATTACGTAAGACTGAGAAACCCAACACCAATGATTTTGAAAAACATGATTTATCGTCAATTCAGTTATAGTAAAACCTTGATTTTCAATCCTTTTTTTCAATATCAGTTTCTGCTATCTGTTAGTTACTACTGTTAGTTACTACATACAGTCATTTGAAGAATTATAAACCATTTATTTGGAATCTGTCCGTTTTCACGGAATAGATGCAAACTGAGAAAAACGTGAACACATTTTTGTGAACGAATACTAATACTGTCCGACCATGGAAGCAAGGTCCCTGGAAGTTGTTACGCATGCGCGAGAAAAGCTAGTCTACTTAGAAAATAGGGGAAAACGTCATATTTTCGGATGTGTTTGTTTATGAAATACGGAATGTATTTCAGACTGCTTTTTGTCCGCAATTTTAAAACTTTATTTTTGATCGAATATGTGAATAATAATTTCAAAATAATAAAAAGAAAGAAGCAAATCTATTTGAAAAATATGAGTTTTATAGGAGTGGATATTTTCGGATTACATCACAATCAAAATTATCTAAAGCTACGCTTTCGGTGGTTCTTTTTTTCTGACGTTTCCTCGGAGATTCAAATTTTGGAGTTTCTTCACCCTTTCCTTCTCTGCGTATTCTTTTTACACTGGACATTGATATCCCGGTCATTTCACTAGCTCTCTTTAGGGATTGCGAAAGTGGAACAATAACATTTCCTTCTAGTGCTTCTTTATCACACAATTTAATTACATTGCGTATTATACGTTTACAATCACTACGGAACGGCTTATTCCGAGCAGTTTTGTTGGGTAAAGGATCCAGTAATTTTAATATAATAATCAAAATAACAGACGAGGAAAAAGCAAGCAAGCGCAGTTAGTAACCGATTCTAAAGAATGTCTAGAGAATACGAGACTTTTCCCCCTCCTTCCTTAGCAGCCTTACCTACAGCGTGAATAGAACCGTCTTGGCACTGTGCCAACCGTGGTTCTTCGTAATGTGGTCGGACAGTACCAAGTCGTTAAATGTTTGGTCTATTCAAAGCAAACAATAGACAAGTCATTTCTCCAGGGAGTGTAAGACAAGTGAGTAAATGAGCCCCAAACCTGTTGGAAAGAAAGGGGTCCGAAGGCTGAAGGAGTGAGGTAAACCAAAAATGGCTTTTACTTGTTCTCTCTATCATTATAATGGATTTTATTTCCCACTTCTCGAAGATGAAAATATTACAAAGCAGGTGCAATCAGTATGTTTTGAATCCGGATTGCACGTCTTTCCTACTAGGTATTTATTTCTAATGAAAATGATCTCTCATCATCTTTGGACTTTTCACTTATATTAGGCAATTTTGCTGCTCAGAAAGCAAAAAAAAATTGCTTTATAACTAACAAATTCAAACATGCAAGTATTTGATTTTAATAATTTACATTTTCTAAATCGTGTAAATAATTTTTCTATTGTTTCATTATTCATACAAATTGATAAATTTTATATTTTCGTGGACCAATTGTAATTTAATGTATAATTTTCTTTTACGTAGCTAGAATGTAGGTTTTTTAGTATCGAAACGTAATGCATAAAAAGTAATAATTAGTAAAATCAGTAGTGGATGCAGTTTTTTTCGGGGGGGGGGGATCGGGGTTGTCTTACAAGATCATTACTCAGTACGTAGAGAAATTTGATTGCCAGTAAATGTCTTTCGCCCACGGCCGCTAAAACCCTAAGCACGCCCCTGTTTCCAATTTTCACTTGATCGTGCAGCTTCCTTTCTAGCATTCCTGATTACAGTGCGTAAATCCATGCTGACATGCTTTTTGCAAATTGCGGACGGCCGATAATGTTTACATCTGATAGTTGTAGCCGTTGCCATTCGGAGTGTAGAAATATAGTCGATTTTCGTGCCAAATACCTAAGCGTTTTATATATAGAGAGAGATTATCAATAATGAATCAGAACTAAATAACGTTACTTCCTAACTCATCAGCAAGTGTCCATATAAAAGAAAAGACAGCCTATACCTATAATTTTCAGCTTCTATTCTTAAGCTACTTTAAATGCACATTTTACTTAGATGAATGATTTTTTTTTAAGTTACTCTTGGCTATGCCAAAAAACGCTCGGTATTCGTTCGTATTAGAAAACCAAAGTATTGATGAATTTCCTACGTAGTTTCCTGATTAGCGAAATGCAGTTAACACACAAACATCCGAAAATTACATATTAAATTTTATCCCTCATTTAGACTCCAATAAATCGTATATTTCAATAAAAAGAAACAAAAATCAAATCACCAGTATCATGCAAAGACCAGACATTTATATAAATTGTTTGAAATATATTCATATCATGTTTGATTAATATTCATAATTCATCATCTATTATTTTTTTTTTATTGCTTGCAATTGGAAATAAAAAAATATTGACGTATTAAGGGTTATACAAAATAAATTATATTTTAATTTCGGGGGTAAATTTTTTAATAAAACATTGATTATAAGCATTTTTTTCCTTTGGAGGAAAAAAAAATTTCATGGAAAGGGGTATAAATTCAGATTTCATTACGTCTAACTAAAGGCGTCTGCTTTTAAAAGCATTCGTCGAATTCACTGGACATATTTAGTATTTTTCTCTTTTGCATTTGATTCTGGTTACCCCAATCCGAATTTCTCACAAAGCCAATTTTTTTGAAGCAATAATCTTCAAAAATGGATATTGTTTACGTCTCTAGGGACTTTGTGGAATATGATTGAATTTGGATTCTTTCCAAATTCACTAATATTGATATTTTCTAAAATCCGCCCCATTCTCAGGGTCATTGCTGTTAAGATAGTATATCTATAAAAATACGTTCGAGTAGCCATTATTTATGAGTAATAAATATAAGGTGTTCGTTTTAAAAACAGTTCTCTTTGCAATTTATTGTAGGGCCGAGGGACTTGTTTTTTTAAACCTAAATGTTTTTTTTTTCATTGTGTTAAGAGAAAAAAGTTTTGCTTTGAATTCAAAGAAAATAAAAGTACAGCTTGAAGGTTTTATGACATCAGAATGTGTGAATTAATAATAATAATAATAATAATAATAATATTAATAATATATATATATATATAATTTTTTCGATCATTGTTTGTCTTTATTTGAACAGTGTTTCATTTTGGCTGTTACAACAGTATTGTTTTTTCCCTTAGAGTATGTGTGCTGCCTTAAAGATACCTTAAAAATATTTCTTTAAATACATAGCAGCAGACAAACCGCAAAGTATAGATTTAATAATGTTGTAATGTCATATCGCTTTTTCACCACCACGAGTAACAGTTAAAATACACATTTCATATCTAGAATAAAATCATAAAGACAATTAAGGGTTGAAACTGGATTATTGTAAATACTGTTTTCATAACTGATGCAGTGGGGGAAACAATGCATGAAATTTAGCTCTTAATTTATGAATAATGTATTACGATATTTTTTTAAAGTGCAGCATTAAGCCTGCTGTGTACTAAACCTATAGGATTTGCTCATCTCAATGTTTACCTATGGAGAAAATTTGTCCAAGGATTTCCAATTAGATTAAATGTTCCTTTTCCTTTTTAAAGTTGTACTCCGTAATAGAGAAAGAAATTTTATGCTTTGGGGCATTTTTCGTTTAAAAAATACAGATAATATATTAAAATTTAAATTATTCGGGAAAAATAATCTGGCATAGTGTGCTTTAGACGATTATAAATTCCTTCTGTGGATGAAATTTCTAAAATGAATGCTGTTGCAAGGTGTAGAAAATTTCAGGCTAAATACCATTTTTATTTAGTTATCGGCATTTATGTAGATGTGAATAGTAGGCAAATTTTCTCCATTAAAACACGGTATAAAGTTTAATATAAATGTGAAGACTATTAATTTTTTTTAACTGAATAATCATAAATATTGTTTCCGTTTACGTTTGTTGGATAATTGCAAATAATGTTTTCATAACCGATGCAAATAGGGGATACAAAGCATGAAAATCAGCTTTTATTTTATGAATAATATAATACGATACTTTTCAAATGGGCAGCATTAAAATAACTTGGAGGACCAATCCTAGCAATTTATATTATATTCTTGTGTTAAAAATATCTAAATTCTCAAATAAACAAACAAACAGAAGACTTTCCCAAAGGATTTTTATTGCGAGGCTTTGGAAAATTCTAAATTATTGTTTATTTTCAAACCTTTTCAAAACAATAGGTGTTTGTTAAGACAATGTCTACTATAGAAATAGTACTTCAGGATATACAGAAACTGTATTTTTACTTTGATTTTATTTCTCTCAAAAATCTAGTCTCGTTTGAAAAAATACTAAAAATAATTTTGAAACTTACAGTATAGATCAATATTTGTTCACACACAATATTTGTTAATACAAAATTCACTCATATCTATGTTACGTGTGTCATAATTTTTCATTTTAGTAAAACTAAATGAAACAAATTTAAAAATTTAATGACATTATTTTCATAGTTTAGACGTTAGAACCACTTTTTAGTAGCTTGTAATGTGTTGCCCTGGAACTCAAACCTGTAAAAGAAAATACATATTATGCTAAAATAATATTTAAACTTTAATAAATACAAATTTCACTTTTTTGAAATCCGAAAATAACGAGCGAAATCCCCAAAAATGTTGCAAGAATAAATGCATGAAGAATTTACCTTTGTTTGATTTGTTTTCATCATCTGTTCCGAAGAAATCTCTAAAGGCTACTTTAACATATGTATTTGAGGCTAATATAAGTCAAAATGACATATGCCTTTCAATGTTTTGTTGAATATATTTATTTTACTTTTGAATACATCTAAAGGAAAAGTCGTATAAATTTTTTTCCAAGGAATATCTATATTTTCGCGTTGAGCTTTAGAAATATGAACGTTTTCCATTGAATAAAACAGCCATGCACGTTAAACATCCTTTTATTACTGTACATAAGCGGAAAGAATGATACTTGTAAACTTTTGCCATAAGAAAGTAATTCATTTAAATTCGCCAATGGTTTAATCTCTCTCTATTCGAGAATAGAGCATAAGATAACTGAAAAACTGCGTTAACTGAAAAACTTGCGTTATTTGATTGGTATGAAAGCGAGTTTAAACCAAATGGTAACACAAAGCAATAACGCAATACATTTAATGGATTAAAGAAAGATACCACTTTCTCGTTTGTTTGGTTCAGATACCATGGTATTCTCGCCTTAGTATCTGAAATAATTTTAGTAATGTGTCATGTTCTACTGTGTCAGTAGGAAACGAAACGCGTTAAAACTTATCCCCATTCACATTTTTTAAAGGAATAATTTAATCTGGACTCAGAACACAAGCAATAAAAATTATATAAAAATACTCTAAGCATTTAGGACATAATTTTCGGTCACGTTTGATTATTAAAGACAATTGCGACATATTTTTCTGTTCTATATGGTGATCTTCAACAGAGTTAGAGAAAAACATTTTTGATGCTTTCTATACCAAACTAGAGGATGAAGTAAATCAATTTTCATCTTCTTAAATTAATTTGTCCCAAATGTTTTTTCAGACTGTCAGAATAGGACGGGAAAATAAGGCTTAGAGAGTTAAACAAGGGTAGTGTCTAATTCTATAAAAAAGAGAAGAAGAAAAAAAAAAGCAACTGACCTTGATTCAAGAATTTTCCTAAATACTTACTCAAGCACACTGTTGGAAGACAATCTGCTTATATTCATCACCTAGGTCACTTTTAATTCACTAAGAACCGCGAAACACTTCATCATCTGCGAACGACGTATCATCCCTAATTTTGTTAAAATAACTATCGGCCTATATCATAGGTTGACCAATTCTTACTGTACTTCTTCCTTCGAAAGCATTCATAGTTATACACTCTTAGAGGGAAAAAAAACGACGCACCAAGAAAGGGTAATGAAAATTGGACACAAATTGATATGCATACAGGTTTCAAAATGCAAAATTTTAAAGTTTGGCAGTCAATGAATGAACATGTGACCTGCAGCGCATCTTAACTGCGCAACTGGAAGGATATTAAAGAGGAAAAATTTGGATTCCTGGTCATAAATTCTTTGTAAATTTCATTCTGTGTACTCAGGTAGACAGCAAATATGCCTCGCATTCAGGTGCACGAACAATATACGCAGATGTCAGCATTTGAGAGAGGACGCGTAGTTGGGCTCAAAGAAGCCGGTTGGTCTAATCAGAGAAACGCTCGACATTTGGATAGGAGTGATGCCACTATTAGACGATGTTGGCAGGAAGTGGTGAACCATGGCGGAACACAGCGTCAAGACGGAAGCGGTCGGCCTAGAGAAACGACAGAACTTAAAGACCGAGCAATCGTCAAAGAAGCACTCACAGCCCCAGATTCCTCATTATCATACATCGTATGTGTACCTGGTGCTTCAGTGACGATTTAACGCGCCAATTAGACAGAACCTGGCACGATATCCCACAGGAGAACATCCGCCACCTCTATCAATCAATGCCAAGCCGAATAACTGCTTTCATAAGGGCCAGAGGTGTACCAACGCGTTATTGACTTTTTCACTTTGTGAAGCTCTTTCTCTTGAATAAATCATCCAATTTTTCTGAAATTGTAATCATTTGTTTTTCTGTACATGTGCAACACATTTACCGATTTTCGTCCCGTTCGGATAAGTCCCTCTCTGGTGCGTCGTTGTTTTTTTTTATGTCTAAGGGTGTATCATTTTATGGGAAACTTACAGGCCTCTTTAGCTGAAGGCAAGAAAACTGCTTTTCCGTTTGGTATATCCTATACTAAAATAAATTTAATAAGGAAAAAATTGAAATGGTTTACGTCAATTTCCGAAGTGTGAGAAATTTCGTATGTTTGAGTCAGCGTATTCTGTCTCTTTGGAGATTTATAATTATTCAACTTTATAAAGACAAACACGTTTTTCTATCAACTGTTGTTTATACTTAAAATTTTCGTAAATTGCTTCAAAAAATTACTTATATTTATATAACAGTATTAAATTGGCCCCTTAGCCTTAAATATATTTGAGCATATGATTTTTTTCTGTATTATTATTCTGCTTACTTTAAAATTTACGAATAAGGTGTTACAAAGCATATTTTAACTCTAATATGCAAAGATGCAAAGTTAGGCCCTTGAAACCTGCAGTTTGTTGCATTCTCATGTTGAATACATTATCTAACAAATTCAAACTCCGGATACTTAAATAAAAATTTTGTAAGAGTTTTTTTTCATAAACTGTTAGAGGATTGCATTTAACGACATAAGCATTTTTATTTTTACAGCGTTTGGATGTATTTGTGAAAGATTCGGAGATTTTAGATGAGGCTCATGCACATAAATATATTAAGAATAAGGAATTCATTATTAATATATTTATGTTATTGTTAGCATTAATAATTTATATAATTGTATCCATAAAACAAAAGTAAAATTAAAGCAGAATGAAAATTTAAGGGGGTCCAGGACACAAAATTGTTCGAATTTTCGAAAAAAATTTAATTGTATTAAAATTGTTTTTGTTCTTTTACGATTAAACTGACGTTTAAATTATGTTTCTATCTTAATTAGAACAGTATAAATTATTATTTTTTTGCATCATTCTAATAGTAGCCAATCGTTGTTTAAACTTGTAAGTGCGTCTTTCTTCATGATGTGTTTCTTCCCCATTTCTCATCTTTAAATTGTTATAAGTAAAGAACCGTTAAAGATAAATGGTTGAAACTTGGAACATGTCTTTTTCAACTATTTTACTTTAATTTTATTTCAGAAAATTTGAAAAAGTATTTGCTTTTGAACATATGATTTTTTAAAAATAAGTTACATAATTTTTTTGTAATTTTCTTCTTATAATGTAGGAGTGCACTAAGAGAGATTTTTGAAAATTGTTCTTAGATTTTTTTCAGTTAAATATTTAAGCTTTTTATGTAACGATATTTTTTAGTTTGCATTTAAAATAATACTTTGATGGTTATCAAATATATATGACGAGAAAGATCATAAAAATTCCTTTAAAATGAAATCTTTTTCGAATGTTTACCTCTATTTTCTGATTTTTGGTAAAAATTTTAAATATTAATTTTTAGAATTTTATTTAATAAATGCTGCACAAGTGGCTTCTTTTCATTTTGTGATATTTTAAATTAATTTTGAGTCACGTGTAGATTAACGAAATAAGTTGACAAAAATATTAAAATATGGTAAAAGATAAAATTTAACCACTAGACTGGTTGAGATGGAAGTTTTTTAAGAATTTAATTCAAATGAGTTAGTTTTATGGATATTAAACATACAAATTAATTGCATATATTGACTGTTGTATTTAATTTGAATATTTTCTTCTACATTATTTCCTCTATAAAAATATCCTTTACGATTTTTTAATAAATATACTTTTTTTTTAGCATTAATTACATACATTGACAGTTGCATTTAATTTGAATGTACTACGTAGTAAAGCACGGGTGTTCAGCTAGTTATTATAAAATTCTTAGTAAGGAATCTTTTTTTTGTGTGTGTGTGTGGGGGGGGGGGGTACACAAAGAAAAAATATAAATATATATATATATATATATATATATATATATATATATATATATATATATATATATATATATTTATATATATATATATAAATATATATATATATATATATATATATATATATATATATATATATATATATATATATATATATATATATATATATATATATATATATATATATATATATATATATATATATATATATATATATATAAATATGTATATATATATATATATATATATATATATATATATATATATATATATATATATATATATATATATATACCATTATTTTCTTTCATATTTGTTAAAAAAAGCTTTTGAATAAGGCTTAATATAAAACGTTTTTATATTAATATTTTAATCTACCAGAAAGGAAATTTTTCCGGGGAACCGTAATAGTGATCCATATTTTGCATGCCCAAACAAATCCGATAAAATCAATTAATCCAAGTAAATTTCATAACATAAATTAATCATTAATTTTATACAATTTTAAAAAGGATGTAGAAACATTTCTCAGCGTTAATTTTGCAAATTATAAGAAAATAATATTCAAGGAATAAAATGCCGTCAAATCCACGGAGTTAAAAACATTTATTTTAAGGAATCTAAATTATTGATGTATCATAATATAACGTGTTTCTGTAAGGACAACTTTTTACTTCAGAAGCACTCTACTGTTAAATAAACAACGATCAAAATTTTTGATAATATCTTATTTTTTTTCTCCCGAAATCTATTGAAGTCAAATCCATTCTAACTATAGTATACGGTCAAATGAATACAAACTATTGTTTTTAGTAACCGCAAAGACTAACTGTACCGCCGATCTGGCACACAGTGATAAAACTGCAGACAAGTCGTTACGCAATAATACATAAATACGCAGCTTCCATATACATAAATACGGGTCCGCCTGTTTGCACTAATAATTTAGTAGTCAAGTAATTGTTTATAGTAAAATAATAGATATTTGTTAGAGAAACTTCATTGATTAAACTTCCACATTTAGACGGTAGATTGTTAATATAAATGTAATATGACTAGTGATATGAATGTGAGTTGTGCAAATGTGTCTCTGCGGGTAACTGCATCATATAACTTTACTGTCTGGGAAAATGACTTTTATACACGTCTATACTTCGGACCTAAATGGAACATAACACATTCAAAATTCCTATCTTTCAGTGTTGTATAGGCAATATTTACTAAATTCACTATCATATCATACTTCCCGCTTAAAGTATAGATTTTTATCAGAATAAACTGTTTTTATAAACAATTTTCAACAGTTAAAAAACTTAGTACGGAGTCACTAACCTATATTTGTAATCAATATTTATTATTTTTGTCATACAGGTTATTGTTTCAGACTGAAACTTCCAATTACTGCTAATAATGGATCAATGCATTGTTCTACAATTTACTACAATGCAAAAACAGTCTCATTTTTATACTTGACGTCTGACTTACATTGAGTGTTAAATTAATTTAAACTATCTAATTAATGACTGGGACACCCTCCTTTTGCATTACGTACTATTTGTATTCAAGGTGATACCTACACATTTGTGAAAGAATTTTCAAATGTGCTCAAATTTGCATTTAGCCTTATTGGAAGAAACCGGGGTATTCAGAACAAATTATTTCAAGAACACTGCAAATTCTCTGTAGAGATATTATGAGTAGAAATTAGAGTCAAACTGATGTAAGACGTACTCGCGACATCAGTTTAGGGCAGTCTAATCGTCATGGAAAACACCATCACCGTACGGAAAAAAGCATGACATCGTAACATGCACATTGTTTACTCCGCAAGGTACTTAGTGTTCTTAAGATTTGTATGTATCAAAAAGTCACCAAATCCTTCAGTAAAACATGTTAATACCATTCAATCGCTTTCTCAAGTCTGAAATATTGATACTGTGCTAGATGAATTGCCATTGCCTCAGTTGCTGATAGAATACATTGCCTCATATTTCTGATTCCTAAGTCGCACACGACCCACTGCGCATTGTAGATCAAAACGGATATCGTCAACGTCTTTTTTTCCAGTTATCCTTCTTAAAACCGCCTTTTGAACTGAAGAGTCTTATTTCATATCTGTGAATCATGATTGAGAGCATTGCGTACCGGGAGTTAACATTGACATACATACACGTGTGCGCATGACATATGCTATATTTTACGTTGCTTCAGATTACCCCATGTTATACTGTTTAGTTAACTTTTACAAATGATGAGTCTATTGACATGGGGCAAGACTTTAGTTGTCTTGAAGTCGGTATTTTAGAGTTTATTGATTTATCTTGTCGGCACTATTCCTGGCCAACTTCAACTGCAGAATCGCCCGTGGCGGCAATTTTGGAAATATTCAAAACTTCTAATTTCCGGCACTATCTCTTTGTTTACCATAAATTTAATCTCTGATAAAATTTAATAAATTCTTTTCTTTACTTATCACGATTCAAAATTCAACAGCTCGTAATAGCCTGATACTACATACATCTAATAACTCTACAACTCCGATGAATTCGCGATTGTCCTGCTATATTCATTTTGAATCAAGCTGGTCATTTTCGCTGATACTTTTGTTAAAATATGAATGTGATGTTCGAAATTAACATACGGTATGATTTCAGTTTTCTGAATACATTTCCTTTATCCTAGAAAATATTTAAAGAATAGGGAGGCTTAAATTGTGATGTTGCAATTTGTTCGGATCTGCAGTAGGAAAGAAAACATAAACATTCTTCTTTTCAACTTATAAATTCTAGCAAAAAATAGTGTAGAATTTTTTTCGTAAATAAATACCTTCTAAAGTTTTGTTTGAAATAACATTACGATTCTTTTCCCACACATTTATTATATTTTTTTCGTCGGCAAATCAGAGTTATTTGTAACAATATTTATTTGTTTAAATAGTGTTAATTTTTGATATATCAAAATTATGCAATAAAATGCATTTTTTCGAGACAATGAAATATATGTTTCCTTTTTCAGTTCAGTTTCATAGGAATTCTTTCCTCAAACAATATCATTTCATGAAATATTTAAAAGAAAAACTTTCTAAGCATTTAAAAAATAATTCACACAAATTCGATACATTTAGATTCCTTTTTCCGAAGAATATTAATTTTTGAAGCTGATAATATATAAATGACGAAGAAAACTTTAAAGGCAAAAATTTTACATATCTATATTTAATGAATGCGTATAAATAAATTGTCAGTATATCTGAGAATCGATTTAAAAGGAATTAATAGATATAAGTAAATAGTATCTTCAAAAATGATACTATTCCAACACATTTATTATATGTTTTTCGTTGGCAAATCAGAGTTATTTGTAACAATATTCATTTGTTTAAATAGTGTTAATTTTTGATATATCAAAATTATGCAATAAAATGCATTTTTTCGAGACAATCAAATATATGTTTCCTTTTTCAGTTCAGTTTCATAGGAATTCTTTCCTCAAACAATATTATTTCATGAAATATTTAAAAGAAAAACTTTCTAAGCATTTAAAAAATAATTCACACAAATTCGATACATTTAGATTCCTTTTTCCGAAGAATATTAATTTTTGAAGCTGATAATATATAAATGACGAAGAAAACTTTAAAGGCAAAAATTTTACGTATCTATATTTAATGAAAGCGTATAAATAAATTGTCATTATATCTGAGAATCGATTTAAAAGGAATGAATAGATATAAGTAAATAGTATCTTCAAAAATGTTTTAAAATTCTAGAATTAAAATTTGCATTTCGAATATTTACAAAATCTCGTTTATTATGCTTTTAATTTGACGTTACTTCGGAATACACTCAGTTTCTTTGTTCACCACAGATGGAAGTTAAAAATAGATAAGGTTGTTAAGTACTCACGCAGTTTGCTACTACATTTTTCTGTCGAAAGCTTAATGAAGATAAAGGATATCAGAGAATAATTGCATAGCGGGCAGTTAATTCTCTCCTTTGTGCTTTAAACAAATGAAGTATTAGGTTTGATGGAATTTCTTTAAGGATTTCACTGATTTTATTTTCTCATTTATTGGTAATGAGTTTGCGAGAAATCCTATGTTATAAAACATCTTGTTTTTTATGGTTTTATATTCAATACCTATGTAACATATGCATGAGTACAATTGTATATTTGTGGATTTTATGAATATAATGTTAAATGTGATCAGAAATTCGGAATGATAGCATATTTAAAACAATCTTTAAAAACAAAAATTAAAGCCTATATGAATGTTTAAAATGAGATCAAAAATGTGTTGATAGCATTTATGACTTTTGACTTCTTAACATTATTAGAATATATCCCTTTTTTTTCCTTAATTAAGTACCTATTAGGTGTATTTTAATGAATAATTTATTACTATATCGTATGAATTCCTATAAAAAAAATTTTTTTGGGGGGGAGGGTCTGCTATTTTGTCGTCTCCTTTTATATGTATGAATTGCTGTTTAGTTATTGTCATTTAACTCTTCAGCGGGCGCGCTCGTGTACAGAGTGCAACATTTTCGTAATTTTGTATAGTTTATTTTTACATGTAAGGTTTGAATGTTCTAAGCAGCTTCTATTTATAGCTACACCCTTTCTAATGCAGGTGTAATTTTCTGACCCTTGTATTATTTTCCATTCATTGGCAGTCGTGATTTAACCGTGGCAAACCAACGATTATTCTAAATTACAATACGACAAAAGCAGGAGTTGATGTACTTGATCAAATGTGCAGCTACTACACGGAATCCCGCATATCACAAAGATGGAAAACCTCATTATTTTTTAGGTTTTTTGGACATAATAGGAATTCATTCGCAAGTTGTCATTAGATCCAATATTCGGATAGTTTTTAAATAAGGCGATTGTATCTGCATTCTTTGACCTTTAATTATAAATATATCTCAATATTGTAAATATTTTATATCTTGTCATAAAACGCAGAATTATTATTTTCAATTTGAAAAAAAAGTTTACTACGAAAGGAATTCTCAAAGTTGAAAGAAACGTTGCACGTTGTGCCATGCGCACCTACTGGTGTACCAAAAATTGGCACGCCCGCTGAAGGGTTAAAGAATAAAAGTCCCATGCTGGGGTCCGTGGTAATGGCCTTATCTGCAAACTACTAACACAGTGTTTAATGCACATTAAAAGTATAGGCTAATTCTTTCCAGATGCCTCCTCTAGGTGGAGGATTAAGATTAAGGATAATAGTTAAAAATGTGTTACTATCCATTGTCCCTATCCATTTCCGGGGGAAATGACTAGGGACACATTTGCTCCTTTCTCTAGGTGTGGACCCAGCATTGGTTATATTATTTTTAATTGTTAGCAGATACCCTAGATAACTGAATGTAGGGATTTACTTAGATACGAAATAAACTTGGCAGTTGTGACGAATTAAATTAATTCACCTAATATTTAAAATCTTCCCAGCCGAGCAGACGAACGCTTGCGCTGTTAACGACCTGAGGGCTGTCGCCCCTTTGTGCACGCATCAGGTGGACTCACGGAGAAGAAAGACAAGTTGGAGCGCGTCGCCAGTCTGTCGGAGAGTTGACATTATAAGTGAATAGGAAATTGTCCCGGCACACGAAAATTGATGACGGTAGCTGAGATGGAAAATCTCGAACCTCCGGCAGCTGAAGTTCCGGCATTAAGGAGCTGGAAAAATGACATCGGCGTTGCAAGAGCCAATGAGAAGAGATACGAATTCTCTGGATGGAGCGTCAGGTTCGAAGATGAGAGAGAGTATTTTTTTAAGTAGTTAGTAAGCTATCTTCTAGAAGTAAGGGATCAACTCCGACCATCCCAGATCATGAATGGCTATAACGAGGACTTGAGAAGTCATCGGTTTTGTTCCCAAGAAGATAATTTTTAGCTTCAGTTAGGAAGCTTGGTTTTATTTTGGAAGATATCGCACGACGAGAACTCATCTGTCCCGATCGTCCAGATCATATACCCTTCCATCGCAGTCATCCCCTATTCAGGAAAAGTTAATCGAGGGCCATGTCGGACTCGATATCGTTTTGTTAGACGAAATTCATCTGGATACTCATCTTAATGGACTCATTGACTTTCTTAGAGCAAATCATCGTTGATCCTGTAAGCATATTTAGCTAACGACCTGTGCATCACAGCATTTTTTTCTCATCTGATTTGTAAATAAATTCGTTAATTTTTCATTTACTTGGCTGTGGCTTTTGTTGATTTGATCGCTACCTCGATCAATACGCCACACAGTGACGAATAATGAAACTGTCCAAAAAGCTGCTGCTGCCAGAATGTCTCTCTACTATCTTCTAATCAGTGTTTCCCAACATTTTTTGAATAGTGACCCACTTCAATGGTTTCCACGTATCCCGCGACTCCCCCCCTCTCTGCGGCCTCCCTACAAATTTTCTTAGAAAAAGCCTTTACAGACACGAAAAAATCCAGTTGATGGCCGAATGGCTAGGGCGCTGGCTTTTGGTTCAGATCCTATGGGTTCGAGTCCCACTGTTGGCATGGAAGTTTGTAGCCGTTCGGAATCGGCTTTAAACTGTAGGTCACGGCCTAATTAGCCCTCGTAAAGCAAAAAGTTGACTGTAGCGCTACAAACTAAACCAAACCATACACGAAGAAAAACTCTAAAATAAATTTTCAGTAATTTAGTTCCAATTAAATGTTTAATTTATGTATGTATGCATGCATGCTTGTATGTATGTAAATTCTTTATTCATCATCCAGTGTAAGACCTTGTGTTTCTTTCCCCTAGAGTGCGGCCCCGGGCATTGATTTATAATTTTGTCACCATAAAGGACACTTATTTATTTGCGTTATACGCTTAGGAAGACTCGGTAACATGGTTTAGTATCCCAAAGACCTCCTAGATTCTCTTTTGCCCTTCGCTTGCCGTGGAATATTAATGGCTTCCATTCCGGATGAAAGTTTCCTGGTTTAGAAATTTTTCATGTATTGTTAACTTGCCGGTTCTGATGGCTTTTTATCTTTTAGTCGACTGCCTTATGCATTCTCCTGAAAGAACGTTCAGCTGTTATATCATAAGCAAGATAAACATTTTTACTCACGGATTTGATGAAAATTTGCAGTTAAGAGTAACCTCAAAACTGCTCTCTGATAGGCCCCTGGCTGGTTGTTGGGCCGACCCTTTGAGTGAATTCAATTGTGTCTCTTTCTTTCGGAATACTCATGATTCTATTTTTTTTCTTTTTCAAATTCGAAATTTTTTTTCATCCTATACTCTCTTGCGATAAGGGATTAAGTTATAAAATTTGTTAATAGGTACTCTAATAAGTTAATGCCACCTTCCTATGTCGTTTTTTGCTAGTATTTAAAATGTTATATTGTGAATTGTATCTTTAGTTTTAACGGTGTTTGATTCAACTTTATATTATAGTTAGCTAAAGGTATTGTTGAGGCCAAGCGGCCTATGGTGTACTTTTTTCCATTACTAGATATTTTTTTAATTCCTTTTTTCTTTTTTAGCAAAAATTTCGTTGTGATAACGAAACTGCACGAAATTTTAAATTGCAGACAATCCAAAACCTTATACTTTCTTCTTCACGGTAGATTGTTTTCTCTTTCTTTCGAAACCTCCTTTCGAAGAACCCTGGACCAGGTTTGTAGTCCAGAAATTCCGCACTCATTGAGAGATCTCGAATTCGATTCGATTTGGCGTGTGGGAATTTACGTTTGGATGTCCAAAAAGCAACATGAAGTAAAAAGTGTGCGTATACATGCAGCGAACAAAGGGTAACGAAATAAATGGACCACATTTCAGCGAACAAATTCGGCGTAGAGTAAAATAAGGTCGGCATAATAACAAATCGGATTGTCGCTCAGATTGTCCGACGAATTTCTTGTGAAACCATTCTTTCATTTTCCTGTTGTGAATTGCTGCGGTGAGTTCTTTTTTATAGCTTTTCTGAGTTAGATTTCTAAAGTAAATGCAATTTCTAGAAGTATGTCTTCACACTAAAAGTTAATTATAACAAGTACAGCGTGTAATGTTCTTGCTCAGCAGCCGAAGATGAGAGAAAAAAAGACATTGTCTCTCAACATCAGTTTGTAAAAGTAGGGGATATTATAGAGGTACCAACTCAATACGTGATCTGGCAGGCGAAAATGAATATGGACGTTTCCGATATCTGCGGATGAAGTCCACCAATTCCGAGAATTTTTCGAATCATATTGGTCTCAAAATTGTAAAAAAAAAATAAATAAATACGTCATTTAGAAGAACAATACCTGTCACAGAAAAGTTACTAATGACTCAAAGGGAATTTCGATGTAAAAAGTTAAGAATATTCCAGGATAAGCTGTGAGCTCTGTACATTGTGGCGACCAGAGAAGGTCAGAGTTTGCGTACACACTCAGAGATGAATCGGACTTTGAGACGTATGCGATGTGCGATTTGCGTTTGACCTGCTTGCATTCCGGTGAGGAGAAATTGCTGATGAATGGTAGTCTACTAGTGGTTCTCCTTGTAACATCAAGTTTCCTGTGTATTTTTATTATACTTTATTTTTCGTACTGTGGGTTCATCTGTTAAAATTCTATTACAAATTGTTATGGATGACTGTGTTCTTTCTCTCTTAACCCAGCCTAATAAATAAGTTTGTAATTTTTAAAATGTAGTGCGGGGTATTTTCACACAACAACTAGTATTTTTGCACAAGTCTTACTACTCACCCTACAACACGTACATCTAAGGGCGGTTAACGAAGAGTAACGAACTTCCGATACTTAACGATAGAAAACGATACATAACCTAGTGGACGAACTTCGGCAAAGGCAAACAAATGCGCTCGGGGGTATCCGTTGTTTTACATTTACATTTAGCGAACAACTTCTTTCGTTACTCTTTGTTAGCTGTATATAAACGCGCCAGAAGATTTCTCGAGAAAGATCGCAATGTTGCAATTCAAAGTGGGGTAATATTCCGATTTCATATACCAAGCGACGCCAAAAGCACAGTGTTGGAATAATGAAAAATAATTTTCATCCAACGAGTCTACGGCAGAAATATTTCACTATAAATAGAAAAATAAAATAATAAAGTAGTGGAGTAGAATAAAAGCAGGAGATAATTAATCTAACTTAAGGTGATTAATAATGTTTACGTTGAAAATGTCATTTTTTGACTATTTTAGTCAATTTAGTTTTTTGGAAGAATCGTGTGATTCAATCTTTTCTTTTTTCAAAGCCGTTTTGATTTTCATTCTACATCAATTAGAGGCAGAGTTATAGCTATTTAAAAAAGCATCTTCTGCTACAAAATTGAAGTGACAAACAATTTTAAATGCGTTTTTCTCAGAATTATGTTTTTTAGCACAAATCTCTACCGTTATCATGATATCTCATATAATAATGTATATAATTTGATAAAATTTTCAGGAAATGTTTTAGATGCTAATGTTAAGGGGATGGTGGACATTTCAAAACGATTTTTGAAATTTTTACCACAGAGATATGAAATTTTGTATATATATTCATTAAAGTATAAAAATAATAAACACCTTATAAAATTTTATAAATATTTTTAAAAAAATATTTTATAATTAAAAAATTTAAATTAAATTACCCTTCTTTAAAATGCTCCTTGCGACTCAATTTTAAACTTTTCCCCTTAATTTTGCATTTATATTGCTTATAAATACTTTCCGAACAAAGTTATGTATTTTTTTGTACTTTCGTTGAATAGTTAGTTTTTAGAAAATATTTTTATGCTTGTACTCTGAATTTTCGCGAATTTTTTTTACTTTTCTACACTAAAGTTAAACTTTTATAACCTAAATGACCTCGAATCCTAAAATGGATACATAACTTTATTTTGATGCATTACAGGAATCTTTATTATAAATTTCATAAAATTTCGTCAAAAATTATGACGCGAGGAGCATTTTAAAGACTTGCAAATCTGGAAATTTCTCATTTTGAGAAAAAGTCATTTAAAATATAATTTTTTATCTACCTTTAATACTTACTACTCTAAAGCCACCAATTTTTCATTTTTCTTTTCACTACACATTTTAAAGGCATTTCATTCCAATATTTACATGTTTTTAAAATATTAATACACCCCCCAAAACAATTCCAATTTTTGCTCGATTTTTGGCAATTTGAAAGTCCACCATCCCCTTAATGAAAAGACGCACAATAATGGATGTATAATAAATAGTTTTTTATTTGGGGTTGTTTTTTAAGGAAAGGAATGACGAATCGAGGAACATTTTCATATTGGAACATAAAATTGTGTATTATTTTTGAATTTTAAAATTATTCTTAGATTGTGGGTCATTTTGAAGATAACTGTCATATGTATCACGTGTGAGAAGGAAATTAAGATAATAGCATTAGAATTTTATGCAGAGTGATAGGCGTTTTAGCTAAATTTCTTTAAAAATTGCTTCAAACTAACCAATTTATAAAAAAAGTTTTTAAATGTAAGTTTTGGTTCCTTTTTTAATTTGTAAGTGCTATTTTACCATAAAAGACCAAAAAATCCTTTAAAAATGATTTAAAAAATTAACTCCGAACGTAGGCAGTCACCTTAAGGCTTTGCAAAATTGTAATAAATAGAAAAATATCGGAGGAAATTAAAGAAATATTAAAATTTAATAAAAGAGAGAACTCTTAGCAGGAATTATCAAAATAAAGAAAGAAAAATGCAATAAGTATAATGATATGGGCAAAAGAGTATAAAAAGGGGTTAAACACCAGACATAGCAAAATTAGAAGATTAAAAATATTAATGCGTAGACTATAAAAACTTTATGACTAATCATTAAATCATAGTTTTACGTAATTGACTTTAAAATATTTATTCAAAAATGGCTTCGGTGCTTTTCTTCTATTTTATATGCAAGAAAATGTTAAAAGATGTTTTTGAATATCGACCGAATATAATTTCACGCATAACCTAAAATACAAGACATATTCTCTACGATCACATTAGGCAGATCCTAAAGCTAATTTTTTATGTAGATAATTATGAAAACCGATTTTGCACTTTGAATTTCAAACTGTCTGTATTTTCAGCAAATTTTATGAAAAACTGCTAAAGCCTACTGATAAAGATTTCTCTAAACCTGTCTTCTGGAAATGACTAATCCACCCATAAACAAATTTTCTTAATTATTCGTCTATTTTTTGTTCCGTCATTCTCTTCTCTTCAAAATTCCTTCCTCATACGATCCTTCATTCTATTCTCTTCGCTCTCTTCTCATTCCTATTATTTTATTTTGTGTTATCAAGATGAACTAGTTTTTTATTTAATTTACTTTTATTTTTTATCCGATCAATATAAAGTTTGTAATCTACATGCATAAAACAGTTCCATAACTGACTGACTGACTGACTGACTGACAGATAACTTACAGACCAAACCGTTGGATCTAAAGGGCTGAAATTTTGCATGGCGATACTTATTATAGTGTAGGGGTGCACTAAGAAAGATTAAAAAAATTATTCTTAGATTTGTTAAAATTAAATTTTAAAGCTGTTTTTGTAACTTTTTTTAAGCTTGAATTTAAAATAATAATTTGAGGGTTATAAAATTTGTATCACGAGAAAGATCATAAAATGCCTTTAAAATGAAATCTTTTTAGAATCTTTGCCTTCATTTTCTGATTTTTGGTGAATTAAGATTAAATTTTAAAATTTAATTTATTAAAAGCTGATCACGTGGTTTCTTTTCTTTTTGTGATACTTTAAATTATTTTTGCATCACGTGCATAACAACGAAATAAATTGAAATTTTTTTTTCTATCTTAAGCGGCAAACGATTGGACATTATCAATAAAATATTAAAATACAGTAAAAGAAATGTTCCTCAAACTCTACTATATTAACTGTACTATATTCTTTAGTGTGTTCTATTAGATTTATAGTCAGTATTTTCTTCTTCATTATTTTGTCTATAAATTATCCATTACGATTTTTGTATAAATATATATATATATATATATATATATATATATTTTTGGCATTAACTACATACATTGACCGTTGTAATTAATTTGAATGTACTCCGTAGCGAAGCACAGGTATTCAGCTAGTTTCTTATAAATTACTACAATTATATATGGACTATTTTAAATTATTTTAAAATATATAAATTCTATATTTTATTCTGTCATAAATGAGAAAGATTTTTAACCACTATTTCCTTACATTAGTAATTTCTGTTTTAAATTTTAAGGGTTATTATTATTCTTTTCTACAGTATTCTCTCAACTTTAATCAATGTAGCTCACCAGTGTGATATCAACGCATTGGCGATAAAATCAAGTGGTTAGATATGACACGATCGTTAAATTTATTGATACATTTTTCTTGAAGTATTTTTGTTGAAAAGAGACATGTTACATCTAAACTATTCTTTGAAATACAATGACTCTGCTATGTCGTGAGATAATCTTTTATGAAGTATTTGGCGTTTAAAATATGCTTCTACATATTAACATAGTTTTATTCTTCATTGTCGTGTAAATGAGATTTTCTTTAGGGAATACATATTCATTGCTAGGGTTAATATGAGAAACTAAGTATATTACTGAATAGACACTTATTTCTTTCTCTCGGAAAATAAAATTAGGAAAATTCAGCGGAAATATAGCAGGAATTAGACAAAATCTTCGCTACACTAATTGAACATATTGTGATAGGAAATATTTTACTTTTATGGTTTTGAGTGTGTGTATTTGCAAAAATTATGCTTATAATATGTGTGTGAAATAGGTTAAGTCACGAGAGTTTATTTTTATTTTTCATAGCTGATCTTCCACAGAATGTTGGGTGGCAACTGGAATGCATGGCCCTGTATACAATTGTAAAGATTTCTTACAGTAATCTCATTGAATAACTATAGATCTTTTTTTTGTACTTAGTTTAAATAAAGCGATAAATTTTTAGCCCACCTTCATAGTGTTGTAAGGACTTTGCATTAAATAAAAGACTGTCAGCCTTTTTTTGTTTAATGCTTTAATCGCATTACTCGAATAAATACAGGCTATTTACAATATATACACTCATGGACAAAAAAGTTAGCGCACCAAGAAGGAGTCGTCAAAATGAAACGAAATTTTACATACGTAATGACTACTTTGATATAAGTAAATGATAAGAAAATCAAAGAAAAAGGATAATTTATTTCAGAGAAAAAGGCAAAAGAACGGAGGAGTTAATACTCCGTTGGACCCCCTCTAGCGCGAATGCACGATGCGATACGATCGGGTATTGAGTCATACAAGTTCTGTATGATGTCTTGAGACATTTCGTTCCATATTTGCTGTAACCTTGCCTCCAGTTCGTTCAAACTCGTGGGATGCCCAACTCGTCGTCCCAAATGATCCCAGATATGCTCGATTGGAGACAGATCTGGGGATCGGGCAGGCCAATGAAGGGTAGTAACAGTGCGGAGACAGTCTTGTGACACCCTTGCCGTATGAGGCCGAGCATTGTCTTGTTGAAAAATGGCTCCTGGGAGCCGTTGCATGAGTGGTAACACATGTGGTTGCAGGATTTCATGAACATACCGCTGGGCTATCATGGTGCCACGGAACAATACTAGGGGTGACCGTGTATTATAGGAAGTGGCACCCCATACCATTACACCAGCTGTGGGAGCGATGTGTCGCTGTACACCAAATGCAGGATTGAAGCGTTCACCACGGGCTCTCCACACACGAACAGGATTGGCATCACTGCCGAGATTGAATCTGGATTCGTCACTAAAGACGACCTGGTTCCATTCCGCTGCAGTCCAGTTTTCTCGTACGCAGCAAAACTCCAAACGGAGGCGCCGATGGGTGGGCGTCAAGGGCAGCACACGTAATGGGCGCCGCGATACCAACTGTCCTTCAGCCAGGCGCCTTCGTATGGTTCGAGAAGACACAGAGGCCCCTAGTGTAGGTGCTACCTGTGCCTGACAGGACCGGAAACCTGTTCTGTTACCGGAGAGAAATATCGCCACATGTTGAACAGCTTTGTCATTCCGGCACTTCAGCAATGACAATACCTGGGGGAAATCATTTTCATGCAAGATGGAGCCCCTCCACACGTTGCTGTACGGGTGCAACAGCTGCTACGACAGAAATTCACAACAGAAAGAGTCATTAGCCGCTACTTTCCTACTTCATGGCCACCTCGGTCACCTGATCTTACCCCATGCGACTTCTGGCTATGGGGTTAGCTTAAGTTCAAGGGCTATCGAGGAGTGGTCCAGGACCTGGCTACGTTGAACTATAACATATCACGGACTGTACGGGAGATTCCTGCAGACATGTTACTTTCTGCTGTTGTGCATACTGTGCACAGAATGCAATATGTGGTACACAACAACGGCAGCCACATTGAACCTCATTTGAATGCAAAATAAAAGGTAATTCCCGTATTGATTTGCATTTGTTAACACTATTTTCTATTATACAGCGCCAAATATTCCCCTAGCGGTGACTTTTGGAACTAATTTATTTTTTCGCGGAATCCTTCGTCCCCCGTCTTGTTTAATCTTCCTACAAAATGTGGCGTCATTCTCGCAAATAGATCGCGCTACAGAACACTGTGAGTACTGTCAGTTTAATTATGGCCACCCAGTATATATATATATATATATATATATATATATATATAACATTATAAGTTGAATCTCGTCTATTTCTATAATTCGGGTCCCCACATATGTTAAGAGAGGTCCCTTTTCTCAGAATAGCCCACCCAACAGCATGTGAACATCTGCAAATTCCAGTGGGACAAACACCACAATAAATTCTTTTCAGTTGATAGGAATATAGAGCCGTGCCGTCCAGAAGGAATAACAAAACCCCGTCTCTAGTCATCTAAAATCCGCAGTTCACAATATCTCAGAGATAATGGCTGCAGGTGCCAGAGATAAAGTGATCAAAAGTGTCAAACAATACCATAAAATAAAACGCATCCAATTTGCTTCTTAGAAGTATAGCAACCGCACCACCCACGAAAAACATCTGTCTTCATGTAAACAGTCGCTGACTTTTTGGTACAGCGCCTGACTAAGAGAGCAGGCATTCTGTTGTTGGCTCTGTATGTGAAAAGACATGTATGTTTCGCGTCATGCTAGAAGGACGCTCTGATATCCGCTATCAACTCTTGCGAAATAAAGAACTGCAATTTTAAAAGAATTGTTCATCTTCCTTTGTGCATATTGTGTGTTATTATGGAAAGTCATGTGCTGAAATGCCACAAGTAGACAGGACAATACTTTGCGAAGGAACACCTAATGGATTTTAAATGACTAGAGACGGGGTTTTGTTACTCCTTCTGGGCGGCACGGCTCTATATTCTTATCAACTGAAAATAATTTATTGTGGTGTTCGTCCCACTGGAATTTGCAGATGTTCACTTGCTGTTGGGTGGGCTATTCTGAGTAAGGGGACTTCTCTTAACAGATGTGGGGACCCGAATTTTAGAAATAGACGAGATTCAACTTATAATGTCACACACACACACACACACACACACACACACACACACACTTGAGTTGTCACTGCGCTCATTCAAGTCTATCTAGGCCCGTTAATATCTCCTTGTCTCCGGCTCCAGCGTCACTCTGACAAACTTCGTCTCTGAATCTCTGAATCTCAGCAACAATGAATCCCCGTTCAGTGACTTTATATACCACTGCTGAACGTTCTCAAAAGTTCTGGAAAACGCCGCCGCCTTTCTTTATTTAATTACGTTCCCAGACGACTGGGAGCCTACGGTCAGCAATTTCCTTTCTGTAGCTGATGAATTGCTGTGTGAGCGGTCGGTAGCACTTCAGGCCATTATGTCGCCAGGAGACAGTCTGTCTGCAGCCGTCCAAATCAATTATGTGCACAAACCGCGCGTTGATTGGTCTTTCCGGAATTTTCCCCTTTCCGGAATTTTCGCAAAAAATTCGCTATTGTACGGGAGTCGTTAGAGTGTTCATAAGCATGATGTGACTCAGGATTCTTATTTATCTGTACCTTGAACAAAAGATAAAAAATTATTTTAGTTAGTTCGTTGGGAACGATGCGGTCATTTTTGGTTTCACAAGGACTAATTATATCGGGGCCTACTGCTCAAAACCGATTCAAAACTGCGATAAACATCCATGCTAATGATGAGATTGCGAATTCACAGACACTGGAACCGAATGCAAGACACCTGAGCCCATTCGGCCATCGCCTGGGGATAAAAAACCGAGAGAAGAGCCAATTTTATGACTCAACCAAATAAAATATACAGAGCTTGTTGGAAGCTTTAGAAGCCTCGAAATGCTATATAGCATGTATCTATTATGTTCACCTAGAATGGTTCGATCTCGTAAAGTTTCCTCCTCGTTAATTAAGAAGGACATAACTGTTGCTAAACTAATTACGATGAAAATTCCGTAAAAGGACAGGCGGTTAAACCTCGAATTTCATGAATTTACAGGTAAGAAATAAGATTAAATTGAAGTTATAAAGGATTTTCTTTGGTTATTTCAAGCATAATACTTTTATAAAAATACTAGCTGAAAACCCGCACTTCGCTATGGGGCACATTCAAATTAAATACAACGGTCAATGTATGCAATTAATGCCAAAAAAAATAAATACATCTATATATGTAAAATAAATACGACGATCAATGTATACAATTGATGTAATATATATATATATATATATATATATTTATAAAAAAAATCGTAAGATATATTTTTATAGACAAAATAATATAGAAGAAAATATTCAAATTAAATATAATAGGACATACTAAAGTCTATAGTACAGTTTGAGGAATATATCTTTTACTGGATTTTAATATTTTTTTGTATAATGTCCAATCGTCTGCCGCATTAGCAAGGGAAAAATACATTTTTGTCTATTTCATTGTTATGGACGTGACGATAAATTTATTTAAAGTACCAGAAAAGTATCCCGTTCCCAGAATTTAATAAATTAAATTCTAAAAGTTAATCTTTAAAAATTCATCAAAAATCAGAAAATGGAGGTAAAGATTCGAAAAAGATTTCATTTTAAAGGAATTTTTATGATCTTTCTTGTGATATAAATTTCATTACCCTCAAATTATTATTTGAAATGCAAGCTTTAAAAAAGTTACCTAAAGAGCTTAAAAATTTAATTTTAAAAAATTTAGGAAGAATTTTTCAAAAATATTTCTTAGTGCACCCCTTCACTATAAGAAGAATCGCCATGCAAAATTTTAGCCCTTTAGGTCCTGCGGTTTAGTCTGTGCTTTTTATGTCAGTCAGTCAGTTACGGAACTGTTTTATTTAGATTAAGGTTTATATATAT
This sequence comes from Dolomedes plantarius, assembly GCA_907164885.2. Taxonomy (NCBI): domain Eukaryota; kingdom Metazoa; phylum Arthropoda; class Arachnida; order Araneae; family Dolomedidae; genus Dolomedes; species Dolomedes plantarius. The sequence continues at coordinate 42,612,995 of OU015498.1, forward strand.
AGATTACGGTTTTTTAAACAAAGTAAAACACTTTTGAAACAGCAAAACACTAACATTATGTATTATGTTTAATTGCAATTTTTCACTAAATAGCAATTTTCATATGTTCAACTAAATTTCTATTATCTCGCAATATAGAAAACCTGTATTCACAAACAGCCAATAAAATTAATTTGACTTGCGGTAAATGAACAAATCTTTACAAATTCAAGTAGCTATTACAACAGAGAATCATCTAATAGCTTGTGTCATAGTTTGTTTTTACCACCACTATTGCCACTTTTTAGAATGGTAAATGTCGACTTTAGATTTTGACTGAATATGCTATTATAATGCAGAAGTGGTTTCTTTTGATATGTTCTCTTCGCGTAGTAAAATTCTTTGTATTTGACACTATGATAAATTTGTGTCATGTTTTACTGCTCTGACTGTCACTCAATGAAGCCTGATAGATGAATCAGTATGATTATATTCTTAGAAATATGAACATAATGATTGAATTAGTCAAGGGGATTATATCCTACCGAATTTAACTATTTTTAACGAGGTCTTTATGAATTTGTATACTTGTGCTGCTATCTAGGTCATGTACGTACATTTATTGCATAGGATGGTCAGAATAGGCGCTTGGCCTGCTCTAGAGGTTTTGATCAAAAAATTAAAAAGATGTAAGGAAGTGATAAACAGCTTAGTTTCCAAACAATAAATTGAATTACTTCAAAAAATTATTTTAGCATTTAAAACTATTAAAACGTTATAACATTTTTAATATATTTTATACATGCTCTCAAAGAGTGTTTATTTACAATAGAGTATACCTGTATATTAAACTATAAAAACCGTAATAAAAGTTTCGTGTTCATGACCTAAAGATATTACCAGCTTTTCTGTTTCTAATTTTAACTTCATAACAATGTACAGCGGAGTTCTGTTATAAATGATGACACATATGGAAGTCATTTTTTATACACTTTCCGTTTTAAACAGATACTATGTCGCTATACTAAAAGGAAAAGAAAAGGACCAAAACGATTAACAATTTTGTAAGTTGTGGCAGATCAAAGAAACAGTAGCAAAAATACATGATATTCAAATATTTATATATTTCTAAACTTAGAAAGCCTTTGTCTTTACATGCATTACGCTCTTTACTGTAAATATGTAATACAATGCATATCTAATAACAATCTGTCTACATTTTTGTATCAGAAATGTAATGAAAATCAACATCTCTTAATTTGTGTATACGACACCCGAATTTATATATATATATATATATATATATATATATATATATATATATATATATATATGTATCCACTTTTCAGCAAAAGAATAGCTGTTTATTGTGGAGAGAGTTTTTGAATTTTACATTAATTTAGGAAATTAATTTAAAACATGCATCCTACATTGTTTTAAAACACTAGAGCTTTAGAAATAGATTAGAATAGAAATATAATCTAAAACTGCATCTGATTAACTGCATTATTTGAATTAATTTACCAGGCAAACAATGTTATAAATTTTAAACCTCTGCTTCTAAGACATGTGAATTGTGACTTTTTAAAACCAAAGCAAATCCTTTTGTTTCTTCACAGCCTAACACGTTCTCATTAAAAATTTATAAACCCCTTCAAAAGGCTTTTAGAAAGGCTTTGATTACAAATAGCTGCTTAAGGAGAGATATAAAGCACTTTATGTGGAAACAAATTATCATTCAATTTTTTTTCGCTTAGAGGATAATAAAGAGAGATACCCGTGTACTTTTTATCTTCTCGAAATATGCATTTAAAATGTTCCTCTCTAGCGCCATAAAAATGGGAAAGATTTCTTTCATAATTAAATTTTATTTGTTTAAAGACGTTAATTACTGGAGCGAGAAATAAGATACTTTTGGCAAAAATATTTTTGAAATGCTTTTAGCTTCCTACGGTTTTCTTCGTGTCATTTGAAAATTTTAACATCTTTCATGGGAGTACTGTTTGCTTTCATTATCATAAGAAATGACAAACAGGGGGAGGGGAGTATAGAGATTTCATTTAATGAAATTTAATTATTTATTTAACAAAATAAATATTTCTGTGTTACATACTTGAGTGCGTATGTAACAAAGCATTTCTTACGTTGGATTTCACTGTCAAATTTCTTTATTTGTGAAATAAGCGGGATGGGAATATGCGGCAATCTAAATTGGTAGGACCACACAGCCTGAATTGTGAGCAGGATTTATGACTCCGATGCTTCGGGGCGCCTGTGAGCAGGGCGTTGGTAGCGTGCAACAACACGGGCAATAAAACCATAAAAAAAGTAAAGAGGACAGCAGCTATATATCAAAGATCAAAGATTAGGAAACAAGTGCATGGGGAGTTGAGAAATTTCCCAGACGAGGAGAGGACAACATAATTCCCAACATAATTCAAATGCAAAACATAAAACATGAACCAACCTATGAACAAGGTGGCTCATCCGCCAGCAGAATCAAGAGGCGGTGCGAGCGAATAGGAAGCCAAGAAGGCACGAACCAATAAAAAAAGGAAAGAAATATATATACAGGGTAAAGCATGTTAGAAAAAGCCCCACTTACTATAATAAAACATGAAATAAAAAACTAAGCTGCTACAAGGGCTACGAGACTTCTAAAAAATTTACGCAAGATTGAATGCCCAGCGAAGGTTCGCAAATCAAGCTGAAGTGCAACTGAGTGATAAACGAAATAGAAAGGATGGAGAGACGACTGATGCGGCCTGGCCACAACTTAAACGAGAATGTATATACCCGCCTATAACTACCAATTGATGAAGGATACTACAGACGTCGAAGCTGAGTAATCAGAGTTTCAAAACAACGAAAAACTACGTGAGCATCCGAGGTGAACCCGCGTATGACGGAGACCGCTACCGACTGATCCGCAAATGGACAGTTTACATCACAGAGGTATTCCTGATTGATCATCGACCTACGAGAGCCCGAACTCTGTGTGTTACGATATCCAGAACTTTCCCTGTAGTAATATAGTGTAGTAATGTAGTGCTGTGAGATCTGTGTTGACAGAACTGTGCGCACGGTGAAATACTAACGTTAATCCGACCATTTGTATACAAGTGATGGGAACGAGCAGTAACTACAGTGACAACCGCCTAATGGTGAGCATTTTTAACGATGTTTAATTCACATCCAACGCATAATACATACTCGCCACTTAACCCACAAGGGTCGGCATTGTTCAATTGTAGAAATACGATTTAATAATTAAAAAAGAATATATGTTCTTGATTGATTCTGTGTTTAAATTGCTGTGAGATGTTAGCATGATGCTATTTGTTGAAGCTATATATATATATATATGTATGAAAATAAATTTTATATATGTAATCAAAGTGTCTTTATTGAGAGTTGTAACCCCTGACTTAAATGTGGATTGAAAGAGAATTGGTCGCAACTCGACATAACTAGCCTCACGATCATAGCATAATAAACCCAGATGGGTTATTACAATTTGGCAACGAAAGATGTGATTTGTTTACTTCTCTCGTACAAGTATTTGTTCTTTAAATGCTTAAATTTTCTTCCAGACTTTTAAAGTGTTTAATAAAAAAGATTTATTTATGAGGAATGCATAGAAAATTGCTAGAGTTTTTTTTTTTTTTTTTTTTTGCTTTACAAGTACTATATCTATATAGAAAACATAAAATTTATGCCATAAATACTGAAATATATTTATTAGGAAGGAAAATTTATAGATTCTTAATTGGATGAAAATAAACTTAAACATATACCAGGGTAAAAATTTAAAACTTTGTCTTTTAATCCAGTCACCCAACTAGTGTGGTACAACGCAGGCAAACATATTGTGTCCATTACTTTTCAAATTTATGGGCCGTGGCGGCCTTGTGGTAAGCTTTCAGAGCTAAGGGGCGATCAGAGCTAAGGGTGGTCGGATCGAATCCCGGCGCACGCCACTAAAATATCTCCGTTCGTGTCATCTTTTCATAGGGAGCAATGCCGGTCCACCTATATGGTACTTCCACAATAAAATGGTGAGCAAAAACTGTGGTGAATAATAACAGGTGAATGTCTATCCGACAAAGTTGCCTAAAAAAAAAAATTCAAATTTGCATTGATTGTGCATTTCAACTTCCTCATGCCGATATTTAAGGTTAATACCTGAAAATCAATCAGTATTGTATTCTGATCTCCACAATTTTATTTGTGCTATGAAGGAATACATTCAATTATCATTTTCTTGTATTGAAAACACAGGGTGATGGACGAATAGCTAGGACGTTGACATCAGTACCAGAGTCTTTGGGTTCGAGTACCACTCTTGCCATGGACGTTTTTAGCCGTTCGTAATCGGTTTTAAGCAGTAAGTTCCGGTCTAAAGAGCCCTCGTGTAGCAAAAATTGACCATAATGCTCCAAACCAAACCTGCCCTATACTGGAAACACATAGAGTGGGAAGCGAAGAATTTAGTTCCAAACTAACTTTTTAAAACCGTGCTAAAGATTGCAACCGTCCAAAGAATTGCAATTGATAAACACTCTTTTATACTTGCTTAGACTATACGATATCCTTATACACAGAGTTTTTAACGTATAAATAATTTTTAGTTCCCATCGTGACTTACGGATGTTCCATTGGGACTGAGACATGGAAATTCTGTTAAAAGTCCTGGCTTTCATAATAGCCTCTCTTCCTTACAAAAAGAGGTGCAAACTTTTATATATATATGAGACGTGGCTCTTACACCACATAACTTTTTTCTAATCTAATTACTCCAAATTGCAGTCATCATCAATAGGCCAGTGAAATAACTACTACTTAAATAAAATTAAGGACTTTTTTTATCAACATTTATTATAACTCAATCCAACTCGCTATTTCCCTTCATCTCTCAGCTCACGACGCGCGTCCACATAGTACGGCGAAAAAACCTAATCTACCTTTGTTCTTTTCGAGCGTTATCAAAAAACGCGCCTAAATTACGTGGGCGTTCAGTGTCTCATGATCGCTGACTCAGTGTCACGCGCTAACAAACCAGTACGTGGAATTCCATAGACAATATCCAAAGACAGCTACTTCCTATTGGAAGAATAAACTGTTTCTGAAAAATTTATTCACATCTAATTTCTTGCGGGGTCTTCAGACTCGTACATCTTTAAAAAGTTGGAGGAGGGTAAGCTTTTCTTTTATACCTGATAAACTAAGACGTGATACAGTTGCGGCCTTCCGTATGTCTACGGACACGATTACCTCGCCGCCCATATGCTCCGCATAGGCATTTCAACCAAGCCATTTTGCCCACTATGTGATTCCGGAGAAGTAGTGGAAAGGGACTACCTGCTCCGACGTGGGGCTCTTCGCGGATTTACATAGGTGTCGAGATATTGGGAAGCAAGAACGCTCCTAGGGCAATGACTTTGATCTTTTGTTTTTATTTCATCATTCGTTTGTAATCTCTTTTGCCTTGCCATTGGAAATAAAAAAAATAATCGTTATTATGTTTGCCTAACTCCTCAGAACGTAAGCGTTTCAAAATAATATAAATTTTAGGCCATTCCTCCCGTGGAATTGAAAAAAAAATAATTGTTTCTTTGCGATCAAGAAACTATCTAAATTTTCTTGGTATGCATTATAACACGGAGGACATTTTTAAGTAAGTAGTCTTCAATGGGTGAATTATAATAAGTTTTGGAGAGCGTAAGATATCAATAAGCCTCTTGGACTTGAAATATCACAAAACATGTTTTGTCTTTATGTCAGGTTTGAGCTTGCCAACCAAAATATTTTTTCCAGATTCGTTATGCACTGAGTTTGGGTTATGTAGCGAGCTCTCATGGATTCCCTAATTATTTCCTGCACCATTTTACTGAGCATTGTCAGAGATCATGATAATATTTATTCATGGTTAGGAAAAGAAGATTTTGTTGGCAAGCTGTTCATTTACTGCCTCGGGCTCATTATTCATCGGTACTTTGGATTGAAGCAACATTTTTGGAACGAAGTTCTTTTACGCGGTGTACAGTAGAGTGAACTGGCAGAAATCGTCACGTAAGGAAAAAGCGTTATGCCCCCTCCAGGCGACCTTTCCCTCTCTTTCTCTTTTTTAGTGGCTTTTGCATCATCGGGATGGCGTGGTGCTATCGGCTTGGTCTGGAGTGTGACAGTACCCGAGTTTGGGCATCGGCGGTTCTGTCAGGTTTATTGGGTGATTCCCTGGTATTTTTGTGTTTGGCCATTGGTTATTTTATTTGTTATTGTTTTAATTCACACGGGATTTATATTGTGTCATTATTGCAATTTTATAATGGAAAGTCGAGAAACAGAAACTGCGGTTGTATATGTGTGTGTTTGTGCGAGTATCGGGATTCGAGCAGCAAGCATTGTGCGCGGTCAGCTGTATAACCTCAATTCTAAACACGCGTAAATGTTATTTAAACATATTTTTTGTTTGTTATTGTTTTAATTCACACGGGATTTATATTGTGTCATTAATTTATTTTTGATGGTCATTAAATAATAAAATTAATCCGATTAAAAATTATGCTAGGTAACATCTAAATCAAAATAATCAATTTACATATTAAAATTTTTAATTTTAATAAAAACATTTATATTTCTTTTGACTTCTTTGGTATTGTCCGAACAACCTTAATAACAATAAAAAATTATATTAATTTTTATTAATTTTTTAGAAAACAATTGCTGAACGTGCTAAAAGATATAGAGATAAATTGAAATTAAAAAAGCATTGTGCTGAACTTGACTCAGTTCTATCATTTAAAGAAGATTCATTACCGACGGCATTAATCGAAATTAATAAAGAAACTAATCATCGCCATGATACAAACAGTGAAGAATTAATCTATAGTCAGTTTCAAATTCAACAACCAATAAATATAGAAGCTCAGCAAGTAATAAGTCCAAATTTTACATCATTTCAAGCCCCATACGAGAAACATGATGAATGTTCAACGCCAAACGTCCTATTACATCATGAAATAGACATTGCTGGCGACGGTAACTGCCTTTTTTCATCCCTCATAAGAATTTTGCATCTTCAAATATCTACATGAGTCCTTCGACAGCAACTTTATAATTCATCCTACTTAAATGCTTGTCAAAATCCAATTAGTGCAAAGAGTATACTAAGTAGTGAATTTGAATACGGAGATTTAGATTGTTTATTCATATTTCCCAGAACATACAATCAAAATATATGCGTGCACTTTCATTATTTTAATAATAATACAAAAATAGAAGTTGTTCGTGTTTGTCATTTTAAAAATACACTAATATAATTAATAGAAATCTACATATTAAATCACGCTTAGAGTTGAAAAATAACGTACGGAACTTCGTTCCTGACGGGAGTCCCCGGACCGCATAATTTTTTATTTTGAATTTCTTTTGTTTCAGAAATATCTAATTCGGTTGATCATTTGTATACAATAGAAAGTAAAACTCTTGCGTAAGGTTCTACTTGACTCTTGGGTTTTCTGTTAATTATATACTACGCATTTCTTAAAATTAAAATTTTACTATTTGACTCGCTTTTATGCAATCTAATACTGAGTTCCGAAGAGAGTCAGATTTAATCCTAAGGTTTTGCTATAGTGAGAGAAGCAAATATGTATAATATGGTTGATAAAATCAGACAATAAGCGATTGTAAAATATTTCACAAAATTCTTGAGCCTGTACTTGGCTGGGAGAACCTCATAATACTGCTAAAACATATACACATAAAGAACAAATTTCGTTGTATATAATTTTATGCATAAGATCTGCTAACCTGGTTCTCTCTACAATCCAAACCAAAGATACAATCATGATTTTCCTCAATTCTAGCTTGGATTATCGTTTCTTCCAACAACATAAAACGTTGTGGAACTTCTATATTTTTTCCTGCTTTCCACATTTTGACAAGTAACAGTATTTGCTTCGTAAAATAAAGGATTGTACAGAGTGAGAAGTAGAAGGGTTAAAAATTAATTTAATTCATAGGATCTTATCCGTGTATATTTGCCAATATTTCTGTTGTGTAATGCAGTCTGTACAATATTAATATCTGTCTAAACCAATAAGTAATCATAGACGTTTGATGATCGTGTTTCTTTAAAGTAGCAAATATTTTTAGCAGAAAATTTGACGATAAAAAGTATAATCGATAAAACAATGGATAAAAACAAAATGCTTCTTCAAGTTCACAAAGCTACCTGTTTCAGGGTAGTGGTTTGCCTGTTTTGCTTATTCCACTTTTGTATGTTACGTCTGTTGTGTACGAACCCTATTGGATTCGCTTACCTCAATGTTTACCTATGGAGAAAATGTGTCCAAGGATTGCCGACTTGTATTAAATGTTTTTTTTAAAATTATACTCCCTAATAGAGAAAGAAAATTTACACCTTGTTGCAGTTTGCGTTTTGTTTTAAATGGAAATAATATTCTTAAATTTAAATTACTCTGGGGAAAAATCTAGTATAGTGTTTTTTACACGCCCATAAATTCTTCACCATTCTTTGGAAGATGGAATTTATAAAATGAATCCTGTTGCAAAGAGCATAAAAATTCAGGTTATCTAAACATGCCATTTTTATTAGATTATCGGCATTTATGTAGCTGTAAATAGTAGATAAATTTGCCCCATTGGTTAACAGTGATGTGAGTGAATCCAATGAGGTTAGTACAGAGGCACCTTAAATGCATTTTTCTGCTCTTCTATTAGTTATACCTCCATTTTTGTAATTTTCCCAAAACGACATTTTCTGTTTACTGTGTAACCTGACAAATTTCTTTCTTTTTAATATCCAGATAATACTTTGGTTATCCGTATTTTCTATAATCGAGAAAAATAGCTGGAAACCTGTGTCACAACTATCAATTTCAAAATATTGTATGTAGAATCGTTTTTACTGCTTCAAATTTTCCTTACCTGATAATCTACTGTCTGCTCAAAGAGTAATTCCTTCATTTATAATACTTTTTCTCAATAAATAGCTGATTTTTTCCGCGCTAGTATTATGCAGTACTGCCGAAGTACTTCTAATGTCTTAGAAAAAGTGTACTGTAAAAGCTTAAAAATTTTGCTTCACAGAACGGATTTGAAAATTTCTTCTGGATATTTTTAACGACTTCCTGCCTTGTTTCAGAAAACGTAAAATTAATGAGAACGCTCTGAAACATTTTGATAAATGACGGAATCTTCGTGGATTTCCATGCTAATGTTTGTCCAATGTAATTAAAGTATACTCTTAAAAATTAATCAAATTTCGTATATCATTAATTATACTTTACCGAAAGTCGAGAATGTGTTATACACAGAAGTATGTTAAACGTAAGTTAAAAGAATGATAATGAACAAAAAAATATTCTATAAGTTTAAAATACTTCATGTCACTCAATAATTAAAAGAATTAGCATACTGAATGGTGATCGTATACTTTAAATTGATAGTTTGATGAATAGGAAACTTTTTAACTAAATTAATTGACATTTCTACAGGTATTCGAAACAGGTATTTGATTAAAAATGTTATAGTGAAGTTTGAGAAATTATTATGAGTTTGTTGAACCCTTTGCCTGGTTGAAAAATTAGTAAGCAGATAGTATGTACAATTAGATTTATGTTTTCTGATGCTGCCAATATTTGCCTTTGAAATAACAATTAAATGAATTCAACGTAATGGATTTCAAGTAGGATGAGGATAATGATATTTATTACTAAACTTTTATTTTTTTTCTTACAACATTTGAGTTACATCCCAGAGGATTTTGCGTCTGAAACAAGTTGTAATAGCCGTCTGCAAGGAGTGAGGATTGAACCTGGATCAACTACACCTGAAGGCTGTTGTGTAATAGCCATATTGGAATTGTATTGCTCCAAGTTAAGCTATGAGGAAAAATTTCCCCGGTGATTGTCTACCTGGATTTAAAGAATATTTTAAATTGTACTCCGTGGTAGACTCTGAATTTTTTCCTTCATAAAATTATGGAGATCGGAATCGGATACTGATTGATTTTTAACCCTTTCAAGGGCAAGAACCTTCACCATTTGCACGGTGCAGATTTTTTTCCCGATTATGTTAACCCAAAAAATCTCGGAAATTTTTTTAATTAAAGGTTACAAAATGTGTTTACTTCTTTATACTGATAACAGAGGGCAGCAGTAGCCATTTTTCTGCTTATTTAACTGGAATACATTGTATGCAATTGAAAAGAAAATTAGATTTAGGCGTTCACACTGTGCGAACGGTGCCCATGAAAGGGTTTTAAGGTACTAACCTTAGTTATCGGCAAGAAAAATTTCAAAAACACAATTAATTCCAATTTGGAAAGTAATGGACACAATGTGTGTTTGCTTTGTACCACACTAGTTGGGAGACTAGATTAGGAGACTTAAGTTTAGAGTTTTTGCCCTGGTAGATGGTCAAGTTTATTATCTTCCAATGAAGACTCTCTAAAATTTCCTTCCGAATAAATAAATTTAGATAATTATGGCATAAACTTTATGTTTTCTAGATAGATATAGTATTTGAAAAGCAAAAACAAATAAATAAAGAAAAGAAAAGAAAAAGAAATAAAAGAAAAACTAGCAATTTTAAGACTTTCTTAATCGGATATTTTTTTTATTCTTCTATAAATAGACAACTGATATTTTTAAGTTTGACGGCAAAAATGTTGTATACTGTGTTTTAAAACTATAAAGACGGGAATATTTTCCTTACAAAAAGTCAGAACGCCGTCATTTTGACAGTTACAAATAAAATCAAGAATCTAAAATAATTAATGTTTTTTTAGAAGGTTATACTTTAAATTTTGAACTATATCATACCAATATATAATAAATTAGTATACGCATAATTCTGTTTTTGCACAAACCTTTTTTACACGAATTTGATTTAACACGAATTGAAAAAAATATTTCATTCTCTTTTTACACAAGTCATTTTAATTTAACATAAGCGGTCCAATCCAATTTAAAAAAAAAATTTTTGGCCTAAATTCTAATAAAACTAAATTTTATTTTTGAAGTATTATTTTAGGCTATAGTGTATCGAGCTCTGTTTTGATTCAAGAATTCAGTCCGCAAAAAAAAAATCTTCTTTTATTCTATCAAAAATGGGGAAAGTGAAAGAAAATGACCCTGTTCTAGATGCAGATTTAATAAAAGAAGGTCTGGAACTGGCCAAAAAATTGGGTAATTATCTTGCCAAACATGACCCTAATAAGGAACGAGTCGGGAAGTTTCAATGTGAACTGCAGTTGTTGACAGTCTCTTACAGATAATTATATAATGGCCTAACCAAATCACGAAGGCAACGGTTAATAACTGAATTCGTTCTTAAAACCGGTGAATCATCAACACCAGTGGAGACTCGTTCTGATTTTGCTCAAGAGATCACAGAAAAAATTTCATTAATACAGGAAGAGGACGATGTCCACAACATTTCTAGCGATAGCAGTGAAATTCCAGTCGAACGCAAATGTATGCACCGCTTGTTGTCAGAAAGAGAAAATGAATAAAAAAGTTTAAGAGTAAAACAGATTTTTTTTGTACATGACGAATTTTTTTCAATTTCATTACATATTATTACATGTGTATTTTGTTGAAATAAAATAATAAGCTTAAAACGAATATTTTCATATGATTTTTTAAAATTATTTTTACTGATTTTTTACAACCGGAACCAATCTTTTTTTCTACCATAGATACAATTTTACACCAATTTATTTTACACGTATTCTTCAGGAACGTATCCATCGTGTAAAAACAGAATTAGGTGTATAATAAAATATATTTTTATGCAGGTATGCCGAGCTGACAGCCTGTTATGGTGTATCCATAAAAATGGTGGTCCGTAAAAACATGCAAGGTTTAAGCAGTCCTTATTTTTCAACACCAATATTTCCGAAGAGCCAATATTTCCGTCATTTGCTAAAGGTGGAAGAGGCGAAAAGTATCTAACATTTTTTCCGGCATTATTTTAGATATTTCTGCCTGTTTTCTATATTTCTGTCAAATTGACAGCTTTCAGTCTTAGTAGGTATACAACCCACTTTACCATCGAATAGAATTTTGTAAATGTGTCTGCATATTTCGCGTAAAATTTGAAAAAGTCATAAAATTTCAGAAGCCTGAGGACATAAATACAGACAAAGCGCTCAATAGTATGTCCGAAACCGTCAAAATGACAGCAGCCGTCTTTCTAGTGTTAAGTATAAGTACTAGCAATTCATTTAATAAACAACCGCTAGACCTTTATACATATAAAAATAATTACTGATAGTAGTACTTTACATCTCAATAGCGGTTCCAAAAGGATGCGTATTAACTAAACCTGCCTAAACTAAAAAAACGTAATCTCTAATTAGAGAATGTGTAGCAAACTCCGTAGCGCTTTTAACCGTAAACGTAACTGCTTTAAAGGAAAAGCAGTAAACTTTGACAATTCGTTCTGTGATCAACTACCCTCCTGTTTTCTCTACAACAGTGATTCTCAACCGTTTTATGTTTAACCCGTCCTTTGGATGACTTACAGACCCTACGCCCCCCCTAGGCCTGAAAAACCTTAGTAACTCGAATAAAATACATTATACGCATATTTTTCATTAAGGCTTCTGTGTACTAACCTTATTGGATTCGCTTACGTCAATGTTAACCTATGGAGAATGTTAATGTTAACCTATTTCGGAAGCCTGAAGACATAAATACAGACATAGCGCTCAATAGTATGCCCGAAGCCGTCAAAATGACGGCAGCCCTTCTTTCTAGTGTTAAACGCACATAGTTTCCTTTGGGGGACGAAATTTCTAAAATGAGTAAGATAACAGAGTAGAAAATTCTTTCTCTGTTACAGAGGGCACTTAAAAAAATTCTCTAAATCCAAGTGGACAATCTTTGGAAAAATTTTCTCCATAGCTTAACATTGAACTGAGCAATCCAATGGGGCCCGGGCCACCAGCGCTATTGGATCAGCCTTACCCATCATTGTTCTCAAGTCTTACCCATCATTGTCTAAGTCAGCAAACGTGGCGACGTGAAGAGTTCTGAATTTATTCTTGGATTTCTCTTTCACTCTCAATTTATGGTTGTAACGTTGATAAAAAAAGTATGTTTGCGGTCATAACTTTTCTTTTCCTTTCAAAAGAGTAAATACTTTTACTTTCAAAAATAATTATATGCTTTCCAAATAATTTTAAACATTAACAATCAAACGCAGTCTTGAAGTATTTTAATATTTAAATATGATGGTTTAATTTGTTCTGTCTTAAAACATACCTTATTTAAATTAGGCAGATTGTAATTGCTGATTACAAATTTGAATTAAAAATTGAAATCTGTATTGTAAATTTAAGCTTATTTACTATTTATTTTTAGCATAAGTAAAAATGTAAACATATTTCTAAAATAAATCCCTGCGAGGGGTTTTATAAATAAAACATATATAATAAATATTATCATAAAGTGTGTCAAATGAATATGCAAGGTTATAAATAGTTATTAATTAATTAATATTAATTAATTAATTAGTGTTATTAATTATTATGTAATATATATATATATATATTACCATTATGTCTAATATGATGCATTATATTGTGAGCGATTTCATACCAAATAGTAGAAAACAGGCACATTTCATATGGAAATTCCCTAATTTAAAATTATGTTAATACATAAAAACTAAAAGATTTAAAAATTAGTTCCCTTTATTAAAAGGAAAATTCTGTATCTGGGGAAATTATTGAATAGTAACTATTCCATCGAGAATTACATCAACTGTTAAAATATTCAGAATATGTATAATAACTGGAAATGTATAAAAATGTATGCTTCAATAAAATAAATTTATGAAAATTATTTTTATTTTGTAGTTGGTTACTTCAGTAATGAAATTCTGATTTCATTTCATAAATTATTTACAGATGGCAATTAAAATAATTCTAAGCCTTTGAGGAAATAGGTAACAAATATTAACTCACCCATTCTTCTCGATAAAATTCTTCTTTAAACCATGTATTCAGTCTGAATCAACAACACGGCTGCAGCTAAACCCTTCACTCTTCGTTATTCTCTTGACCTTTAACATTAAGATGCATTTTCAGTTACTGATTAGTACGTCTAACCATTTATTCTCGGAATAATTTATGATCTACAGATACAAGTCTAATGTAAAAGTCTGAAGAAAAATATTTTTGCCGCAAAAAGGTTTTTTTTTACCTAATTCATTATTAAGATCATAATAAGTACAGTTCATTTTTATTCTCCCAATTCGTGACTATGTGTTTAAACAGATACGTAGTGATGCATGTAATATTCAAATGATTTAAGATTTTTTTTCCAAATACACCTACAACGCCTACAGTAAATACGCCCACAGCACTATCACTGAATTTTTTAAAAATTTTTAGTTGTAACAATTCCTATTGAAAGATGCATTTCTGTATTTGTCTCTGTTACAGATTTACAGAACAATTTTATAAATGGGTCTGCATTTGTATATACTTAACATTTTTCAAAATGTTAAATTACATTTGACCTTTTCTATGCTTAGGGATTGAGGCACTATGGCCCATGGCGAAATTGGCAAAACTGAAAAAAAATTCCTATCTAAGCCCCAAAACTATAATGTTAAGCCTGTTATTTAACACTGACCTCAAATAATACAATGAATATTATATACTACACTACGATTATACCCAGTGCATAGATCTGCAACTCTTAGCAAAATTACAGAATAGTATGTAACATTACGGTTTTATATAATATTTATTATGATGTTATTTTCGTTCAGGTACCTTTCACAATAGTATACACCTAGGTTTAGGAATTCACATCACAAAGACATTTTTGGAGCCTGTGTAACAACCGTTTAACTTCAGTGTATTAACCTTTCCCTTACGGATAGAGATAGCATGTATCCCATGAATACGAGTCCAAGAATGAATATATATATATATATATATAATGTTAACGGATCGGGACGAAGCGCAAAAGGCTTGTAACTTCGTAGTACTTCGGATCTGGCTCAAGTCGTGGCTGGGTTCACGGGAGGCAGGCAATGGAGATTCACCAGACATCCAGAAACGTTCATCCAAAAGTTTTTATTGAAATATATTCCAGTGGTCAGGTACTTTTATACACTCACAGTTCAATAGCTTAGGATTTTAATATGATAATTCTCGCCCTGGGGCTACCGTTACCGCACGCAGAAAATATATGATCGCAGCTCGAAATCTTCGTATTTCGTCTGTCAGACAACACAAAGAGCGACAAGAGTATGGGTGCCCGGAGTATACGTCAAGCCCGGAGTATGGGTCCATTGAACTTCTAATTGGTCAGATCATGACACCTGACTTAATACGCCATGAGGTGATGATTTCGTCAGACTTTCTCGAACTTTCTTCGTTATGTAACTCTGGCTGCGCGTGGCTTTAGGGGAGAAACTAATAGGTTATTTTGGTAATTCATAGGTCAAAATCAGGTTGAGGGGAATTAATATACTGCGGTAATATAAAAGAATTTTGAACAAGAGTTTCCTTTAGTGGTTATAAAAAGTTATCGTTTCATATATAACCCCCTTAATGTCAGTTTTTACAAATTGGGGGTATGTAAATTTCCCGTTCTAAATGGGCCCCGCAAGCAAAAGGTTAAACACACGGTTATAGAGAATGATAAAAATCCTCAGCTGGATAACTGCAGTTTATGTTGGTACTACGTAAATTCACTTTCTCAATCTATCTTCCCCTAATACAAGTCTGCCAAAAATGGTTTTGACCTGGTTGTTTCAAGTTAGTCATGTGTTTCATGGTACCTTGGAACCGAAAATATAACTTGTTTTGCTCCACAGCGAACAGATTTCAAGCAAATAAGGGCTGGATAACACAGTGATGTTACGGCAGACAAAAAAAGTTAACAAAAAGTAAAGATGCAATGCAATCTTCATGTTTTAATTTCCTGAAATTTGAACTGAAAAATATAGGAGCCAATTCAATTAAAGGAAGTTCCTAATATCTATATTATTGATTTGTCTTATGAAATAGCTTTTTCTACTCCTGAAAGCTGATTCGAGAGCATTTTCTCTTGTAATTTGATTCCGTTACGTCCCGAAAAAGTATCTGGCATTACTCTGCTTTCATATTTACATTTCAATGTCCTTGCTATCACCGTTCCATATCCCTAATGACCTGATGAATCTTTCCCATTCCTCCTCAATGAACGCTTCCAAGTTTTCTAGGAGGTAATTGACGTTAGAATGCAAAAAGTATTGTTTTAGGCCCATTTTGCAAACATGAGTTTAGAACGCTTTCAGCATATATCTTCCACAATGTGTTAGTATTTTCAATTGCTTATATTGTGAGAGATTCAATGCGAAATAGAAGTAAACAGGCAAGTATCTTCTATTGTAACTATGCCTGTTCACGAATTGCTTTATAAGCCCTAATTTCATAGAACAGGGGAAAAGAACCTTTTAATGAGGAATCAAACTTCCTTGGATTTCATTTATTCCACCAAACTTGAGAATGCCTTGAAGTGGCAAGTTTGTTTTATTCCAGTGAAATTTTCTGTCCTGACTATCCTTAAATCGCAGAAAGCAAGGATATTTTGTGCGACCTGATTGTTGATTTAGGTATTGTCAATACTTAGACCAGCAATGGTAAATCTCGCCCACATTAACCATTTGAGCAGTCGCCAATGGGATGTATCTTATTGTACATAGGGGAAGCAAAGTGGTTTCTGATTAAGACGCCTACCTTTTAAAAAAAAGCTTTAACTTTTCTATTAGTTATTATTTATTTATTTATGCAAAGCAATGCACAAATTCCAGTCTCAAATTTTAGTTCTTCAATGGAGAACTAAATTTCACCGAGAAAAAAACTTGATAACACCCTCTTATACTTGTTAATAAATTTATTTACTTTAAGAAATATGATGTTATAGCATTCTAAGTAGAAATATACCAGGCCTCTGCCGTTATATATAAGCATCACACATCTCCATCTTGAGTATTTTATAAAGCAGCTAGGAAAGTGTTATATAAGTTATGAGTGGTTATCACAAACCCCATTTTAATAATTTATTAATCAACCTTACAAGTCTATTCCCCATTACTATCATGAACTTTTAAATTAAGTTCGTTTCTCTAAATCCAAGAGTTATGTATTCATGCTGGGTATTTTCAGCTTTGTTGGTTACACTAAAATATATGCTCCCTTTTTATTTAAACTCTTCTTTCTTATAAATTGAGAAATTACTTTTATATCTTTGAATTCTTACTGGAAGAGAATGCATACATTCTTATTTATAATATAAAATATTTCAAGGTATTTTGGCCTCTTCTTGGAATGTAAACAATATGTTTGTTACTGATTTTGAAAAAAATTCTACTTATTCTGTTGTTTTAATGGAAATCAAGATCAGAAATATCTTTTAATTTTAATATGGTAGCAGAATTAGAGTTTTCAATTGCTAATACTTCTATATAAAAGAAAATTTTTATTTTAATTAATTTATTTATTTATAAAATATTTTTCATTCAGATACTGAAAATTTACTTATTAAGTACCTATTTTCTTTTCAGTTATACATATACGTTTCTCTCACCAAATTCTTTTTTTATTTACATTTAATGAGCTAGTCATGATCAGACTATAGGTGAATCATTTTGTCCAAACATGATTCGTCAGTGTGGTAATTTCTTTAGTGATAACGGGCAGCATAAGTATTCTTTTTTATCAAGATAAATAGTTGTGGTGTTCACTCTGCGCTAACATTCAAACAAAATAATCATCATTATATAATACCCATTTTAATGTATCTTATCTTTATCGTCATTTTGATTATAAATGTATTCCGAAGATCCATTTCATTTAATTTCACATCATAAATAAATGTTATAGAAACGCTTTCAATACACGCTTTGATAAGAAATTTAAAAAGATGTTATACGTTCGTTAAAAATGGACATAAACTTGCAATTTGATTTCTTTTCACATAAATAATTCATAGAGTTAGTAAAGTTCTTTCATAGTTTCTACTTAGCCACACTAATGGTACATATTCAAAATCGAAAGTGAATGGCCTTGAAAAGATAATTCTCACAGGGCTAGATATGTTTGTGATATCATCAAAGGATTAAATAGAGAGAAATGCTGGGAAAAAAACAGTTTACGTCTCCTCTTTTCATTTCATATAAACAGTTATCATTACATTAATGTGATGGGTGTGATTAGCTAAAAATAAATTCACACATATTATTTAGGTCTGATGAATCTTCATGACTTTTGCATAAATGAAACATATAGCTTTTGGAATGTCTTTTCATATTCGTTGACGAAAAAATAAATAAAACAAATATTCACTCTTATTGCTCTTATTCAACTATATTCTCTTTAACTTATTTCTCTTATTTCTCTATATTTAACTCTATATATAGAAAAGAATATACAGGCACTTGACAATTAAAAAAAAGATGCATTCTTAAATTACAATTATTGTAACTTAAATGTAGTGCAAATGTCTGGTCTAAGCTAATTTTTCTTCAATTCATGTTTATCTGTTCTCCTCATAACTTTTACAAATACCTGAGAAATGATTTAAACTGCATAATTTATTCTGGAGTAACTTCACCATCAAAATAGATTTCACTATAACTAATATAATTAATCTTACTATGGGTATTTTGACTTTTATTATTGATAGGAATGTATTATCAAAATATGATGATGGTGTGACCCATTCATAGTCTTTAATAATCTCTTAATTTTTTGTTAATAAAAGGGAACTAGATAATCATTATAAAATTAAAGTTTATATACATAAATTTCTCTATTCAGGAAGCGATGTAGTTGCTTTCATACTTAAATCAAAATCACCAAATTTGTGTCTGAATACATCGATAAAAGTGGATTTTAAAATAAAACTGCGTGGACCATTCCGAAATTTAAACCTTTAGATAATGTGCAGGCCTTCTAAATGCAAAAAAAATAGTGCCTCTAAATGTAAAAAAATCACCAAATTTGTGTCTGTTTTCATCATTAACAGCGAGTTTTATAATGAAACTATGCCGAGCATTCCAAAATTTAAACGTTCAGAAGTACAATATATAGTCCTTCTAAATGTACTTGGCTATTCAAATGACTGACGTATGTACGCTTATGAATTTCTTCATTTAATCCACAATTGTAAAAGATGGAAAACCAACTCAAATGGCACTAAATGTTATCTAACATTTATTCTATAAAGTAAAAGTTTATATTTTCAGTTTCAGGTTTTCGATCTTTAACAGTGTCAACTGATAAAATTTTTCAGACAAAATCTTTTTGCTCAAAGGCAGATTTTTCTCTCTTTTGGAAGATGGTAACTTCAAAATTTATGCTGCAATTATCTTGAATCTGGATCACCTAAATTTGAAAAAAAATATAATAAAATATGGTTTAAAATCGCTAAAAGCCAGTAATTCATTTTCCTTAATTCAATTAGTTCATTTTATTCTGCTTCTTCTCTCTCTAAAAATATACAATATTTTTAGAAAAAAGTAATAAGTAAATTTTACAAGCTATTTAAAAAATCAATGAACTGTAGGTTTCGGGTACATATTTAGTTTGCATAACAACAATAAAATATATTTGGCTTACCTTCTGCAGTTATTTTTTGCAAATATGTAAATAAATCTTCATATATGAATTTATATTTGTATTTATATTATTTAAAACTTAACAAAAATTAAAATTTTAAAAAGAGCAGGGTTTTAAAATTATAAACATCCTAATAAAACATTGAACATTTTAAACTTAATTTATTCATATAAGCTAAAATACAAAAAAAAAGGTTAGATGAGCCTGGACATCAGACAGTATTTATTTAATAATTTGCGAAATAATAATTTATTTAATAATTTATTTAATAATTTGCGGCTCCAGGGGGGGGGGGTAGTGGGGACGATCGCCCCTCCCCCCAAAAAAAACACCTGGCGTATTTTATTTTCATAGCCAAAAATTATATAATCATAGACCTAATACTAAATTTAAATTTAAAATGAGAGGATTTATATATATATATATATATATATATATATATATATATATATATATATATATATATATATATATATATATATATATATATATATATATATATATATGTCTGTATGTCAAAACATAACTGAACTGTCAAAATATAGTTGAGAAAAAAAGGGGAAGGGGGTTTGAAATAATAAGAATCTAAGATTTCAATTACAAAGCGCGCGTATTTTTCAGTGGGGAATCATCCTTTAAAAGCGACTTTGAGCGGAAAGCGAAGAATTCTAGGCGAGAGCATTTATTTTTAGAAAGGTACATGTCTTTGGGTGCGAAGTTAAATTGTACGATCAGCAATAATAAGGGTCCAGATGACCAAGGTTGAGGTCTGCACATGCGCCTTGCAGCACGAGCTCGGAGGAAATTAAGTTTTGGTTTGTAGATTGGATGGGAATTTCGTTGAGAGCGGAAGCTCGCGGCAGTCGTGCCGGGTAGGTCGACAAAATGGCTACGAGGAAAAAAGTACCCTGGATTGTGGTTACTTCAAGAACGCAATAAATAAGGATTAAAAAGTAGTTGACTTTCTTGTGATCCATTCCCTGCCACTCGCAAAACTAATTAAAAAATATGACGACTGCAGGAATAATATTTAAACACGGGAGCAAATCAAGCTCCGTGTCATATATATATATATATATATATATATATATATTTATACACAAAATAAATAAACATCCTATCATTTTAAATTTAAACTCATTTAGTATTAGGGCTACGATTATATAATTTTAGGCTATGAAAATAAAGTACGCCAGGCTTTTTTTGCCGCCGAAATCTATCTATCTATCTATATATAGATATAGATATAGATAGATAGATAGATAGATAACCCTATGACCCAACGTTCCTCCCCCCAAATCTCTGGCATGTAGTCGCCACTGTTTCATACCCTAGCAACACAGATACGATTTAAATCTCAAAATACCTTCCTGTCCCCCCCCCCCAGCTCACGGTTAAGACACTACAAGAGATAAATCACCGTGCAGACAGCAAACTGCCAAACGGCCAAATTGGAGTCCTACATGTTAGAAATATTTTTACACACATCTTGGCCTAATTGCGATATGAATGAATTTCACGCATCTCATGTGTAAAGGGATCTTCCGCATGCATGCGCTTTCTCCTTTCGAGCAATCACCCATTGCTTGATATATTGCGTCCGAACGATTCTCAGTTGTAGGTCAGGAAAATATATTAGTAAAGTTGGTCACCCAGATGCACTAACTTCAGGCGAAATGTGATAAATGTGGGTTGTTGCATGTCAAACGTTTAACCTCTAGGAGAGGGATATGGATGATGCCAGATTTTTGTGAAAAAAATAATTAGATCATACATGAAAAAATTATTAAAGAAAAAAGTGTAAAATATCCACGTGTTAAATATAGTGTAATTTATTTCTTATACCTTGTGTAAAAGATATTTTTTTACGTATCTTTGCTTACCTTAGTTCCAAATTAAAAGCAACAATTATTGTAAAATATTGAATTCATGTAAAATATAGGATTTGGAGTTTAAGTGGTTTCGGTTTTTGATATTTAAATATTACGATGACTGGAATTAAATAATCCTGAATGATAGTTAGCTCGCCTTCTAAACAGATGAATTATTATAATTTTTTCAAAAATAGGAGTATAGAATGCCCACTTTTTGTTGTTGCTAATGTCCCCTGGTTGAAGGTTCCATTCACCAAGTTCTAATAGGCTACTGGGCTGAAAGGGAGGACTCCTGTTTTGAATTTGCACCACAAGGATCGGAGTCCGACTTGGCTAAATGACCGGTCCCGTAGTTTTGAACCGAATCAAGTGATGAAACCGGAATACTTGACCCCGCACCTCCAGAGGTAAATTTGAGAACTTGGAGGACATTGCAGCCACGACCTATTTTACGTGACAAGGCCGCCATTAGTAAACACGGCGGTGGATTTGCAGCGACGAACATCGAACCAGGGAGGTTCAGTTCACTGTCCCGCTGATCTTGCCAACTGGACCACCGTGCCTATATGCCCAGTTGTACTCAAGTTGGGCAATTAAATTCAAACTTATGCTTTTATTTGTTAAACTGGTCAGTTTGAAATGCAATTGTCTAAGCTAATTATTCCAACGTAGATTTGTCTGTTATTACAGTTGCATATAATAACATTTGGCATCATAATGAGCCACAGATTTTCGTTCAATATAAATCCTATTTTACAATTTTTTAACATCCATCTGATAAATCCAAGATCTGGCACCGCGAACCTTCTTACCTGCAGTCCAAGGAACTGATTTTTCCCGTTCCTCATCTGAGGTTACTGGCATGCATGTACTTCCTTTAATTGTCAGTTAAATAATTAATTAAGTTGTGCTATTCATTTTCTTGCACAATAATTATTTACTATATGCTTCCTTACGGTCTATAACAGTCTTTCAACAGTCGACTGATACTGAAACGCTCGTTTTCTGGAAACGGAATTCATCCCTATCCAATTAATTTTCTCCAACTGAACTTTCCCGTGAAATTATATAGCTGGTAGAAAGAACATTTGAATTCATTTTAAGAGAAACTAATTTCCTCACCACAGGGAGCGGTGGCACGGTTTGCAAAAGCGTCGAGCCCGTGCTCTGAGGGTTGCGGGTTCGATGCTGGTCGCTAACAAAATCCAACGCCGTGTTCACTAATGGTGGCCGGTGCACGTCAAATCTCTCGTGGTTGCAATGTCCTCTAAGTTCTCAAATTTGCCACTGGAGGTACGGGGTCAAGTATTCCAGTCTCGTCACTTGACTCGGTCCTAAATTACGGGACCGGCTTGTAGGGGGTAATGCTGGCCACTTATACAATGCCCCCTTAAATGAATGGCCAGCAATTTCAACGTTTATTGTGAGCAAATGACGTCATAGCTAATCTTCCTGGCATTTTATAATAAATAAATTTCCTCACCACTAACTTGTGAATTATTTGTTTACTGAGTAGTTCAATTGTATCTAGTAGTTATTTTAGAACCATAATTTTTTTTCCACTTATTGAAAGAGAGATAATATTTTAGGAAAATTTATTGTTTCTTAAAGATGATAGAGAAACAGATATAGCTTCAACATGAGGTATTAACATTAAGACTTACAAATGAATTTTCAATACGCATAAATATAGGCTGTATATGCTGTGTTAACTATTAATTGCTGGATATATATAGGACTGTTGGAAAATAAATCAACAAATTATAAGAGATTTTTGAGTTTTTCATACTTAAAAACATATATTGTAACAATTCCTTTCGTTAATATTGTAAACTTTAATGTATAGGTACCACTATCTAATATATGGAATGTTAGACAGCAATAATAAATTTCATATAGATTGCTATACATTGCAGACATTTCTGCAAGGTAAATAAACCAGTTCAATTAAACATCTCAACAATTTGAAAAAAGATAGTCAACATCTGTGGCAAATTACGAAAAAATATGTCTTTATGCACAAGCGAATAACTCACACGTGACAGATTTTAAGAAAAATTTATACTAAAAAAATTGAGATGTATCATATCCAATATAATGAATAATTAGTGTACGTAATATCTTCATAAATGGGCTTAAAAAAGGGGGGAAATTAAATGTTTAATTTTTATATAGTTCGAAAAAGAAAGCATATGCTTATCGAAGTCCAATTTACTTACCATTATATAAGAGCTCTTCAGAGGTTGAAGGTTAATAATACCGATGGACCGCAAGGGATCGGGGTAGCCTAGCGGCAGCGTGTCGGTTTTCGGTACTAAGGGTGCTCGGATCGAATCCCGACCAGCGCCGTTAAATTCCTCCTGTAAGGACTATGCCTTAAATAAAAGACTGCCAGATTTTTTGTAATTAATGCTTTAATGGCTTTTCTCGACTAAATACAGGCCATTTACAATATGAAAAAAACTTAATTCGTGGGTTCACGGCATCGACGAGGAAGGTCAGACTTAAGTTGTCGCTGCGCTCATTCTAGACTATCTAGGCCCGACAGTATATCGTCTCCGACTCCAGCGTCACACTGAATAACTTAATCTCTAATTACCTGAGTTTTTTTAACTCGCATTCGGCGACTTTATACACCTTCGCTGAACGTTCTCCAAAGGTCTGGAAAACGCCGCCTTTCTTTATTCAGTTACGTTCCCAGACGACAAGTCACCTCCAGTAGGCAAATTTCCTTTTCTAACTGACGAACTGTTCCGTGAGCTGTCGGTAGCACTTGCAGCCATTATGTCACCAGGTGACAGTCTGTTTTCAGCCGTCCAAATTAATTATGTGCACAAACTGCACGTTGGCTGGTCTTCCCGGAATTTCCACGCGCAAGAAATTCGCTAATGTACGGGAGTCGTTACACTCCGTGTCTAGGCCGGATATGGGCATGTTAAATCCGTAGACCGGAAAGTCTCTCTATGAGGTCAGAGAGGGTGGGAGAGGTTTCAACGCCCCTGATGCCGCCCCTGTGAGTTGCTCTGTCAAAATTGAGGTGGCACCTGGCTAAATAGGACTCCGACCCTTGTGGAGCCATTATATACCGGAGCCCCACCCCTCAGCCCGCTGCTTATATGGACCTGGAATAAACAACAACAACAACACAAGATTCTGAAAAAACGGAAAATTTATTTGTTGATGGATATCCAAAGAAAAGGAAATTTAACTACATGAATCTGTTACTCAGATTAAGATTTGATGGAATACCGTAATGTATGGAAACAAGAGACTCCAAATTAAACCCATTATTCTGTTTAATTTGGAGTTAAGACCCTTAACCCCTTCCTTCTCGCTCCCTTGAAAATTTCGGGGTGATGTTTCGCCTTCTATTTCTCGTGCCTGTGATATTACCGGGCTGCATATTACCATTCCTTACATTAATTCACACCATTACATCGTTTGGCGGCTGCTGATTGGTCAATTGTGTTTACATCGGTATTTATGTATTTGGTGAGCTGATGCTTATGAAAGCATGTCTGTTTTTCAAGAATCAAACTCCCATCACTTTTTTTGGTAATTTTTAGAAGAGTGTTTATAATTTTTATTTTTTAAGAGTAAGGTTAAAAAACTAAAGTGTGCAAAACAGCAAAAAATACATAATTTGTATCTTGCAATTAAGATTTTAATTTAAAAAAATAAACAAAATATTTTTAAAATTCAACATTTAAATTTAAAAATAAATAAAGCTTTCATTTTTTTAAAAATTCAACATTTAAATTTAAAAAAAAAGAAAATGTCTTTCCTTCTTTTTAATTCAACATTTAAATTTAAGAAAAAATTCAATTTTGAGTAATATTTACTCTATTTTATTCTACTCCTAAAATTTTACAGTGAAATTACTACGGAAATTGGTAATTTCTTAAAATTTTCCATGCACAAAAAAAATATGAAGGCATTTATGGCGAAAATTTCTTTTACAAATAGCTTGTCATTTTAAATTACTTTTACATTAATAGGTGGCGCCACTTGAAAAAATTCACGTTCCTTGTAAAATATGGCGTATAAATATATAAAGATGAAAGCAACTAAAAGTAGATTTTATCTCATTTAAAATACGCTTGGGATCAAATATAATGCAATTATTGAAATGAAAGCAACTAAGAAATATATTTTAGCATTTATTTCATTTAAAATGCGCTTAGGATCAAATATTATGGCAATTGCCGATGCAAACTCAATTGACCAATCAGCAGCCGGCATACGATGTAATGGCGTGAATTCAAGTAAGGAATGGTAATATGCTACCGGGCTGGAGTGTGCAAAAGTAACGCACGAAAAAGATTAAAAACAATCCCTTTCATTTACCCTGAAAATTTTTTATTTCTTATTTTACATACCAGATGGCAGCACCAGAACGTATTTAAAATGTAATTGGGTTTTTTTTTAAAAAACTATATGTGGCAGATCAAGAAATAAAGGAATTCGGTAATAAAAATAGGCATTTTTATTACCGTTTTCATGAAAATTATTTGATCGTTATGGGGTTAAAATGTGTAGGTCCTAATGTTCTCTTTTTGGAGTTATGAGGGATGGATGAAAAAGGGTCTGTATTGTATATCTTCTTGTATTGAAAAACTTCTTGTATTGTATATCTTCTTCCAACACAGCGTTAAATTTAATACAAAAATAAACCTATGAGATACATATCAAATTCAATAAACAAAAACTTTTCAAGGAATTTCTATTTCAGATAATTTCCTCTGTATTTTCCCGATGTCTTAAGATATCTCGTTAACTCAATAATCGAAATAACTCATTTGGCTCAACAAATAATGATGATGCTAGATGGCAAGAAAAAATTACACACTACACACCTTTAGGCTTCATTAATTATTGTTACTGTCCTTGAGGCACTTACACTGATCTTTAATCTGCTTCATTATCGGGTTTTGATACACTCAGACAAAACTTTATTTCAATTTTTACTCCCCACCAAAGTTTCTCCGGGCTAAGTGTTAGTGCTAGTTAAAGTGGATGATCATTAAAAGCTGCTGCTATCATTTTAAAACTATACAAAAGTTTTTGACATTTCGATTGAGGGAGAAAAGAGAGTAAAAATATATTTAAGGAAATGAGAATATATTTCCTGGACTGTGTAATGAAGGATCGTATTTATAAAGAAGGTAATGCTCGACGAAAGTGCGGTTTGATACTTTCCTTACGGATAGCATATATCGCAAAAAGCGGAAAAATGGGCCCCTTAAGCTAAAGGTTAATGAGCGTTTGGGTGGGTGATTGATGCTATTTAAAGATGCACCCGTGTGTTCAAGCTGCATTCTTAAAAAAACCATTGAAAATATGAATAGCCTACTTGAAAGAGCTTCGAATTAGAACCTTTTAAAAACATTAATCTCTCTTCTAAAATCGATATTTTGTACAGGTGCGTTTTGTCACTCTTAACGTGGGCATCTCAATGCTCTCTCGAAATTTGTCACTTTTGGGTTTGCTTTTTTTTTCACATCTTAGCATCACGTAAAACGCACCCACGCTGTTATTTTTACCCTTTAAGAACCTTTCTTTTAAGAAGAACGCTGACGGTAACTGTAACGGTAAAAAATGTAAATGATATATATATTGCATGTAATCTAGGACTTTAGGGACTGATATTGTTACGAATATTCAAAGACGAATATTTTAAAGAATAACATTTCAGAAATAACATTTTAGAGATTTTCTGAGACTTATTTTTGTAGGAATCTTTTAGAAGCTTTTATTGTTAAGAGTAATTTGAAAATTAGATTTTTAGCATTTAATGAAAATATTCAACTTTAGAATAAAAGATTTTCATACCTGATAGGTTTAAATCAATGATTTTTAAAAATTATTGAAATTTTACTACAGAAATTACATACATTTCCGTGAAAGAAACGATACTATAAAATGGCTGGTTTGTGTACATGTAAGGGCGGTTTGTGTACTGCAGTATGTTGTTGTTGTTGTTGTTACATATGGCCGACTGGAATTTAATCCATACAAGTCTGGCTACTCACCCAATATTCAAAAATACAAAAACACAGGACAACAAAAAAGAAACCACAAGATACGATAAAAAGAACGACCAAAAGGCCCTAAAACCAGTTAAAAACATTAAAGTTCTAGGATAAAAAGTTAAAAAGCCAGAAGCACAATAATTGAAGACCGTGAGATCAAGACTTAATATCTCTGGCTCTCCAATAAAGAGCACACAAATCACCATTCTGCCGTAAGTTAAAGTCCAGTTTCGAGCACACAAGTAGGTGAGCTTTATTTATATTTTCATTCTCACATAAGGTTCATACGCTGGAACTCACAATCCTATTTCGGCCAGATGTTCAGCCACATAGTCGTGCCCTGTTCTTTCTTAGTCTAAAATTGGGCACGGCCTCTTTACGTGTTTTATGACTAAAATTTATCCAGTCATCCCCAATAGACCCCCAGACTTTTCCCTTGGAAATGGATGATAATTCACTAATATATGACTACATAAGCTTGTCTCGAATAATTCGCTTAAAGGAGTCAAGAGGGATAGAACACTGTTCAGGATATTCTTCTGTCGCTTTTATGGCCAATAAATCAGCCCTTTCATTACCATCTATGCCTACATGTGAAGGTATCCGCTGAAAATTAATAAATTCACCATTTTTGTTAAGGAACCTGATGTTAATATACTGCAGTGTATATTCTCTTAAATGTGAAATAATTTAAAAATTGTCTAAAGCAAATATCTGTGTATTATATTACTATATTTGATATTAAAAATATTCTCTGAACTTTAACTATTACTTAACTATTAACTATTAACTACTTACTTAAGTTATCTATTAATAAAATATCCTTTTATAATTTCCAATAGCTGGGGCATATGTAGATAGTATACAAACAAGTAGCAATTCACAAATAATATGTTTCCCGGTCGTAAGACCATAAGCTTGGTGAACCTGAAGACCAGAAGCTGCGTAGCAATGCCTGCAAACTACTTACTATTAACTATTAACTACTTACTTTACTTATCTATTAATAAAATATCTTTTTATTATTTCCAATGCCTGGGCCATATGTACATAGTATACAAACAAGTAGAATTTCACAAATAATATGCTTCTCGGTCATAAGACCATAAGCTTGGTGAACCTGAAGACCAGACTCTGCGTAGCAATACCTGCAAACTCAGCCGAAGGTTGATTTCCTCTGTTTGGTTCTTAGTTAGTATGGCCTGGGTGCCGGATGGACAATATAGATCTGCCGACCAATTTGGGCAACCCGGGGTCCCAAACAAGTAGTAAATACAAAAAAAAATAGAAACAGCAGCAACGATAACATCAAAAATTTCAAGAGATTACCAAAGGTTATCGCCCCAAGAGTCTTCTGGCCTCCCAATGTCTAGCAAAATCAGCATCTCCATGGAGAGCTTCACAGACACGCATGTGATGTTTGTCAATTGGCTCGTTTTTATGACACATTGGGCAGGCACATTCAGTAAGATCACCAATACGACACAGATGAGCAGCAAGACAGTCATGTCCGAAAATAGGCGGAAAACAGCCACTGTCTCCCGTCTTGATTTAGAACGTACATCTAAAATACAATTTTTTCCATATTTGATTTCCATTTTACATAGGAGTACATCCTGGTATGTCGACTGCATAAATAGTCTTATAACCAGTTTAGAGGTGAGGAAAGATGTTTCTCGTTTTCTATAGTGTATCAGCATAGCCCCCCTTTTGGCAAGAAAATCTGCCTGATCAAATATCTAGTAAGACTTAAAATAAGCCTTCAGCGGGCGCGCCTGTGTACAAAGTGAAACATTTTCGTAATTTCGAATGGTTACTTACAAAAAATAACATGTTTTTACATGTAAGGTTTGGATGTTCTAAGCAGTTTCCATTTATAGCTACACTTCTAATGCAGGTCTAATTTTCTGACCCATTTATTCCTTTCCATTCATTGTTAGTCGTGATTTAACCGCGGTAAACCAGCGATTACACTGGATTGCAATACGACAAAAGCAGGAGTTGATGTAGTCGATCAAATGTGCAGCTATTACACGATATCCCGCATATCACGAAGATGGACAATCTCATTGTCTCTTTAGCTTTTTGGACATAATAGGAATCGATTCGAAAGTTGTCCTTAAATCTAAAATACCGATCTGTTTTGAAATAAGGTGATTCTATCTGCATTCAATGGCCTTTAACTGAAAATGTATCTTAATATTATCAACATTTTATATCTTGTCATAAAACGCAGAATTATTTTAAATTTGAAAAAAAAGTTTATTACTAAAGGAATACTGAAGGTTGAAACAGACGTTGCACTTTGTGCCAAACGCGCCTGCTGGTGTTCCAAAAATTGGCACGCCCGCTGAAGGGTTAAGTAATAGTTAAACTTAAGTATTAACTATTAACTTATCTAAAGTAAACTCATTGTATTATACCACTATATTAGATATTAAAAATATTCTCTTAACTTTCAAAATTAATACTCTTAATTTTCACATTTATTTTTTGTAAGTTATCCCTCATTAGTATTTCAATTCAGGCATCATATTACAGTTGTTTGGGGAACAAAATACATGTTTTGGATCATTAAGGGAAATATATGACTAAATTTTATCATTTTGATATTCGGACATGTGAAACGTGTGTTAAGCAAAGGTGAAATTGTGAAATTGTTCGGAAAACAGCACAAGCAATATAATAATTTAATTTTCTAGAAAATTTGCAGTTATGTTTAATTTTACTGAAACAAATCAGTACTGTAGTTCTGGCTATTCTAGAATACGCTGAATACAAATACGTCCCAGGTTGTTTATACTTCAAGGAACACTTTTAAATCCTCAACCTAATATTGTTGCTTCAGAAAGAAACTTTAATATATTTTAGATGTGTTCGAGAATTAGGGAAACTTTAATATGTCTCAGGAGAAACTGAAGGGTGAACGTGACTACCTATAAATTTTGATGCAGCATGGTAAGTTGACTTCATAGAAATTTTGAGAAAATTTCCAAAAAAGTAAAAAAAAATAGGTAAGTAATTTTAAAATAAGCTATGCAGATGATTTTTTTTACATTCTCTTGTAAAAAAATGTACTTTTATATATTTTTTAATTTTGTATTTACAGTTCAACGGAAATTTCGATTATTACACATGTTTAATTAAATATTACTGAAAATTTTGACTTTGCATATTTGGACGATAAATGAAATCCGCATTAAAATGAGCCAGAGAGCCCTTGGGTTCATCATGACATGATTTATTGTAGCTTTCAAGACATTTGTTTCTGGTAATAGTTCTCAAGATGTACAGGATGGTCATAAAAGACTTTGTTGATATATGGACCTCTAGCGGCCGTTCCATTCAACCGATCGATATGAGATTCCAGATATAGTTATTCAGCGGTATGAGCTGGAGATTTAGTGAACGGCAACAAACTGGCGCTCACGGTTACAGTTATAGGTACAGAAACTCGAAATTTTAGGATGGCAACGCCCACTTTTTCCCGTAGCAAAATGCTCAGCGCTTGCGAAAACCCTAACTAGCGTTGGAACGGTACATGTATCACAAAAAACGGACACGTTATGCACGCACAAGAAATAGCTCTGCGAACGGCATACAAAAACACGATCAGGGCGCACGGAGGAAATTTACATATGACAGAGGCTAGACACCCATCACTGATGGCAATACAGTTCGGACAAAAGAAAACTTTATTTGGATTACACATTTTCCTTATGGGTGCCATCATCGTGTTTTTCTTGGCCGTTCGCATAGATGTCTTTTGTGCGTGTATAACTCGTCCGTTTTTCTGTGATACACGCACCGTTCCAATGCCCTTTAGGTTTTTTGCATGTGCTGAGAATTTTTCGATGGGAAAAAGTGGGCGTTGCAAATCGAAAATTTCGAGTTTCTCTCTCTATAACCGTAACCGTGAGCGTCATTTTGTTGCCGTTGACAGAATCTCGAGCTCATACATCTGAATAACTATATCTGAAATCTCATCTTAATCGGTTGAACGGAACGGCTGCTATAGATCCATATATCTGCAACGTTTTTTTATGACCACCCTGTATGTATCTGTGGTTTTGTTAAAAGTAATAATTAGTAATATTAAGTCGAAGTGGACATTAAAATTTTACGATAAGAATTAATTTTTAAAGCTATAGCATTCCAGTTCATTTTAATCCTTTATTGGTCATGTTTGAGATCATGAGAATAACTCCGCCTACTGGGCATTATAGGTATATTAAAATAGAACCCTTTTTTACAGGCATTCTTTATGTTTTGATTTTATAATGTTCCGACCAAAATTCCTCTGTAGCAGTAAAAGCCCTGATGTGTATTAATGGCGGCTTCTTCAGGATATTTTCTTTATTTTGGCTGATACACAAGCATCCTTTTTATGCCTCTTTCTTCTTCCATAGCATTATCTATCCTGGAATACATCTCTGGAGCCCTGCAGGGTTTTTATATAGGCCATAAATTACAGAAATGTTTTTCGACGTAGTTTGAAAAGTTTGCAGACTACACAGTCCGGCCACAGTTCCTCACACTAATTCTGGGTTTTTATGAAAAAAAATTATATCTTTACACAAAATATTGTTATGATTTGTGTCTAGAATCATATATTTTTTCTTGCCACTTTGCATCCCGATACAGTAATATATATAATCTCTTTCTCGATTTGACAGATAAACATTTAAGTTTTCATTTATTTAATGTGACTGCCTACGTTGAAAATGCCATTTTTTGACTATTTTGGTCGATTTTATTTTTTGCAAGAATCGTGTAATTTAATGTTTTCTCTTTTCAAAACCGTTTTGATTTTCATTCTACATCAATTAGAAGCAGAGTTATAGCTATTTTAAAAAGCATCGTCTGATACAAAATTGAAGTGACAAACAACTTTAAATGCGTTTTTCTAACAATTATGTTTTTTACCACGAATCTCTACCGTTATCATGATATTTCACATAATAGTGCATATAATTTGAAAAAATTTTCAGGGAATGTTTTAGATGCTACTGTTGATGAAATGACGCACAATAATTGATGTATAATAAATAGTTTTGTGTTTGGGGCTGTTTTTATAAGGAATGGAATGACGAATTGGGGAAAATTTTCATATTGGAACATAAAATTGTCTGTATTATTTTTGCATTTTAAAACCTTCTCTTAGATTGTGCGCCATTTTGAAGATAACTGTTATACACTGCTGGCCACTGTAAATGCAACACCCCGAAGGAAACATGCAAATAACATGAAATTTACAACATGCATTAGCGGAGGTGAGATATGCAAATGATTAGAATTTCAGCGCAGACGCACATCACGCGCGCCTCCGGCGCTACTTCAAAGCGCTATTTAAGGCTTGGAGATTTCGACGATTTCAAGTGCGGCAATTGTGTTTTTCTTGTGGTTTAAAAAAAAAACGATCAATTATGCCTCGTCGAAAACAGCGATCATCTTTTGATTAAGTATCCGAGTTCGACAGAGGAAAGATAGTGGCCTACCGAGATTGTGGATTATCTTTCAGGGAAATCGGTAGTCGTGTTGGACGAAACCAAACAACTGTAATGCGGATATGTGATCGTTGGATGCAGGAGGGTACGACGGACCGGCGTGTTCGATCGCATCCACCTCAGCGCACCACTTCACGTGATGACAGGCAAAATGTGCGCATGGCAGTGACGGATCGCTCAGTCACATCACGAACCATAGCACAGCACATGCAGTCTGTAACGCATCATCCAGTGTCTGCGCGTACCATTCGACGCCGTTTACAGCAGAGTGGTCTGTCCGCAAGACGTCCATTGCTTTGTCTACCCTTGACGCAGAACCACAGACGTCTCCGCCGCCAATGGTGCAACGACAGAAGGATGTGGACGGCAGAATGGAATGAAATTGTCTTTACTGACGAGTCACGATTCTGTCTGCAACACCACGATGGTCGCATTCGAGTCTGGAGACACCGTGAAGAGAGGATGCTGAACAGCCGCGTTATGCACCGCCACACTGGTCTTGCACCGGGTATTATGGCATGGGGCGGTATTGGATATCACTCTCGCACACCTCTAGTAGGCATTGCCGGTACTTTAAACAGCCAGTGCTACATCTCCGAGGTGTTGGAGCCAGTTGTCCTTCCTTACCTTCAGGGCTTGCCCACAGCCATATTTCAACAGGATAATGCGCGACCACACGTGGCACGCATTGTCCAACGGTTCTTCGTCAATCGCCAGATTGAATTGCTTCCCTGGCCGCCTCGCTCTCCGGATCTTTCGCCGATAGAAAACATGTGGTCCATGGTTGCTCTACGAT
Organism: Dolomedes plantarius; assembly: GCA_907164885.2. Lineage (NCBI taxonomy): Eukaryota > Metazoa > Arthropoda > Arachnida > Araneae > Dolomedidae > Dolomedes > Dolomedes plantarius. Next base: position 42,646,843 of record OU015498.1, read on the forward strand.
TGACCCAGATTCCATCCCCAGCTGCCACAGAAGATCAACTGTGGCAACGTGTGGAAGCTGCTTGTTCTGCTGTACCCCAAAAACTCATCCAAAGTCTCTTTGAATCAATGCCGAGGCGTGTGGCAGCCGTGATCTCCAACAATGGCGGCTACTCTGGCTGCTGATTTTGGCAGGAACCACACTTCACAGAAGTCTATAAATTTAATCATTTGATACTTGGTCAACATGTTATCTACAAAATAAATTTTGTTGTGATATCTCTTGTCTTTCTTGGTGTTGCAATTTGGGTGGCCAGCAGTGTATGTATCATGTGTGAGAAGGAAATTAAAATCGTAGCATTAGAATTTTGTGCAGAGTAATAGGCGTTTTAACTAAATTTCATTAAAAGTTACTTTAAATTGGCCAATTTATAAAATAGTATGGTATTTTCAGGGAAGTTTTATTTTTTATTTTTAAATGCTATTTTACCATAAAAGGCCAAAAAATCCTTAAAAAATAATTTTTTTTAAATTGGCTCCGAACGTAGGCAGTCACCTTAACAAATGTTTTAATTTGTTTCAAGGAATGGAACTTTTTGAAATTTATAGCCATCCATGAAATAAAATATAATATTTCCCCAAAACGCTTATATGACTTTATTAACTTCTCCGGACTTTTCCTTGTAATATGTAATTTCTGACGATTATAATTAGGAAAATCCGTATAAATCCGAGATGTTATTCTATAGACAATTTCATAAAGGCTCACGCAAACGACCTTTACGCTTTTATATATAAATGGACGCTTTTATAAAAAGTTGTTAACACTTTACTTCATATGGTCAAACCTTCAGACTAGCAAAAAATATTCTTACTTAAATTTATAAATGCAAATCAAAAGAAGAAACTAACTTTGCACGTGTTTGAATGCAATTGAAACTGATGCTAATATTTTCAATATTTCACTTCCACATTTATCAATGAAAATAGATTTTTTAATTAAATAGGTCATCCACTGAACAGTTATTTATGAATAATATGGTATTTAATGTGTTTAGAAATGCACTATTATGTGTAGCTCTTCTGGCATATTTGTTCGTTTTTAGATTCTGAGGATCCCAGGAAATTAAAGTTTATGATTGTTGGATTCGTTACAACTCGCAAACACATATCGCAAAGACATATACTGAATGTGATATGATACGGTTAAAAGGGTTAAAAATCCTACCTGGAATCTTTTCATCGATTATTTGCTACGAATAAATGCATATCGTTAAATACAAGAATATCTAAATTACACACTCTTATAGTTTCGTAATCCATGATCGAATATAGCCAAACTATTTAAATAAAATGCTATTCTATGGTTTAGTAAAGTTAGTTTTTTAAACAAATATACCAGTTCTCCTCATCATGCATAATTTCTTAAGTGGTACGATTATAGAAACTGTCCCCTACATTGTTTAGGTTGCCCAGGTTTATTGAAGTCTTAAGTTTCCTGCATAATAGGACTTGTTATGCAATTATAATTGCCCTAATGGATACCATTTACTCAATCTATTTAGGGGAAACGATAATTTATATTGTGGCTATCCTGGTGAGGTAACTCACATGTCTTTCGAAGCCAAGCGAATAATTTTCGTAGATTAGTGAGAAGACACGAGAGCTAGATTTTAAAATTTTAGAATTACAAATTAACCCGACAGTACAAATAAAAAAATTTCTTCTGGGATTTATTTTCTCAAATAAGTTTACGATGTGCAAATCTTTTAATCACTCTCTGACAAAACATCGGTTTTACATTGTTTAACTTGTAACTTAAAATTTACATTTTCGGGTAAAGCATACCAGAAATGTTAGGCTTGGTTCTTGATAAGCATTCTAATGAAGCTAATATTACTAGAGAAAATGTCATGCACACTATATTTTGTAACAAAATATAGATTTGAGAAAAGCTATTCGATCGAATTAAAATATCATTTAGATAAATGATAAAAATTATGCAAATTAAAATTCTCTTTAAACCCTAGTAGAACAGAACTTTTTTTAAAAAATACAGTTGTATCGTTAAATATTTTAATATACTTTCTATTAGCCGATGGTAGATCACAAATATAAGATATTTTTGTGTGTATTTTTGATAGTTTAAGCTGTTTTAATTCACTCTAAAATACAACTAAAATATTAGACATATTTTTTTTTCAGAAGCTACTCAAATAAAGCTTAAGATTTGTTTGCAAAATTTCTTTTTACAGTGCTAGTTTAACTATTCATTCTAACAAAATACGACAGGCTTTTACAGTTATTAAAATTTAATGTTTTAATGAAAGGTAAATAGAATTTTATGTAAAAGTTATTTCAAATCTTAGAAAAATATTTTTCATTTAAATGGAAATAGGAGAAATTGCTTTAAAATTTAATTTGATTACTGATTTTTCAAGTACATTCTTTTGACTTCATACCAGATGTATTTGCATGAATAACAACTTCAGTAATTAAAATAACTACAAATATTTGATCAGCTAAAACGAAGCTTGAAACGATAGTTTTAATGTAATCATTGTTTAACATAAAAAAGGAACATCCTGTTTCAAGTAAAAACAAATTAATGTCTGGAAATTTAATGGGAATATCAAGTAATGCTATCTTGCATAAAGAAACATAGTTTCTATTAGGAATTACTTCAAAAGATGTTGTTTAAATATTGATTCCTTTAATTGTCTTTTTCATTCCTTAAGCACGCTTATCGGAAATAATTTAACGTAACAGCCACCTAACTAAACACTTTCGTATTTCAATGTATTTTCTGAATATAAATATCATAATGAAAGTCATTCAGGGCAATTCTGGACATATTAAGAATAAGCGAGTCTTGCATGGAACAGTTCGAAAATATCGTACATGAGCTCTCGCGAAAAAACCAATAGTTAAGTACAGTCGCCCCAAAGTTACTAAGTGCGGCACTCTATAATTTTAGCGGAATTTATTCAAGACCAGTTTTCCGATATGTGCTTACACACGTTAATTTCGCAAAACTTACATTTTGATTTGTCAAAGTTGAAAGCAGACGTGTTAAATTTTCATGCACAATTTGAAAGTATTTTAAAGAACTTTCTCTGGTTCCTGTGATGGGGACGATGATGACTTAACTTAAATACATACAATACAAATTGTTAACATTTTAAACAAATCTCAAAGTTAAAGAGTGATTTTGCAACATACCGATTAGAAAAAAAGAGAGACTATGAAAGTAATATGGTCTGTGTGAGAGCCTATAGATTGTTACAATGAGGAACTACTTATTTATTGAAATTAGCTAATATCATTTACTTTGTTGACAGACTTATTGACATCATGGGTCCATTGGGGTATACTATGGAAATGAATACAGTTTTCTGCTGCAAAAATAGAGGTAAGTGGTTTTAAAGTTAGCAGACAAAACTCTCTTCATGATGTTTTAAAAACGATATAGTTTACTAAACTCGATGCAATTGCACCTATTAGTTAACGAGGTAATTTACGAATCAGTGCACAGATTTCTAGCAATCTGGAAAGCACGAAAATACAAGGTCATCGTAAAAGATTGGACACATTTCGAAAGGTCAAAATTCTAAAATAAATTGAGCAAACGCAATAATATTCTTTTCAATCAACTTGGCAAGTGTCCAAGATTTCTAAATGTAACTGGTGAGCAACGGTGACGTTGCACATTGCGCAGAAGCGATGTGAGATGTGGAAGAGGTCTTCGTTCGGCTTTCCGTCAGTGCAATTGCAACCGTTCAGGAGAAAGCTCAAGCGATGGTTGTTTGCGATAAACAGGACGGTTATTTCGCTGAACTGTTTTAACAGATGTGTACTCCGCTAACCATAACACACATTGAGATTTCTCCTGAACGGTCGCCATTGCACTGACGGAAATCCGAAAGAAGATCTCTTCCACCTCGCATCGCTTCTGAGCAACGTTCAACGTCACGGTTGCGTACCCGTTACATTTAGAATTGTTGGACACTTGTCAAGTTGTTTGAAAAGGATATTATTGCGTTTGCTCAATTTATTTTAGAATTATGAGCTTTCGAGAGGTGTCCAAACTTTTTCGATGACCCTATACTATAAAACAAGAAGAAGATATTTATCTATCGTCCGTTTAGTCCGAATATGCCATGACTACATATTACACACTCATGCAACAGAAACGGATAATTTTTAAGTATATAAGGCTGAGCTTAATGCGTAGAAAGAGTTGATTTGTTTACAGAAAACAAATTGATGCATACAGCATATTATTGGATGTTCAGTTAAATAATATAACTCAAAATCCTTTCAGACATTCAGATAACCCATTCTGGCGGAACTTATATGCATTTAGAAAAGTGGTAATTTACACAGAATTCAAAAGCTTTTAAAATTTGTCGTAAATTGTTAAAACTGAATAAATAATGAGTGAGTTTTCAAAATCCCTGTTTTTCCATCCAGCTGTTGACAATGTCCTATCAATAATATACAGACAATGCATGTAAGACTTCCAAAAATTCCTTTGAATAAACTGAATAATCAAATTTGACATGCCAACAACTTCAACACCTGGCTTCACAATATTCTCTATAGGCAAACTTAATTGGATTTTCCTAAACTTCCTCTGGGAGTTTTTAAAAATTACCTACAGCCTTTATGCTAGCGGACAGATATTACTTAACCATCTTAAAAATCACGAATCATCATTTAAAACTACTATATCTATCCATAGCCCTTCTTTTTAAAACATAATATGGTTATTTAAAAGAAATATTATTTTCCAGCTGTAGGTTTTGCGCTATAGGGAATCTATACACATTATGCGAGTAAATGTGATGCACAGAATTTTTTTCAATTATTTGGCTATTTTAAAAGCTAAACGAAAATGAAATTGGAGAATTAGAATCACAGAATTTGAACTGAAAAATGGTCCTACAAATTTTAGGATTAATTACTTATGAGAAAATATATCTATCAAATTTGACATGAAAGAAACTTCAACCACTAGATTTTGTGATATTCTGTTGCAACTTCAAATTTATGTTCTCCAGATGGCGCTGCAACGCACCCTCTCCCTATGTGAGTACTTTTGTTTTGGTAGAGCAGAGAGAATCGAGTAAGCGATAAGGGAGACTGGGATGAGCTATTGAGCTCCACTTTTCGAATCCCAGAATATAAGATTAAGATCTATTGTCCGCTTTTTGTGATGTCCGTAGCATAGAAAATAAATGTGATTTTGTGTAGACTGTGCTGCTTCATTTACAACCCCTGGATCGGACAGTAGAATTGCCACATATTCTTAGGAATCTAACGTAACTAAAACGTTTTATATACTCCTTGTTTTTTTTCTGCTGACTTGCTTATACTGCGCTAGCGGAGAGAGATTTCGGTCGTATTAACTATCAAAACTTCTTTCAAACTGTAATGTGAGATTGGCTACACTAATATGTACATTTTTATGTTACTCTGAAAAATGATTACGCAGAAATTGTATAACCTTGCCTAAAAAATGGTCTAAGTGTTTATAAAATAAATTATGAATTCTTAACTTTTATAATTTTTTTAAAAGTGAAAACTAGTTCTTATACTGTATCATCTAATTTTCAAAAGCTAAACGTTGACTTTAAGGATTTAATAAATTTTAAATAAATGTTTTTTTGTACATAGTGTAGAAACCTTTAAACGTCTTCCTGGGCAAAATAAAAAGAAAATACATAAAACCATTTAAAATAATAAACACTTACATCTTGAGAAATAATATTGCATATGTTTACTTGAAATGTATTTAAATACAACTTCCGCTTCTTAAAAAAACGAAAAACGTTCACATCATCTTTCCTTAATTTTGTCTTCAATTTAACTTTAATGGCATCCTGATTACAAAAAATTCATCTTTTAATTCCAGTTTTGAATATTATTTACATCTGAACAGGTTTTTTTTGTAGAAAAAGTTCCCTATTTTCACTGTAAGAAAAAGAAATTACTGGGCTTATGTGAATAATTTTTATGATAAATTTTATCTTTATTTCCACTGCATATTTCACTTCCAAATTCCACGCCAAGGTGAAATGAATTAGGACCTAACTCACTTTACCTTTGGTAAATTTACACATTAATTAACATTTCTGTTGAGTTGAAAGACTGTTTCTAACATAGGTTAATTTTTATACCTGAATGTTAATTTCGATAAAGTCAATAAACGATAGCATTCTAAGATGGTTAAAAGACATACTTACCTGCCTCTTTGATTTTTAATTAGCAGCTTTTTATCAAACCCATACATAAAGCTTCTGAAAATTGTTGAGTTTTACAAATAATCAAACAGTAGATTATACAAGTGCTAACAGTTTTTAAAATTTATTATTCCATTAAAATACTATGGTGTAATAAGGTGGTTTTCACCAATCTTTAAGTTTTTCAAAATTATTAACATTCATAGTAAAGCAGCCATTTGCATGTTGTTAACTTCATGTAACGTATTGTGAAGTTACATTAATATGGCAATGTAACTTTATATTCAGTTACAATCTGTACTAGAGTTACATTCGTTTCACTTCATTAGCTATTAAATTAAATTCAATAATTTTAAGTGCATAGTTAGATTTCACTACCTTTATTTATAGTGGTTGAGAAATTTGAAGTGGAAAACTGCGAACGTCTTACAGATATGTACTTCTATCGACAATACTAGGAGTAACCAATATAGCTGCAGGTCATAGATACTTATTCGAATAATTTACTTAGTTAAGAATGTAGCTTTACACTACTTCAAAATTTGTTTCGAACGTGACCTGGGAATTGAGTTCGGTAACTATTACCTAGTCGTAGAAACTAATTCAGGTTATTTATAACAAAAACTCCCAGTACTTCAAGGTGCATTGAATTGAACCCGTCAGTAGAACTCCTAATATCCCACGACACTTATTCACCATTTGAGTTCAAAGGCTATTACTATACCCATCAAAATACGACGTATCCTTTGAATACAGAAGATATTTTTCACACGGGTAAAAATTTAAAGAATTTTTCAGGTACAAATATTTTTATATTTTCTAGTATTTATATAGGGCGCAATATCCTGCACATTAGTATATTCTTTTGAACTATATAAAATTACATTTGTTTCATGATGCCAAAACAGTTTGAAAATGCCGAAAATGTTTCTTGACAAATGACTATGGGCTCAGTCCATACCAAATCACCAAGGAGATGTTGCTCAACAATTTTAATTTTCCTAATTTGTAACAAAGTTTTCTCGCGTGGTTTCATGAGTTGAAAAACATTATTAATTTTTTTTTTCACGTTATAATTTTTTGGGGCGGCCATTTTTAACAAGCCACGGAGTAATTTTTTGGTGAGAAACGTGTTTCACGGAAAACGCTGTAGCTGCTTTATTTTTATACCTATAATGATGAATAAAAAACTAAAATGTTCAGCATAAAATTGTATATGTTTTAGGTTATTAGAGAATTTTCATTAGCCTCAAGGATCTAGGAAGAAGAAAATTTTAAAACTTTAGAAATAAAAGGTCAAACACCCCATTTCGCTACGTATATTTTTTATGAAGAAAATCAGACTCACCATTAATCTGATAGGATTACTTGTTGTAAAATTTCAATCTTGAAAACGTTTTCCTTTTTTTTGTACAGCTTATCAAAAACCATGTTAAATTTCTTATTGGCAGTTTTTACAGAATTTTTTACTCTCCCTTTTAGAATATTAATTAGTTAAAACTGCCAAAAACAGGCTACACACGGTATTTTATAAGCTGTACGAAAAAAAGGAAAATGTTTACAAGATTGAAAATTTTTACAAGTAGCCCTATAAGGGATTTCTGCAAGAAAAAATATCTGAGGTGACTCTGATTTCCTTCATAAAAAGAAAGGGTAGCGAAATGGGGTGTTTGACCTTTTTATTTCTAACGCTTTTAAATATATTTTTGACCCAGATCTAATGAAACTTCTCTAATAGCATAAAATGTAGACAACTTTATGCTGAACATGTTAGTTTTTGTTAATCTTGATGGGTATAAAATTAAAGCAGCTACAGAATTTTCCTTGAAACACGTTTATCACCAAACATGACTCCGTAGCTGTATAAAAATGTCCGCCTAATGAAAAGTATAGGGTCAAAAATTATCAATCATGTTTTTGAACTTATAAATATGTGAAGAAAACTTGGTTAAAAAATTAGGAAAATTAAAAATGGTCGAGCAACTTTACCTTGCCAAATTTGGTGATTTGAAATGGATTGACCCCATGACAATTGCTAAATTAATACACTATGCATGTTTCGATTAAATTACATTATGTTAGCATCCAAGATGCAAAAAACGTTATGAAGGGTCATTGATAGAATACACATGAATGAAATATTTGCAACAGATAGACTAATTATTTTCCTCAAGTGGATTCCAGCGAATTTTGTCTCTGAAGGAAATGCAAATTCAATTGCCGATCAGATTGAGAAGGATATATATATATATATATATATATATATATATATATATATATATATATATATATATATATATATATATATATATATATATATATATATATATATGTGTGTGTGTGTGTGTGTGTGTATCTATGTATGTAATGATTTCGGTGGCGTTGAACATCATGATAGGGTACTCGACATATTTCATATAGTTTTGTATACATGGCGGAGTAGTTGTCGGACCAGGACAGGCGAATAGAGAGAATAGAAGGCTGTCGCGGCCGGTTGCTGGGGAGAACTCATAAAGATAAAATGCAGTGGAGGAACAGAGGCAGGGAGACTAGAGGGAAAAATGTACTTCCATTGTCTTAAACTTATTTTATTCTCGGATCACTCACTGACAGCTTACAACATTGGTCGTGCCTTATACCTAGGCACAAAAAGCACATCCAGCGGCGGACGGAGAACGGGGGGCCCCCCGCCCGCACATTTTGACAGGAACGAAAACTACATGTTTCCACGCCTAGAGCAGACAAAAAAAGACTACAGACGCGCGAAAATCACTCGCCCGAGTACGGGTCTATAAAACTTCTAATTCACCAGAAACGGACACGTGATTAAGTCGCGTCATATGGTGTGATGATGGCGCCATGTCCGTTATATAATGCTTATATAAGACTCTCCGTCCGTACGTGGCATTTAGGGGAAAAATAGATTTATATTGGTTGGATATAGGTCGCAATTCAAGGTTAAGGTACGGTTTTCTGTTGCAATAAGATAAACGAATTTGGAAAAAGCGTGTTAGGAATAATTAAAAGGATTGAAATTTGTTTCAATTCCCACCCCCCTCCAGAAAAGACTTGCGTGAGGGGACGTCTCCCTCAGCAAGGTTCTCCATCAGGCGAGACCCGCGTATATAAAAGAGTAATTTTGACTAAAATTTTGAATAGCAATTTTGACTCAGGTGATGAAATTTAAAATTTTGTATTACTTTCATCTTTTGTGTGTTTGCTCCGGTCATGAGATATACAAAATAGCATTAACCAAAAATAAAAATATCACTACATTTAAATTACATATTAAGATGAATATGGTAGTATTTCAAACTCACAACAAAATTGATATATACTTAAAATGAAATGAGGAAAAAAAAATACTTATTAAAACACAATAAATCACAAAAAAATTTCAGTGGACACTTAATAATGCAATGAAAAAAAAATATGGTTATCATGGACTACACTACTTCATAACAATTGTTTAAAAAAATATAAGTACTCAAAGATTCAAAAAGACAAAAAAGAATTAAAATTGTCTTATTTGGGTTTTTATCATGAGATCCAGAAGTCTTACACATAATAGGTTTTCTAAGAGGAAGTTTAAAAGACAGATTTTAATTCAATTTATTTAATTTATGTAGACAACACACAAAGTTTAACCATCAAAAATCGAGTCGAGGTGTTAGGCATCCCCAAAAAATTAAAATCAAAAAGGAAAAGGATCTCTGGCCCATGAGGTTGGCCGCTGTTCAGATATAGGCTTCATTGTGGTTAGTAAATTGAATTATTAAAATTTCTGTTAACCCATTAACCGCCAAAATTATAAGGGGTGAATTTTTTTTATACAAATAATATTGGCTATTCATTTGAACATATACAACATTAAGTTATGGGTAGAATAACAAAACTGGTCTTAACTTTCGAAAAATCTAGTGTTGCGTTCGCGCAACGTCAGCGGAATAAGAGTATTGAGATAAAGTGAGTTCAACTGAACTTCTGCAGGGTTTTCTTTGATTTGAGAACTAGGAATTTTTTTTAACTTTGTTACACTTTAGAAAGATAATGATCACTTTACAGGTAATTTATTTATTATAAAGATTTAACTTATTTTTCCTTTACAAAATTGCTTATTATATCCAGAAAACAGTTTCTATCATGAAAAGCTTCACTACAATCACGATGTAGAGGAAAGTGACAAACTTTGCATGCATAAATTGTCTGGCTATGGCATTGTTTACTACGCAGTCTTCTGCTGTCTTCGGACTTGACAATAAAATGTCCACGTTCTCCACGTAATGGCTTTTGCATGCTGAATGTCCTTATCAAGAGATCAGTAAATTTCTTCCTGAGGTAAAGAATAATATCTCGTCGGCAACAATATTCCAATTAACCGTCTCATGTAGGCTTCAGATGCTAAAAAATGGGGGTGTTTCTTTTGTTGGGCACATGAATTTGTCTATTCGACGAGAAGGGAATAAACCTCTGAGCCAAAGAGAAGATCAAAAATCTCTGCACTAGTTTTATCTTGTATTATACTTTTCATAGTTCCGATTAGACCTTTTTCTTTATTTTTCGGCTGAGACATATTCAATGGTCCCTTCTTTATCCATTTCGAATCTTCAGTTTTTGTTTTTTTTAATTTTTTCGAAAAACTTGTACTGCTTTTAGGAGGCAAAAACTTCTTTTTTTACTCACACTTCAATTTCGACAGCAGTATCGCATGGTAAATCATCATTGTCCCTATTCAAAATATTATCATTTCCTTCTTCTTCATCACTAGCCTCTGCTGTCACTGGTAGAATAACAACAATATCAATTTCATTCTCGTCATCATTATCTGAATCTTCGTCGAAAATTCTTTGAAGAACTTCTTTAAACGTAAAGTATCTAGTTTTAGGCATTTCTATGACCACAGAACGGAGGAAAGTTCCACGGAGTAAAACGCCACATGTGAATAAGGAAACTACCCTTATCCCGCTGACGTTGCGCCAACGCAACACCTGTTTTTTCTTCCTCCCGGACCCAAACAAAATCAACCAATTGATGGAATGTTCTGATAAACTTTGACCTTAGCTAAAAATAGATCACCCCTAAAGCTCACGTTTGTCTCCCTATATTTCTTCTGTGAAAAAGACCAGGAGAAAGTTCTCGTTCAAAAATGCTTAGCTAACTGTCTAACTTTGGAACTCGTTAATTAATTACAAGAACAGTTGAAGGCAAATATTTTTAAATTCGATTATTAACCCTACTCGAAAACTACTGTTAATATAAAATTCATTTGATAGCTAAATTTTTATACGCATTTATTTTGACCGTTGAGTCAAAGTAACACCAGCGGTTAATGGGTTAATATCTTCAAAGATTTTAGCTGTAATAATTTCTCAAATGCACCATGGAAACAAATTAATAAGAAATTTTAAAAAAATACAATTCAGCACATTAAACACATTAATTAAAGGCAATTTGGCAATAGGCATTTCGATTAATTAGGAAGTGCTCGACATCTTGTGCTCGACTCTCAGGAAGTCGAGCACAAGAGGATCGCGATAGATACCCTTTCTAGAGAGACCCATGCAATCCTTTATATGCTCTGCAGAAGCCTAGTAGTCGTGGCACTTGGTGCAAGTGGCGAAGTCCTTCATGTCCTCATTAAATGAGAAGCAATTGATATGACCCCTTGCAAGTCTTGAAAGTACAGTCCGGTAGCCTCTGTCCCACTGGACATCTAGGAAAATTCCCTGCTTAATACCCATATACCAATAATGGGTGGGGGGGGATTTTTTTGATGTTCCCTTTAATATAATTCCTGAAAAGTCAAGGCAGGAGGGGATGGAATGACTGCAACCCTCCTTAGCTAGTTTATATGTGAATGTCCACATGAGATAGTATCCACTGAAAATGAGCATTGTGACTTAACGAAATCAGTTTTAGATTAAGCAGGATAGAGATGCTGGTGCTGTCACCAATAAGTAACCAATTGTTTAGATGATGAGGAGAGCTGCGACTATCCGATAAAATCCACAGTTCGCCTAATCCTTCTCGATGAGAATTGCCTCGAGTTCCAGTTCTATTGTTATCAATTCACTTCTGAATACTGAATGGAAGTTAGGATTACCCCAACAAAGAGTCAAATTGCCTGGAGAGGTCTGAATAAAAATGGTACTTTCTGCAAGGTCGTCGATTTTACTGCTGTCAGTATAGATCTTAATGGCATTATTAGGTATGTGATTTAAGTTCTCCAAGGTCAGTTGCTTGAGGTGTTAAGACATATATTCTTTCTTGTTGACTTGAGGGTTTAAGTTAAATTTGAAGTGTACTCTTGATAGTACCCTTGAAAGAAAATGGTGTAGAAATCAAAATTTAAAACATTATTTTACATTCTATCTTGACTTATTTAAAGATAACCTCACACTATATTCCTAAGCTAGTTGAATGATTATTGTTTCATTCTTAAAAATGTCAAGAAGAGCAAAAAGCTCAATCAAAGTACAAAGTAAAAAGAAAATCTTCATTTACATGGATCCTACTAAAAGGTTTTTATTATATAGCTTCAAGCCACTGTATAGAAGCGTGCATATGTGGAAACGAGTTGTTCATAAATCAAATCAAATTTTATTTCATTGCATTTTATCCTGTTTAAAAATAGATACCATCCGCATTTACCTTCTTTTTTTACGATAGATAATGCTTCAAATTTCCCTAAAATAAAGCCTCTAAACTTTAAATTCCTTGAAAAGCTTCGGGACGGTAAACTTTTGCCATGCGATAAGAAATTAAATTTAAAATCCATTCAGAGAAAATTTTGAATTCAAAGCAACCTTTTTCGTACAGTGGCAGATATATTTTTGTTTCCTTTAACACGTGCTATATGCTCGGGATTCATGTTTCTTCAAAGAAATCAGTTGGCGATTTTCCAAGATTTTCCTTTTTTTTGACCTTTGCTAAGGTTTGGTTTTCTTTCCATATTATTTTCTTGGTTTTGGGCAAGCATATATTTACTGGTTAATTTCCGATTTATATTCTTTTACTTTGCAGCAGCCGATAAAAATGCTTTAATGCGGGTTTGAATTTCGTTATGTGTTTCTCGTTAATCGCTGGTATAAATTCATGTAAATTAATATTGTGTAATCATTTGCATTTAACGTTTGGGATGAGAGTATTAATTTTTTCTACAATACCATTAAAATGCTAATGAAAACATGCCTTCTCCTTAAGACTTTCAATTCATCTGAATTATAAAACCAAATTTATTTTACGCACTTAATCTAGAATCACTTTTTTCTAATTAAAGTGCTAATTTTTGTAATTTTTATTTGACTGCAATAAATACTTATTATTTTAATCACGTTCCTCTGACGTCACGTATACCTGGAGCGTATAGGTGGTAGTCCCTAAAGAACGAAATTAAATTTTTTTATGGGATAAATAGTTAAAGAAAGTTTAAGATAAAATATCCATCATAATCGAGCTTACTTTCACTTGGATTTTATAGCATTCTGATAAACAGGTCCGCGAAAAAAATTCTAACAAAAGTAGAAATCAAAGAACACGCGTATTGAGTCATTTATTACCTCTTAAGTGGTTTATTGTTACCACCTCACAGTTTTACGTTTCTGCATTTTTCAAGATCGCTGGAATTTCCAATAAGACAAACAGCATAACCTTGTTCTGGCAACGTTTAACAAGGGAAGAAAAAAACCCCAACTATATAGCAATACCTTGTCAATGTTAAACAGAGGAACAAAAAGAAAGATGAATTAAATCAGTAACGTCTAGATACGTACTTAAATTCCTGAACAGAATTTTTTTTATAGTTTTCTTTTTAATGAAAATATATAGAGAATTTTGCACTTCTAACTTTACCTTTGGGTATGTATATCTGTTGAAGTGGCACTCTAACGAATTAGATTCACAGTTCTAAATTAATAAAAATGTTTATTTAAACTTGACACATACGCTTGCTTTTCAACATAAATGCTGCGTGCTACTAGTGCGAGCTATATAAACATTTTTGCAAGGCATATTATTTCAGTATAGACACGTTGCAAAGAACAGTTTGAAATACTCACAATACTTGAAAGTCAAACCAGCGCTGCTGCTCAGTAGACTTTGGCCCCCGACCACTAAATAACCTTCTTCTAACAAGAACTTGCGTGGGTTTGAAGCAACCTAGCTAAACGCCTCAAACGGCAATTCGCATAACTCAAGTATAATCAAACCAGGCTCTCCACTCACTGTTTCCTTCCGTCTCGATACTTCGTTTCGTCAGCTCTACTCCTCCTTTCACTACCTCTCACTTCGTCCATCCTTCCATCTAGCTGCTTGGTATTTATACCAACCGCGTATGCCGCAATTAGCATATCTTAAGCGGCTTCTTAAACTTTATTCACCTTAAAGTTCGATTATTGTGAATCGAATCTTATGTAAACCTTACAAATATTTTCCCACATATCGTTCACAGTGATATCAGATTTATATCTACTGCCAAGCTCAAAGAACAAATGATACGTACTAATGCAAAATACATGAATAAAGGCATCTTCACACTGCGTAGCTTTGTGTTACAACGTTGGATTCATGATAGTTGATTAGTTTGACTTATGAATTGAGTTCTGTGACAGGTTAAATTTTTTATCTCTCACACTATATAACACTCTTGATTCAATGTGAAAAGGCCATAAGATGTCTACAAAATTTTCTGATTGTTCCACGTACACCGTTTTTTTTTCGAACGCGGAGGCACTTGCCGCTGGACATTCGCCTGTATGTACACCGCGAGACTGCTGGCCATTCTTTTAAGGGGGCACTGTATAGGTGACCAGTACTAACCCTACAAGCCGGTCCCATAATTTAGAACCGAGTCAAGTGACGAGACCAGTGCACTTGACCCCGAACCTCCAGACGTAAATTTGAGAACTTGGAGGACATTGCAGCCACGACATATTTCCCGTGCACCAGCCCCCATTAGTGTACACTGCGGTAGCTTTGTCAGTGACAGGTATCGAACCAGTGACTTTGAGATCACTAGCTCGCTGCTTTTGCTAACTGGGCCACCGCGCCATGTTCCCCTGTACATCAATAATATTCTATAACTAACAAGTGTTTACTGATTGTCTTTCAAAGGTTTTAAGATATGAAATTAAAACTTTGAAGCAGAGTAAGAAAAAGGCCTACTCACCACAGTACCCATACTAGAGCATAAAAACCGAGGGAGTTCTTACAATCGATAGAATATCAGTTTCGCGACTTGTAATTGCATGGGAACCCATTAAAAATACCCCATCAATAAATGAGCCCATATTTGGATAAGTAATCCTAATTCCATCCACTATTTATAGAAAACATACATATTGACATATTTATCGCTTATTTCGATTTTTAATTTCTCTCTTCGATCGATTTCTTTCGATGGTGCTCGTTTTTTTCGGGGAATTAAGTTAGCTTCATCGAACGATGAACCCTCAGTTCATTTGCATCGTATGGAGATAATACTATGGCCGCATTTAAGTTGCTATTTTTCTCTTGTTACACTAAAACCTAAGTTATAATATAATATCGAAATATAAAATCGAACACGAACCGTTTCGGTCTGCTAAAAGGAGAACTATACATTTGCTTTCCAGGTTGTTGTGTTGGTATGTCTCCATTGTCCAGTACATGCCAAAGCAGCTGTCGTCTGCTGGCAGTTTAATGCGATTCCCGTTTACGATGGCAATATAAAGGTCAGAATCCGCCTTAAGCGGGTTGCCCCCTCCTTTTTGACTGAGCACCCCCACCCCCCAGGGATGAGAACTAGAGGAATCATACCTTCTCCCATCCTCTGACTTCATAGAATGACTTTCCAGTCTACAGATTTAACTTGCCCATATTCGTCCTAGGCATGACAATCCCATATTTATATTACGATAACATCTTGAAAGATTTATTCCAAAATGTGGTGATTTGATCCTTTCATGTCGAAATATAGAAAAAAATTATCTAAAAGTATAAAATTGTAAAAAAAAGAAAAAAAAAATTAGGTAGTCTCTTCTAACGAAACTACCGCGGGTTATTGACGTAGGATTACTTATCGTTGCTTACCTCTTTTGTATGTGTATATGTATATATGTGTTATGTATATTTGTATATATATATATATATATATATATATATATATATATATATATATATATATATATATATATATATATATATATATATATGTAAATATGTATGTCAAAATTTTAACGCAAATCAACGTATGTCAAAATTTTGTCGAAGCGATACAGACTGTTTTTGGCACGTTGCCAAAATTATAACTCGCGAGGACAGATGGACGGACGGTTTTAGCGTCTGAAATTTTGCTTTCCAAAGGACCGTTATGGACGAACGTAATCATGAGTTAAAAAATCTAAAATTGTACCATTATTTATCGCCATTATTTATCGCCATCAAGTGATTTTGTCACAGTTGATACTTGAATATAGAAATTCGTAATTTTAATACCTTAATCTACATTTTGGCAGATTTTAATATTTCTTGTCAGCTTTCCGCATTAAGTATTCTTTTCAATCATTTCAAATTACTCTATTAGAAGCATTTTTAATTAATAGGGAGTTCTGATGCGGATAATGTCAAATCTATGACCTCCTATATATTCTTTCATGTAATCATATATAAGTCTTGAAGATTTATATAAAAGCATAAATTATTTAACGCATTCCAGTAGATTTATATATAAGTTCTTTTTATGAATGTATAAACAGGAGTCGTACACTCAACGTTTTCTCTGTCACATTTGAAATAGAAATGCTACTAATTAAACAAAATAATATAAATGGAAAAGAAATGTTAATTTATTGGAAACGGAAAGATAAAATTATAAAATTTTTATTAAAGAAATGACTAAAAGATCAAAACGACAACTTTAATTAAGGTATAAAAGCCAATTTTCACATTCAATTTCCGGTAGACGCATTCCCTTATATTGGATTCCCATCTAGCAAAGTCAATAACTACATTTCACGTATTATCTATATATATAAAACAGTTCCATAACTGACTGACTGACTGACATACAACGCACAGACCACACCGCTGGACATAAAGGGTTCAAATTTTGCATGGCGATTCTTCTTATAGTGTAGGGGTGCACTAAGAAAGATTTTGGAAAAATCCTTCTTAGATTTTTTTAAATTAAATTTTTAAGCTGTTTTTGTAACATTTTTAAAGTTTGCATTTAAAATAATAATCTGAGGGTTATAGAATTTACATCCTGAGAAAGATCATAAACACTCCTTTAAATGCAAATATTTTTCAAATCTTTACCTCCATTTTCTGATATTTAGTGAATTTCTAAAGATTAATTTTTAATTTTTAGAATGTAATTTATTAAACGCTGATCACGTTGTTTCTTTTCTTTTTGTGATAATTTAAATTAATTTTGCGCACATGCATAACAATGAAATAAATTGATAAAAACTTTTTTCCCTTCTAATGCGGCAGACGATTGGACATTATCCGAAAAAAATATTAAAATACAGTAAAAGATATGTTCCTCAAACTGTACTATATTAACTGTACTGTATTCTTAGTACGTTCTGTTAGATTTAATTTGCATATTTTCTTCTCCATTATTTTGTCTATAAAAATATCCGTTACGATTTATATATATATATATATATATATATATATATATATATATATATATATTGGCATTAATTGCATACATTGACCGTTGTATTTAATTTGAATGTACTCCGTAGCGAAGCACGGGTATTCAGCAAGTTAGTAATAAAGGGTCAAAATTGGAAGTCAAAGCCTATACACTTTTCTTTAAAAATGTTTGTTGATTGAACGTACTTCTGTGTGTGTTTATACGGGGCTTTATTGAAAAAAGTTTTTTTTTCAATACTGGAGTGGAAAATATAGGTAATTGTATTTTACACACGCATGATGCGTGACAATTTTGTTTTTCCTTTGAAACATTTTGTTTGAAAACACTTCAGCTGAATTTTTTTTCCAAACACATATATTTTAAAAAGAAAGTTTAACTCGGTAGAAAAATATTGAAAGTTCCTATCTTCGAGTGGGAAAAAAATGCACAACAGATTAAAGTTTGCCTTTTAGGTCTGGAAATTCTTTGCTTTTTTGATGAAATTTTAGATCAAATATAAAGAAATTTCCTCTTACCTTCAAAGCAAAAAGTACAAAAAAAAGTGAAACAACTTTGTCCCTCAGTGTATAACATTGCTCTGAAAACAAATTTCCAATAATATATTTTTACATTGCATTTTTTTTTTGTTTAAAATTACGTTTTTTTCCAAAACTCTAATTAAACCTGTTTAAGTTACTAATGGTAAAGTAGGAGATTAAATAAAGTAATTCTTAGAAAAATAAAATTATATTAATCATACTGTTGAATTCGTCTACCCGTTGATATGTTTGTCGTAAGACTTTTTAACGTAGAATTACATTACTCCACGACGGTCCTGAGGAAAGGAAAATTTCAGACGCTAAAACTGTCCGTCCTTCCATCCTCGCGAGTTATAATTTTGACAGCGGGCCAAACCCAGTATATCGCTTGGACAAGTTAAACAGAAAAGTGCCAAGATGCGTCAAAATTTTGACGTACATATATGTATATATAGATAGATATATACCTTAAAAAGAGGTAAGCAACGATAAGTAATCCTACGTTAATAACCCGTGGTAGTTTCGTTAGAAAAGACTAACTGAAATTTTTTTAAATATCTTTTTTATAAATTTTCTGCAAAATAGAAAAGAAAATCTGTTAGTTTAGTCTTAAATAGCTAATTAAGTTAAATACCATAGAATTTCATACTTTCCATAATAGTGTATTTAAGTTTATTTGAACTTAAGAAAAATTGTATTAATATATTTGTAAATATATTTTTTGAAGAAATTAATATCACCTTATAACTATACCATTAAACTTTCTCACTTTTATATTCCTTTAATCGTAATGCAAATGACGAATTGCAACAGTTTCCGATATTTCTGTTACACTGCACTGTTTTTTAATTATTTAGAAAAATTAAATCTTGGTTCCTTTTGCTACTTTTTATTAATATAAAACCTCACATTAATGATTATATAATTTTTTCTAGAGGTATGGGATACCACATGTCTACATATTGCACATATCTGATTATAGGTGGCACGGGGTACTTTAATTCACCTGGTCCTTCTTTAAACTTTGAAGTAGAATCCTGAATAAAATAGAAAATAACAATTAAAAGCCTTCAAAATGCGCCGACTAAACAGACACGGGCTCAAATTCTTTTTCTTTTCTGGATTCCTTTGCTCAAATTTTTTTTAAGCTATCAAAGGTTTCGTGGAAATTTGATTTCCCTTTTTTTTGTTTCATACATATTTCCTCAATCAAAAACCATGATGATCATAATTGTAATTTTTTTTTGTAGTGCGTACGAGCAACGGCCAAGTGACTACTAACGGAAGCTCAATTGTAAACACTTTGTGGCACTGTCCCCTGCAACAAAAGCAAAAAGAGAAGCACCATAATCCGCTTTTTCAATTGTAACGGTTTTCCAGAGCTGAAAATCCGTAGATGAAAGAGAGGATGGAATATACGTAGGAATTCGCATCCTACCGTCATGTGTTAGAAATCCGACCAAGAGATTTTGAGGATAAAAGTCACCCGTGGCTGTCCTAGCGGGTGAAAGGCATTTTTATTGATAAAACAATATTTTTCGATTTCTGCTTATGTTACAAAGCAGGGTTGGCCAAAGTATGGCTTTTTATTCGTGTTTTTTACGCCTTCATGCCGAATTTTGGATACTCGTGCGAGAAGCAAAATACCCAAAATCAAAATTAGGGGTATTGCGATGGTCGTTTTTTTTTGTGGGGGGGGGTCGACTTATAGTCTTGTATTCTACATTTAGGTTGATAAAAAATAAACAACTCTCCCTGTAGACAAATAAACTTTTAACTGAATTGCTGCACACTGCAAAAACTCAAATTATGTGATATTTGAATAATTTGGCAAAAAAATAAAATAAAAATTGATTATTAAAACCCTTAAAATTATTTCAGAATTTACAAATATTAGTTATTCTTACAATTGAAGAATGAATTTTTATATAAAAATTTAATGTAATTAACATTTAATATGGACATTTATTTTTTTTATTTCTAATGGCATGGCAAGGAAAAGGAAAATACGAACAATTACACATAAGTAAGATGAAAGTAAATGACCGCAGTCATTGCCTTAAAGAGTCTCTGGCACGGCAATTACGGGTGGTCTCGGAGTCACAACCATGAAGTGTTCCACAGCGACGCAGATGAGCTCTGTTCATGGGTTTCATAAGATCACAAAGTGGACAGAGAGGCTGGCCAAATACACCAATCCGATGAAGATGCTCACCCAGACAGTCATGGCTTGTCAATAGCCGAAACGAGACCACTGCGTCTCGTCGTGGGATATCATTTAAGCAAGCGAGATCTTCAAACCTCCAACGTTTCCTCTTGATTCTATTCAGAAATTTCAACTGGTATCTATTTCTC
This sequence comes from Dolomedes plantarius, assembly GCA_907164885.2. Classification (NCBI taxonomy): domain Eukaryota; kingdom Metazoa; phylum Arthropoda; class Arachnida; order Araneae; family Dolomedidae; genus Dolomedes; species Dolomedes plantarius. Next base: position 42,667,583 of record OU015498.1, read on the forward strand.
ATGGATTGTATGATGTATAATTTTTTAGAGAGATATGGCGTATTTGGATTTTTTGATTGCAATAACGTCGCACCTTTTCGGTCCAGGAAATCTGCCTGTTCCTTTCCATGGATGCCACTGTGTCCAGGGAGACATTGCAGAGTAATTTCCTTATTTTTCAGGAATAGACCTCGGATAGACTCCCGACACTGGAGAATATCTGTAGATATAGGGGTCTCCAAAGAGACAATGGCTTGAATTGCTGCCCTTGAATCCGATAGCAGAACAACTCTCTCAAATTCATGATGTAGGTCCAATAGTTGTTCTAAGGTGAATTTGTGGGCCTCCACCTCTCCATCAAATGAATTTCTGTTTTTTTTCCAGCCGAGGCATAGAAAGAGTAGATATTCGAGTAGACTCCCGAGCCCGCAGACACAGGAACATCAGAATATGACCCGTCTGTATACACTATCTGGGCAAAAGTATCAGGACGCTGAGTAGTACGGACTCGGAGAGTCCTGAGGCATATATTAATATGATGTTTGTCCTCCTTTTGCATCGATGACAGACTGCAGACGTCTTGGGAGATTTTCCACCAGTTTTTGATAGATGTCCATAGGAATTGACTTCCAGGCGTCCATCACAGCTGCAGTGAGTGCTGGCATTGAGGATGGTCGATTTGGCTAGCTACGTAATCTGCGTTCTAATTTGTCCCAAAAGTGTTCAATGGGATTTAGATCGATCTCTGAGAAGGTTAGGCCAGATTTTGAACACCCATTTCGTCAAACCATGCCTGCGCAAGTCTCGATGTGTGAATGGAGCAGTTATCCTGCTGTAAGAGAAATGGGCCTTCCCCGAAATTTTGACATAGAGTTGGGAGAGCAGAATGGTCAAGAATGTCCACATACATCTCAGAGTTCATGTTTCCAACCACAGGAACTAAGGAACCGAGGCCAAACCATGAAAATCAACCCCCCCCCCCACACTGCCAAACCCAGACGAGTCCATCGGACTTCCATATTGCAAAGCGAGATTCATCACTCCAAATAACATTTTTCCACATGTCCACAGTCCAATGACGGTGAGCTTTGCACCATTGCAATCGACGCTTCGCATTCTGGGGAGTGATGTTCGGCTTGTGAGCGGCTGAACGACCATGGAATCCTAGGTTTTTTAACTCTCGTTGAACAGTCCTGCTGCTAGTACTAACGCCTAATGAACTTTGGAACTCCTGAAGGATTTAAATCAACGAGGACTTGCGATTTTATTTCAATACCCTTTTCAGAGTTCTAAGGCTGCGTTCACTAATTTTTTCCGGCCTAACACTTCGTTTTTCTGCAGTTTCACTGCCTCGACGTTTCCACTTCACAGTTACATAACTCACAGTGGATTTTGGCTTCTGTAGAACATCCGAAATTTCATGAACTTATTTCCCACAAAAGTGGCATCCCACTATAATGCCACGATCAATGTCACTCCTTTGACTTACTCATTGTCTCACAAACGCATAAATATGACCTGACAAACCACTACCAACACTTTTATAGTTTTCAGTTAGGCATCAAATTACGTGACCTGCTAGATCCACTTCTTTAGGAGGGTTTTCGGATACTTTTTGCCAGATAATGTATATCTGAAACCATTTATGTCCTGAGTATTTAGTACGTATGGTTTCCAAAGCAAGGCGCTTCAAGACTTCAGTAGGTGTTTCACTCTTGAAGACCGCATCGACCAAATTAAGGTTTATCTCAATTTTAATCATAGATAAGGGGTTTGTTGGCGGTACAATTTCCTGGACATTTAAATAAAATACTTAAAATTTTTTTTTCATATCAAATATGATATTTTTGTTCTGTTATTTCGCTCTTGTATGTAGACATTCCCAGATGTCTGTTAACACTGTTTATCTTGGTCACGCCTGTTTCAGAGCAATATTTAAAAAGTAACAGTTTCCTTTCAGTAACAGTAAACTTTTTTGGTAATTAAACACTTTCGGCAATTAATAGTCATTAAACCAATATCTTAAAATTAGTGTTCATTGCAATGATTTTTTTCTTTATCGTTCACTTGCAACTACAGGAATTCCTGAAATTCATCTACAACTCTGTTTTCCTTTACCCATCATCTTCAGTTTCTCAGTTATATCACTCGACAATATAATGCAGTGAATTTCCATCACAAACAAATGTTTCCGAGGTTTGTTGTGAAATAAGATAAATAAAATAAAGAATAGTAAAACAAAATAAATTATTGCAATGATGTTTTTCTTTATCGTTCACTTACAACTACAGGAATTCCTGAAATTCATCTACAACTCTTTTCCTTTTCCCATCATCTTCAGTTTCTCAGTTATATCACTAGACAACAAACTGCAGTGAATTTCCATCACAAACAAATGTTTCCGAGGTGTGTTGTTAAATAAGAAAAATAAAATAAAGAATAATAAAACAAAATAAATTATTGCAATGATTTTTTTCTTTATCGTTCACTTACAACTACAGGAATTCCTGAAATTCATCAACAACTCTGTTTTCAATTTTCCCACCATCTTCAGTTTCTCAGTTATATCCCTCGACAACAAACTGCAGTGAATTTCCATCACAAAGAAATGTTTCCGAGGTATGTTGTGAAATAAGATAAATAAAATAAAGAATAGTAAAACAAAATAAATTATTGGCATGATGTTTTTCTTAATCTTTCACTTACAACTACAGGAATTCCTGAAATTCATCTACAACTCTGTTTTCTTTTTCCCATCATCTTCGGTTTCTCAGTTATATCAGTCGACAACAAACTGCAGTGAAATTCCATCACACACAAATGTTTCCGAGGCTTGTTGTTGAAATAAAAAATGCGTTTCGCAATCATTATCGCAATATGACTGCACAGTTGGAGAAATCAATAACATTTGTAGTTAAAGAGGTAAAAGAAAGCTACTTTTTTGCCTTGAAGTAAAGTTTAAAGAAAAATCAAAATTACACGTTAAAGTTTTACATACTGTAGCAAAAATATAATGACATATTCCGCCTCGAAGTGCATGGTATGAGTTGTTCAAGTTTCCTGTAATTGATGAACATAGAATACCACCAAAGTTGTCGCTGCCTTTAGTTTCAAGCAAGAAAAGAAATCTTATTGTGTTTGAAAATTTGTCCGTTGAAAGGTTGAAAAATGCTTTCTAAAAATATCTTAAAACATGCATTATAGTGAATACTTTCTTTTTCTTTATATTTGCATAATAATGCTACCATTTTTGTGTATAAACATAAAAATGATAAGGACTTAAATATGCGACTGAATTTGCAAGTGTCTGCGTATAGCTCTGGTTCTAATTAAAATAAATTAAAGGAATAAGCTATGTTATATCTCACCAATACAAGAATTGTCTAATATACAAGGAGATAAAATGCTTTCTAAAAATATCTCAAAACATGCATTTATAGTGAAGACTTACATTTTATTTATATTTGCATAATAATGCTACCATTTTTGTGTATTAACATAAAAATGATAAGGATTTAAATATGAGACTGAATTGCCAAGTATCTGCGTATAGCTTGGGCTCTAATTAAAATAAATTAAAGGAATAATCTAAGTTATATCTCACCAATACTAGAAATGCCTAATATACAAGGATAAACTTATTAAAAGGAAAATTAATGACTTTTCAAAAAAGTTGCAGTTATTCTCCAGTACAGTCTTTTACTCAGATCGTAGAACTTAATAAATGACTTTTATAATGACTTTTTAATGTTTGAGAAAGTGTTTTTTTATAAACAAACACACACAGCTTAAAGTGACATTAAAATAATTTTCTTACAAATAAAAAAAAATGTGACGTTATAGATGGGTTACAAACTATCCAATTTCCATGTCTTTAAGTAGGAAAATTATAAAGAAACTTATTTTTTTCTTTGAAATGTGTAAATAAAATATACTGTTTAAATACACACTGAGCATAACATTTTAATGAAATATTTGAAAAATTACTTTTAAAAAATTGATCTTCTACTATCATAAAATATAAAATGACAATTCAAAGTCCATATAACTTATTTTAACAAAAGAAAAAAATATTTCATAATGTATATTCACATTGAACCTACAATCCAATTAAAATTATACTAAGCAAAACCTTCATATCCTGAACCAACGCAGTTCTTTCAATACGTTAATTTAACAGATGCAGTGAAGAAATGTGCATATGCCTCTAAATAAAATAACAATATGTCGTTAAGCTTTTATAATTGAGAAACTAATATCCTTAAAACCAAACTATTCTTAAAGCGCTAGATAGATGTTTTACTCATTTTTATCTCGGTACAAAACGAGAAACTACCTGGAAGTCGCTTTTTTTTGTTGTTCTGAATATATTATATGATCTGCTTCAGATGCTGTTTTATTCACCGAACCGAAGAATTGAAAAAGAGAGTTCGAGAATGTTTTACATTGTTAAATCTCCACAGTACTGCATTTCGATCTGACGTGCGTTCGATAAAATAAATTGCCCGCGTTAAAAACTGGAGGAAATTACTTCTTAGAAAAGTTGCAAGCGAGAAAGACTCATGAATCCAGTTCTTCTGTTTATATAGAGTAGATATCATAAATGCATTGAATGCTGTAACGTTTCAGGGATAAAACATGCCACACACTTATTGAATCTAAGTAGTTTTTCTATATTATCTGAATACTTTAATTACTTTAGAAACAATGAATTGCCTTTTAAAATTTCTCGAATATATAAAAAATGTATTTGTCCCATACATTAGAAACCTATACTTTTTCTATCTATGTGTTTGCGACAGCCGAGTGTTTAGCGCGTTTGTATTCGGACAGAGGTAGCTCAGTTGGAATCCCGACATTTGACACTGAAGGCCTTTGTGTCTGCCAATGTTATGGGCACATTGAATCAGTATAAGAATTGAAGTTATTCCATGTGGTATGTGGGTGGTAGATGGTACGAGATAACCAGATGTCATCACTGCGAATGCGCTGACAAAATTAAAGTGGCAACACGAAGCAATGTTGATTCAGGTGTGTAGGGGGTACATATATATATATATGGTCGTTAATTACGCAAATTGAATTGACCGTGAGTAATGAGATAGCTGCGTATGTACACTGTCAGTAAAATCTAGTTTTGTTTGTTTTAAGTATTGTTGTATTTCAGGTATGCATACTAAAGAAGTTAATGAAACTATTAACCCCTTCCTTCTCACTCCCATGAAAATTACGGGGTGAGGTTTTGCCCTCTATTTCCCGTGCCCGTGATATTTCCAGGCTGGAGTGCACAAAAGTAATGCACCAAAAAGATTAAAAACAATCCTTCTCATTTACCCTGAAAATTTTTTATTTATTATTTTACATACCAGATGGCAGCACCAAACTGTTTATAATGAAATTGGGGATAGGTTTTTTGAAAACTAGATGTGACAGATCATGAAATAATGGAATCCTCTGAAAAAAATAGGCACATTTTTACTGTTTTCTTGAAAATTAAACGATTGTTAAAGGGCTAAGGACCCAGTTAAGAAAAGAGAAGATAGAATGTCATGGGCTTCAATATAGATTTCAGATCTACAAATTATTCAGGTCTACCGAGATAATTCGTACTGTTTGAGAATATCCGAACCTGTTTGCATAAGTCAAAGTTTCTAAATATCCGAAATCCTGATTTCCAAAGAATTCTTAAGTACCTACTGTGATAAATAACCTCTTAATTGACCTGGCCGAACTCAACGCGGGCATTTAAAGCATGCCCTAACATTGTTCAGGCATGCTTTAAATTTCTGGGCTATCATGCATTTTCCGAATTTCCCTTATAAAACTCTATTTAAGCTTCTTGGTAATTAACCTATTGTAAAAATGAATTTTTATTTATATTTATATATCATATTGCAGAGTTCTTACCAGGTTCTTGTTACTTTTGCTTGTGAGTAGAACGTTAAGATAGATCTTATTTTATTTTATTTGTTTTCGTCGTTATGGAAATAGCCAGAGAAATGAGGATTGAATAAAATTACTTTTAGCTCAATTTTATGTTTCATTTGCTCTTCCCTTAACAATTTCTTGGTATTTTGTGAATGGACTGCAAGGAAGACATTTTTCCTTGTGCAAGAAGAAATTATATAAAATTACTTTTAGCTCAATGTTATTTTCATTTGTTCTTCCCGTAATATTTTGTTGGTATTTTGTGAATGGACTGCAAGGAAAACATTTTTCCTTGTGAAAGAAGGATTTGTTATCACCTAAGTACAATTTTTATACACCATAATTCACATATTATGCAATATTAACGTCATAATTTTTTCCCTCCTTTCTGTACTGGTTCAAAAAGGGAACATGTAAGAATATTTTGGCTTCATAGTGCTCAAAACGTAATATATGATAATTTGTTAATTTTTCAAAAGAAAGTAGTGTATTTTCTCGGGTATAGGCCCCGTGCGTGTATAAGCTAGACTTGAATTTTGAGACACCATTTGAGGATTTTTTTATTCCTGAATTCCGTTAAAGACTCAAAGTAGCATCGTTCTACGAAATGTACGATGCCGTACATTCCTTAGAGTTCAATGCTCGCCTAACAATATCAGGTACAATTATTGATGGTGGTAAAATTACAGTGTACAAAAAAATATTATATATATACTGGAACACTTAGGAATTATTTCGCACGAAGACAAACTCTTGGGAACTCAAAAGAGTTTTATCAATAGTCCTACAAACGATAATATTTACAATGCATTCAATTGCCGTGGGAATGATACGGTGTAAGGTATATAGATACTAATGGTTTATGGTAGTAAAGTGTTCTAAACTAAAGGGTGTTTACTATATTTAATTTTAAAATTCCGTGTATAAACCGCACCCCATTTTTGCTGATCTATTTTATGGAATAAATGAGCGGCCTATTCACGCGTAAATACGGTGTGTCAGAACATAAAATGGGAATTGATGGTCAAATATATTTAATAACGTAGCAGTTGATTTGTTCAAATTTTTCATTGAATTAAAATCTTTTAGAAGGAACCTCGCGATGTTTAGTCATCAGATGTAGCTGAGACTACATAGATAAGGCCGTAAGATTAGACCAATTTACTTCTAAACAAATTATTGCTTAGGGCAATTAAATTATCCTTTGGATTATTCTCATAATTTTCGAATCCATTTCTCTAAAAATTCCAAAAAATTCAATACGTAATGAAATTTTTTATGACCTATTTTATGGAATAAAAGTGCGGCCTATACACGCTTAAATATGGTAGTAAAACTTAATTTAAATGATATTAAACTTTGATATAAACATGAAAAGGAAATATTTTTTACAACCTGACATTTTTTATCAATATATAGAGTGTAACCAAGCAGTTAAGTGGTTAATACAATGTATGAGGAAGTAATAAATTATGACTAAGAACACAAGTGCTAGAAGCAAGGCAGTCTTAAGCGCCACCCACATTTTATTCTAGTTAGCTTCACAAGCTTCCACCGCGTGGGCAGGTGAAAGTATAAGAGTGCTCCAAAGCTACCCACTCACAGAGTTCTTTATTGGTTAGCATGTTGTATAATCCAATAAACAAGTAGCGGCTTTTCAAAAATCCTGTTTGGTTTGGAGGAATGTTCTCAAGAAAAGTGCCTGCCATTCATTTAGAGTATTTTTACGTATGTAAACTGGACTAGAATATTTAAAATTATCCCAAGCATTTGACTCATTATTCCACGTCTATCCATCACAATTACACAACCATTTTATCTATGAATCCAAAATATATTTCAACATCCAGAATCTGCATATTTTTTGTTAGTTTCCGTATTCTTTCTCGTTATGAATATTTCACCATATACAAAATATTCATCCTTTTATATATGCTGATTTTTTTTCTTCTCGAAAACGATATTACTAAAATTTATTTGGAACAAGATAAGTTTTTTTCCATCCAAATTTCATGCAAATCTTCAGAAAAATCACATCAAATTTGCATCCTCCTAGATATAGCCGGGAAATTTCATGTCGTTTAATCTAGGGGAGAAAAAATTCCATCATAGAGGAAGGAATATATCACATTTACTTTGAAAATTGTGACAAAGCGGTTTTTCTCATTTTACTCTGGCGGGGAGACCTCTCAGATTCCGCGAATTCTTTTCATATCTATGCGATGCCCGCATGAATATCAAAATACTTTTCTTCACACGGAAGCCAATCATAACAATGTCAGATCAAAACATCGGGTCATTGCTGTTTCTTTTCCAAGGCTATTTTTTTTGTTTTTCAGTATATTCAGCCTGAATAATGAATGGAATTTCAATAACACTTTTCAAGCGATGACGCGAAGTTCTATATTGAGAGCTTTTTTCAAAACGAGGTTGTCAGAGGCTTTCGGTAAGATAGGACTAAAATGAAATATTTTTGTTTAAAAATTGTTTTTGCATGTTTTGGATCTGGTAAATAACATTTCGTAGTGGTAGAGAAGAATTGAGTTTCGAAAAAGAACTCATAAGAGGGAAGTTGCGTAACAGAGTAGTAACAACTCAATAAATAAATTCTTTTTTTTTTTTGGCTGATTTGTAAATAGCAACACATAATGAGGAATTCCTATAGAACACTTTTCTATTGTGAAAATTCCTGCGACATACCACGCATCCTATTTTTCGTAAGGAGCTGCATTCTGAAATATTCATTATAATTTAAAGGTGTTTAGAAGGTTATATAGAGCAGTAACGTGATTTAATACAAAAAACTGCAGTATTCATTAATAACCTACAATTAAAATATATCTGTAAAATACATGAAGACTATAAACTGTAAACATATTACTCTTTTTTAATCTTTAAACACGTTCAAGACAAATTGACAATTTGCTATGAAGTAACTGAATCATATCTTGGTTTTTTTGAAAAACTATTTGACATTAATTTTAAAAAAACGCAAAGTGGAATTCACTTCTTGAAACAACCAAAGTGATCCGAAACACTTAAGTGTTATTAGCACTGTCTCCAATAATTCCAACAACAGACTAATCCCTGAGGTTTTGAATATATGACCCATACAGGGATTAAAATAGCATATATTTGATCAAAACCATAATTTTTTATAGGTTCCACTACACTACTATTCAAGCAGAAAAATATCCGATCAAAAACACAGAATCTTTCATATTATACGCAGAGTACAATTTTTAACCTTTTCTCAAATTACGACAGAATTTCAAATTATATTAACATGAAAATTCTGTGACATTTCTGTATACATCACCGTATCTTATATATTTATAGACCTTAGGAAGCCCAGTTGTATCGCGGCGGCATTTTGGCACCGAGGGTGCTTGGTTCGAATTTCGAGAAGCGCCATTAAATACCTTCGTGTCTAGACTGGACATGGGCACGTTAAATCCATAGACCGCGAAGTCCCTTTATGAGGTCAGGGTAGTTGGGAGAGGGTACGATCCCCCAGATATCACCCTTGGGGCTGCTATAGAGTTTTAGCTTACCCCTTCAGCGGAGCGCCCGTGTACGAAGTGCCTCATTTTCACAATTTTGACTGGTTTGTTTTGATGTGTAAGGATTGAATGTTCTAAGCAGTTTCTAATTATAGCAACACCCTTTCTAATGCAGGTCTGATTTTCTTACCCTTTTATTCCTTTCCATTCATTGTTAGTCGTGATTTAACCGTATTAACCCAGTGATTATAATGGATTACAATACGACAAAAGCAGGAGTTGTTGTAGTCGATCAAATGTGCAACTATTACACGGTATCCCGCATGTCACGAAGCTGGGCAATCTCATTGTTTTTTAGGTTTTGGGACAAAATAGGAATCCATTCGCAAGTTGTCCTTAGATCCAATAAACCGGACAGTTTTGAAATAAGGCGATTGTATCTGCATTCTTTGGCCTTTAATTATAAATATATCTCAATATTATAAACGTTTTATATCTTTTCATAAAACGCAAAAGTATTATTTTGAATTTGAAAAAAAAAGTTTATTACAAAAGGAATAATTAAGGTTGCAAGAGACGTTGCACTATGTACCATGCGCCCCTGCTGGTGTTCCAAAAATTGGCGCGCCCGCTGAAGGGTTGAGTGATAATTATAGTGACACTAATTTGCTTTGTGACAAGCAAAGATAGTAGTGACAAATATTTTGCTTTGTTTCATAGCTTAAAATGTAAAATATACATTTAACAATTTCTTGACATAAAAACTTTGTCTTTTAAAATGAAATAAGAAGGAAATTTCCTGTACAGGACGGACATATCTTGCTTTAAAATAATTCTGAAATATAAATTGAGCATATAAATTTGATTTTAAAAAACACAGAGCTTCTTTAGATGATGAAAAAATCTTGATAAAAGGTAACACCTGGGGGCGGAAAGAATAAACAATGCAATTAATTGAAATATGTGATTAATATATTTTTAGAAAACGTACAGGGTGGGGGTGTCAGTTGACAGAGTACCATACCATATATTTCATTTTCCAGATATGTTCTTAATATATAAGGTGATATGAGTAAAGATTATGTTATATGAGGCAGGAAATACAGGTTGTGGATTAGAATGTGACGAAACGTTAATTTTTGCTGTAATAGGAAGACGAGTACTAAAATGTTATAAAATTTGGCAGTTTTAACTTTTTATCAACAGGAAATAAAATAACAGAAAATAATTAATTATTCTATTTCTTTGAGTGTTGATAGTTGTTTGGGAATTTTTTAAATTAACAATATCTTTTGTCAAACAGTCTGAGTCAGCGAAATCGGTATTTTTCTTGGTTGAAACATTTCCTTTATTTTGAAAGAGATTAATGAAAATTTTAAACGTACTGAGAACATCTCTACCCTGTTGGGGCACGCAGAGAAGTCGTAGTAGGCAGACTTCAGAAGTAGTATTAAGTTGGCATGACACAAGCTGTATTTTAAAGAAAGAGTTGATTTTAATATGATTTTTTTTACAATTCCATAGACATCGACTTATAAGTATCATAGAATTAAAGTTAGGTGTCATCATGAATCTGATGAATTTTTGTATATTTTTTATGTGCGATCAAGTGTATTAGCAATAATTTTTAGTTTAATTGTGTAAAGTTGGAGCTGTAATCTCTTACATCTGGAACTTGGATACACCAAGTCAGTTTATATAGGTAAAATAAATAGTTATACCTTTAGAACTTAAATAAAAACAATAAACTCACTTTCAAATTTCCGTTTTTGTTAAATGACAAGTTTTTCATAAAATACTTTCAAACATTTCGAAAATTTCAAACAGATATATTAGAATTCCAAATGTTTTCTCGTTCGAATGCATTGAAAATAATAAATTTCCAACCCATTCAGTTTTCCAAATATAACGCCAAGAAGAGAGTAAACAGAGTTTTATGCAGAGAAACCAACCTTTAAGGAAATCGCGCATGATACATGTTAACAATTAATATGAATTTTTTAGAGATTCCGACCTTAAATGCATTGTAACCAACTTTAGCATTTCCTGCATGTTGAGAACCCACTTAATATAATTTCCCGTTTTCATGGAATATGAGAGACAGGATAAAGCCAGCTTTATTTTCACATATGATCATTTGATTGGAACGAAAAAAAAAAACTTTTCTTTTTTTTAAATTTCAATGTGCATGAGTTTCAAAAATTGCCTTTTAGGATTATATTTTTGGGATTATAAAGAATATGAAATTTTACTAAACAATTTTCAGGTGATCTACTAAAATATTTTCAGATGATATCAGATGATCGCAGTCATGTAAGAGACCTTGGATTACGCCAGATTCTAAAAGGAAGAGCTGAAAATGAAGGAGATACCATAAAGTTTTTAATTCAACGTATAAACGTTGATGCCAATGACTATATTGATGTCATTGAATGGAATGATGTTAATGTAACAGAACCTGCTATGACGAGGCATATTTCTGATGACAATCTAAAGTAGTTTATAAAGCATGAAAAGAATCTGATCCCGAGAGTCAACGTATTGACTTCAATAATTTTCCATGTCACACACTAGCAGCAGAAAAGATTGTTAAATTAGTTACCGAGTCATCCTTATCCGTTTGTGGCACTTATTCAAGAGATGCATTGATAAAAACAAAAATACATTCTCAACAGATAATGTCAAAATTTGAAGCAAAAAAAACAATGCATTGTATCGATGAAATAAGTAATGGAAAACATGTGTGATTAGTACGGACTTTTGAAAAACAGTAATGATTCTTTTTTTCAAAATAACGTTTTGCGTTTAAACAGATTACAATAACATAAATAAGTGTAATTTGTTTATTTTAACTAAGGTCCGTTAACTATAAATTGTTTTTCTCTCATTCCAAAGTGTATTATAAGAATATGTAACGAAAATTAATATGATGAAAATCGCGAAATTCTACTAATTCTACAAAAATGGTTCCAAAAATTAGAAATACTTAGAATATGTAAGTTTTTTTGAAAAATATCATATTTTGAATATTTTATTAACAAAAAATATATACTATTTTAATATACTATAAAAGAAATTTTAAAAATACAAATTTTATTACTTTTTCATAAAAATATCCATTTGAAGTCCTTTGTTGCCCCTGAAAATATTTTAGTAGAGCAATAAAATTTTATATTCTTTATTATCCCAAATATATACTACCAACAGGAATTTTTTGAAAACGCATGCATATTGAAATTCAAAAAAAAAAATTTTCGTCCCACGATAATGACCATTGCTTTTCATCGAAAGTGCGAAAACTTTTCAATCTATGTTTGGTTTTTATTTAAGGTATTAACCAATTGCACACTACACGGATATCTTCTCTGTATGATGGTACAAATTTTCAAAGTCGAATTAACGTGAACAGCCTTGATATTTACTGTCACGCCGGCAACGTAATGAGCCTGAGGTAACTTAGCAAAACCAGGAAAAAGATACTCTGAAGCGAGTCGTTTTATAAGACGAAGTTTTGCTATAGAGTATTTGAAAAAAGATAGTTCTATTCGTCAAAATCTTTCGGGCATCAATCCATAAAGATCTGTTTATTTGGGGGGGGGGAAGCAAAAAAGAATAGATATCATCTTATTATATTTCATAAGTTAGAAACATTTTAATATAATAATTAATATTTTCATTATCTCATGGTTCTGTTTTACATATTTTTATAAATTTATATTTTGTATGAATGTAAAAAAATAAGAATGCATACTTTAATAAAATAATATTAAATAACTATTCTAAAAATATCACTTTACAATGATATAGAGTTTATAAGGCCTTCACAAGAAAATCTTTTTTCAGAATGTTCTTGCCTTCCCCGTTTGTAGCATTTTCCTGCGTCTGGCGAATTTTCCATGCGACCCTCTGGGGAACAAGAATTTCAAGGTACACCTTGAATAAAAATGTCTCTGGTGCATTGGCAAAATTTCATTTCGTATCGAATTTTTGGAATTTTTGGAGCAATATATTCGAAATTTATGAGAATAATTCAAAGGATAATGCAATTTCCCTAAGCAATAATTTTTTTAGACGTTGATCTAATCTTATGACCTTATCTATGTAGTATCAGCTACATCTGATGACTAAAATCGCGAGGATCCTTCTAAAATATTTTAATTTAATGAAAAATTTGAACACGTCATCTGCTACGTTTTCATATATATTTGACTATCAATTCCCATTTTATGTTCTGACACACCGTATTTACGCGTGTATAGGCCGCACTTTTACTCCATGCGATAGGTCGGTAAAATTGGGGTGCGGCTTATACACGGAATTTTAAAATTAAATACATTAAAGTCTGTTTAGTTAAACACACTTTAGTTTAGAACACTTTACTACCACAAAACATCAGTATCTATATACCTTACAACCTATTACACCGTATCATGCCCACGGCAATTCAGTGTATTGTAAATATTATTGTTTGTATATATTATACGTTAGGACTATTTAATAAAAGCCTTTTCAGTTAACACAATTTTGTCTTCGTGCGAAATAATTCCTAAGTGTACTAGTATATATACAATCATCTTTTTTACACTGTAGCTTCACCACCATCAGCTAATGTTGTACGTGATATTGTAAGGTGAACATCGAACTCTAAGGAATGTACTACATTACTACATTTCGCACATCGATGCTACTTTGAGTCTACAACGGAATTCAGAAAAAATTTCCCCAAAATGTTGTCTCAAAATTCAGATGTGTCTTATACACGCACGCGGCCTATTCACGAGTAAATACGGTAAGCATTTATACCTAAAAGAAACCTAAAATATATTTTTAGCTAGAGAGGTTTCTTACCGCAAAGTGTAAATTCATACAAACATACTTATTCAGACTCTAGAAATAGTCAATCAAATAGGTATCAATACTTTTAAAAAATGAGCCAACCACAGAGTATTGTGGTTAGAGTTCTGACCACTGTACTATATTCAACCGAGCAGTGAGCTTGGATTCAAATCCCGAATAAGGCTTGGTAGTTTCCGTGTCGTACCCATCAAAGGGAGCAATACTGGCTCACCTAAATTGTGCTCCCATATTAAAATAGCCAGCAGAACTTCGCAGATCTTCATGGGAAATAGATTCTTCATCAGAAAAGATTCTTCCTCAGATTCTTCCTCAGATTCTTCATCAGAAAAGATTCTTGGTGAATACGGTTTGGAAAAAGGATTATAAACCGTATACCATTGGCAGCGGGCTTGGGTTCAAATCCCGAATAAGGCTTGGTAGTTTCCGTGTCGTACCCATCAAAGGGAGCAATACTGGCTCACCTAAATTGTGCTCCCATATTAAAATAGCCAGCAGAACTTCGCAGATCTTCATGGGAAATAGATTCTTCATCAGAAAAGATTCTTCCTCAGATTCTTCCTCAGATTCTTCATCAGAAAAGATTCTTGGTGAATACGGTTTGGAAAAAGGATTATAAACCGTATACCATTGGCAGCGGGCTTGGGTTCAAATCCCGAATAAGGCTTGGTCGTTTCCATGTCGTCCCCCACAAAGGGAGCAATACTGGCTCATCTAAATCCTGCTCCCATATTAAAGTAGTCAGCAAAACTTCGCGAATCTTCATAGGAAAAAAGATTCTTCATCAGAAAAGATTCTTCCTCAGATTCTTCATCAGAAATGATTTCTTCATCAGAAGACATACTTATCGTCAGAGGCAAGAGCCTGCAGCAGTGACAAAAAAACTTTCTAAAAATAATTATAAACCGTATTAAAATGCTGCATTTTACAGATATTTATTACATTTAAATATGGTTAAAATGTTCAGTACTTTCAGTGCGAGGTTCATTCAAAATTTTGATTCAACGGAAAATTTGAGCATATCATCTGGTAAGTAATCATATATATTTGATCATCTAACTAACTAACTAGTGGCACAAGAGTACATTGTGGACCAAGGCCTGTGGCGCCATCTCCGTTTTCTTGACAGAGCGCTTAGGGTGCCATACAGCATATGTCTCGATAATCAGTTCACAATTTATATTCTGACTTAATCTATATATATAAATCAGTTCTGTAACTGACTGACTGACTCACTGACTCACTGACTCACTGACGGATAAGGCACAGACCAAACCGCTCGACCTAAAGGGGTGAAATTAAGCATGTGATTCTTCTTATAGTGTAGGGGTGCACCAAAAAAGATTTTTGAAAAATTCTTCTTATATTTTTAAATTAAATTTTTAAGCTGTTTTTGTAATATTTTTTGAAGTTTGTATTTAAAATAATAACTTGAGTGTTATAAATTTATATCGATAAAGATCATAAAAATTCTTTTAAAATGAAATCTTTTTCAAATCTTTACCTCCATTTTCTGATTTTGGGGGAATTTTCAAAGATTAATTTTTAGAATTTAACTTATTAAACGATGATCGCGTGGTTTCTTTTCTTTTTGTGATACTTTAAATTAATTTTGCGTCACGTGCATTACAATGACATAAATTGACAAAACAAAAATAAAAATACGATAAAAGATAAAATTTAACCACTCGACTAATTGAGATGGAAGTTTTTTTAAGAATTTAATTCAAATTAGTATGTTTTATGGAAATTAAACATACAAATTAATTGCATACATTGACCGTTGTATTTAATTTGAATATTTTATTCTACATTATTTTATCTATAAAAATATCCGTTACGATTTTTTTATAAATATATATATATATATATATATATATTACATTAATTGCATACATTGACCGTTGTTATTCATTTGAATGTACTCCGTAGCGAAGCATGGGTATTCAGCTAGTCATTTATATTAAAGAAAAAAGCCTAAAAAATCATTGATCAAGAATGCTTTCTTAGCTTAAAGTAAATTGTAAACCCGAACCAAATATACTTATCTACTAGAGAAACAGGTAATTAAACAGGCATAAATACTATCTAAAAATATTTTAAAATGTAATCAAATACTAAATTTTACAGATTTTTAATATATTTAAACATGATAAGAATTTTCAATATTGTTGCATTGTATCACACAGTAACCTCATTGTACTTCGCCATCCCATGTTAATTCGTGATCATCCTGTGACCTCTTCTTACTAATTTAATGATATGTTATGTATATTACAAAGAATAATGCACAGATGAAATTTAACATATCTTTTACACTGATTGCCTCATGTTTTTTTCCCATGCAGTTGTCTGCTTTAGAAGTTTAAATTTTTATATTCCTTCACAAAGAAACGCTTCATTACATTATAGAGACATTCATTTGTAAGTTGCGCAATAAATTAAGGTTTCGAAAAACAAAAGGACTGATACCTAGTGAAAAACAAACAGTGTATCCTTCTTGTGAAAGTGCAACCATTAAAATCCGGCTAATTGCGTGCAACAGAACTTTGAGAAAAATCAATTTTATCCTGTCTATTCCATTACCTGTAAATTCCATTAGCAAGCAAGAAATATAAAAAAAAAGAAAGTTATCTTATCGATTTTCGCCAAAAATATCATGTCAAGGGAATAAAGGAGCTTTAAAAATTTTGTTCTTTTTGATACAATGATGTGAAGAATCGATGGAATTCGTGAATTGAAATATTCAACGTTCAAGCGGAGGAGGCTGCAGAGAGTAATTAGTTTATACACTTTCATTCAAAGTGGCTTACAGTTTTTGAATTGGAAAGTTTTCGTAGTGATAAATTAATCGGAATGCTGGTAAGGGAGTGACGTAGGTTTGTGGTACAGATTAAATTAAAAAAAGTTGGCGAAAGAAAAAGTTGATATTTTTATTTTTCTAGGTTCTTTTAAGGTATGTGAAACAAAAATGAGTTTGAGAACTGAGTTAAAATTAATTTGAATTAATAATGACGTCATATACTTTTCTCAGACTGGTAGACACTATAGTGTTCCGTTTTCTTGGGTTTAATAGGATTTAATTAAATCTCTTCATTATGTACACACAAAAAAAATTAATTATTCTGTAAATTCTTCAGGCGCATAACACGAATTCAAACAGAATACACTTTAAAAACACAAGTCAGGATAACATATTCTGCAATACAATACTCGCCTACCGCGCTTTCAATACATTCAATTTTCAGCAGAAAAGAACACTAAGTTCCAATGCCAATGTCAGGTATATTTATAGACTTCCAAAGCTCTCCCTATCGTTCGGCCAACTAGAAATCTTCAGAAGTTTTCAGAAAGATCTAGAAGGTTGGCGACCATTTGGCACCATATCGCCAAATTTGGCGACCAAAATAAGTCCCCAAATCCATCGCCAATTTGGCGATAATTCTCATATTTGGCTAGATTACTATAGACTCGTAAAATTCGTAACAATATCGATACACTGATTTATTTTGAAAGCTACTGTCATTCAAAAGCATTCCCCAGAAATGCTAGTGACGAAACAAGTGATCTGGTGAATATAACACTAGAGTCTTTTGTTTGAATTCCCACAATTTTGTATGAGAACACATTAGAACAAAATACTAAATGATAGAACAAAATTTGGTATCAAACAATTCCAAATATTGTCACACAAACAAGACAAAGAAAAAAAAATTAATTTAAACTATTTAATAAAATTAATTTTAAAAATTAGAGCTAAGTATAAAAAAAAAATCTGTGTTTGAAGACATAAAGCAAAATAAGCCTAAAAAGGAAAGAAAAGAGCATATCTATGGTGCCCGGTATAAAAGGGCTTAAGCAAAAGTGATTTTTAGATATTTATTAGTATTGATAAAATAAAAAACAAAAGTCTTTTGACTTGTATAAAAGGCTTAAGTCTATCAGTTTTGTATACAAAAGTATATTTCTTTGTACGAAAGACTCAAGTCGAAATTTTTGTTCTGCAATTGGCATAAAAACCAATAACTTGGTATATTTAAATCACTGTTTTTTGACTCTAACCCTTTATACCTGGCCCCATATACTGATATAGACTCTCAGTAATAATCTGATCATTTTTGCAAACATATTAATTACTAAGGTTTTCCTTTTAGACTGAGATTGATTACATGCAAAGAAACATTGTGTTACAGTTTTAAGGCATTGAAAAATTATTTATTTTTTTTAAAGTTTCTTTTTTCTTATTTTTTATTCGATTTCTTTCAGCTCTTCAGCCACTACATGCTTTAATCACTATTTTCCCACATTTTCCCCGAAAAAAGAAAACTGCAGAAACCTTGCTCAGGTTCAGAGAGCCGAAAAATAGCCATGGACATACTAATTAGGAAGTGAGACTCAAACAAACGAACTTCCTCATGGAAGGAAACAATAAATTGATCGAGAGTTCACAGGTGCTGGCACTGGGGATGGGGTAGGGCTTAAAGAAGCTGATCTAACCCGGAAGATATCATTTGTATCTCTAGACTGAATGGAAAAGTAAGCTTTAATTTAGACGTTTTAATGTCATGCGTAAACAAGGTGTCGAAATGCAGAGAGTTTGAAGGATTTTTTTCAAGTTTAACTCAGACTACCACTGACAGAGTAATCTCTTCTTAGAAGTCTTGAAAAATTTAAGTTTTACTTGCATATTTTGTCATCAAGTTTTTAATTATAAAGTTAAGTAGATTGGTTATAAATTATCATTTCGCTTTTAATTATTTTCATAGATTAACTTCTAATCAAAGAACTTTCCTTAGACACCAAGCGACGTAGGGGAGTTGTTGAATGGACAATTACACACTAGTTCCTAAAATTCCAAATGAAGATTTAGAATGGCAACTAGCCTCGAACTATTATAGATAATTATTTGAGTAGGAGGCATAATGCTAGGCTATCTTTATGGAGAACTCCCTAAAACAGAATTTAAGACCACCTTGACTATTGCTCTTTGCCTGATGAAGAACACACTAAATAGTTATTCCTAATTTTTATGATGCATTTTAAGAAGCTGTCTGTTCCTGTTTTGCGCAATCTACAAATGTCATGTAAGTGGTATGATTATTTTTTTTATATCCTTGTTATGAAAATGGCTTAGATACCTAGGATGTAACCAAGGTGAGCTGGTTCCCAGAGCAACGGTTCCTTTCACGTTTCTTATTTTATTCTGTAAAGTTTTGTAGTTTGTATTTCGTATTTTGGCAATTGTTTTTAAATTCTCATTTTAACTGAATTTGATGTATAAGTTGAATGCAGTAGTAAAAAATGACAGTTCTTTGAGGATTACTGTGAATATCTTGCTGTTCCATGATTATCGTAAATAAATTTGTGCTTTAAGAAGTTTATTGTTTAATTCTTCACTCTCAGATATGAATCTTTGACATCGGGTAGATGTTAACCTGATTGGAACTGCATTTAGAAAGCAGTTAAATTTGTTTTGTTACGCAACAATCCTCCTACTGGTATTCAATGATAATTGTTGATTTCTTTGGATAAAAAAAATTAATTTTTTACATAAAAATCCGCCAATACTTCAGCGTCAAACATTTTTCTTTCTTTTTCACAGAGCAAAATTAAAAAATCCTTTTATAAAAAAATTCTTAAGTGTTTAGTTAGCTTTAGACTTTCTCCTTTATTTTTAATAGGACATTTCAAAAGGATTTCTTCGAAAAGTCAATTCTGCTAGATTTTAAATAAAAAGAAAGGGCTACAAAATAAAACACTTTATGAGATCATAAAAGAACCATTATATTAATCACGAATAGAGAAGTTTTTTAGTTGTGTCAAAGCTTGGTGGGTTCTTTTTTTTTTTTAGAAATATATTCTTTACGTTATCGGTCACTAAACCTTAGCTCATATGTAATTATTTGACGAAGGGGACAAACGCTCAATACAAGTCTGAGTTATAAAAACGAAAAATCAAGAACTGGGATATACGAAGTTGAAATATGGAACGAAGTTGTACCCTCAGAGCATTTTATTATGGAGGTCCAGGACGAATTAAATTTTTTTTTATTTATTGAGTTAAAATTTTGAATTTTTAAGTGATGATTAACCATATAATTTGTAAACAAAATCCCATCACAAAACTTCTCATAGAGTTTTTAAAATTTTAAAATTAAAATTTTAAAAAAAAATTCGGGCATCTTAAAATCGTTATAACTCGAAATATTATTTGTTGAATTACAAATGTTTTTTCTTTAATTAAACAAAAATATGTAAGTTTTAATTTTGATTCAGCATTTTCTTAAATATTAATTTGAAAAAAATTAAAAATATTTAGAGTAAAAATTTTGTAAAAAAATGATGTAACTTATTTTTAAAAAATCGTATTTTCAAAAGTAAATATTTCTTTCAAATTTGCTGGATCAAAATTAAAGTAAAGTAATTTAAAAAAGAATTTTTCCAAGTTTTAACCATTTATCTTTAACTGTTCTTGACTTATAACAATTTAAAGTCGAGAAATGGAGACAAAAAACCATGCAGAAAAACGCATTTAAAGGTAACGAATAAATATTGGCTACTATTAGAATGTTGCAAAACAATAAATTTATATCTCCTGTTCTAATTACGACAGAAATGTGATTAAATCGTCATTTTAAGTGGAAAAAACAGAATTCTTTTTCGAAAATTGGAACAATTTTGAGTCCTGGACATCCTTAAACCCTGATTGCATAATTGTTTCTATCATGCATATTGTTCCTAATCTATATTTTATCATTATGTGCGGTTTAAGGAAAACTATGATTAAAATATCAACTATCTTATTCAACGTAACATTACATTTTCGTTATGGAAAATTCAGTTATTACACAAATTGTATGTAATAGAATACCCTAAAATATTGAACATAATTTAAAATTATTAATATTTCACATCATATTTGGGAATTTAATTATTAACGGCCCTCGTTATATACTCAAGCATTGATTTCAATAGTGCTAATAAGATTCTTATGCTTGCTGTAGAGTACTGGTATAAATATTCTTAGACTAAATTATGTCTTTGACAAACATATGGCTGATTGTTATGTTATTTAGAATACATGGTGAAAGTAAAAACTATTAGCTGATGGCTTGTTTTTCTAAAAAATTTTGTTGTAGTTTGCCAATGCAGGGCACCTGTCCACGACGACATTCGCACTTAATACATGATAATCATTGGTTTATTTCAATTGGGGGCATCGTTTTATGTGAACCAATACCACCCCCTGGTTCCACCTCAGTTTTAACTGAGCACCTCCACCAGCGATATCTGGGGGGATCGTACCTTCTCCCATCCTCTCTGATTCCACAGAAGTACTTTTCGTCTACGGATTTAACGTGCCCATACCCGTCCTGCATATTTTGAAATACCCACGATTTGGGCACTCGCTTGCCGGTTTGACGAAACCATCAGTTTCGCCATCTGTTGACTTATATAGGAATCTTTTCATTATAAGTTTTTTTTTACTTCTACGTAATTTAGTATGTTTTAAAATCTGAATTACATATATAACACAGGATTTAAAGAGATTTTAACACAATAAATAAATGAATAAATTAAAATAAGTATATTATTGAATTTTAAATTTACTTTCTTCAAATATCCACAATAATTTTAATTTTAAAAATTTTAATATGTTAATTAGAAAATAAATGTATTTAATAAGCTTTAATTAAAAAAATTAAGTTGCATAAATTAAAAAAAATTAAAGTTTTAAATTCCAATAATTTAAATTTATTTTAATATATAATTTTATTAAAATCAAATTTTAAATTAATCAAATGTTTAAAATATGAAAATTTATTTTAATTTGGTTATATTTTTATGCTAAATTATTGAATAAATGAGGAAATGATGCTGAGAATGAAGGAATGACATATCACTACTAAAGTTGACTATTTTCATATAACAAACTAGTTTTGATGTAATTATTAGTAGGCAAGAATAATACATTATTTTAATAATGGTTTATTTAATTATAGTAAAAATTTTATCCATAAATAGGCACATGTAAAATTATTTATCAAGAAATTTATATTGGATTTCTCTGCTAGTACAAGGTGTAGGCTGGGGAAGTTCATATTTTATACCTATCAAGTTGTAAGCATGAATGTCCTTTGTTGAGGGTCATGCATATCTGTAGTTTCCTGTTGAAACCATTACATTTATAGTGAAATTTTCAATGTCTACTAATAGGATCTCTCCAGAATACAGTGTTTTATCATAATTTATCATCACCTACTCACCAACTTTGTATTTAGTGTTTTTGATCTTTTGATCTTTCTTTGCTGTAGATTTTTTTTGTTTTATTTTCAGAATTTAATTGAAAATAAGTGCATTTGAAAATCTTGCACTGAAAGCAAGAAAGTGGATGAAAGTCTAGTACTGTATGTGCTGAAGTATATACAATCTGATAAAAATGGTTCTAAATCTTTTTCAAAACAAATATGATTACTTTCAATTATACAAAACAAGTACGATTACTTACACATCTTAATTTTTTATCTAATTTTCTAGGCTTTTAAACATATTGTAAGCAATTTCGTGTTTTCAAATCAGCAATACTGTATTCAATGCAATATTTTAACATGAACCCATACAGATCCCACTTTCAAACTTATACAATCATTTCAGTACTATATAAAGTATTATTCAATAAATTTTGAAAACTTTTGAAGCGGCGCATTTTGAAAAATTCAAATTTTAAATTAAAATAAAATAAATTTTTCTAAGCCCTAATTGTGTTATATATTAATGAAAAAGGTCTTAAAAATTGCTTTAAAATGCCACCAATCTTAGCTCTCTAGCTCTTATTGTTGAAAGTTTTTTGGATAATTGAATTAAAACACAAGGAGTGAGGTAACTAAGAAGTGAAAACATTCTTTCACTTCTGAATGTATTTGATTTCATAATGTCATTTTGTAATGTCTGAATGATTATATTTGGATGTAAATATATTTATATATAGCATATTCATACATGTATATAGCGTAATACATGAATATATAATATATTTATATTACATTGAAATAGATTGAATTTGATTGTTAAATTTGAATTTATTCTTATTTATTGAAATAGACTGCAAAATTTTTTGCACTTGAGTAATTTGTATGATTTTTTAACATGATTTTCTTTAATTATAGTGACGCTATCTACTTTAAAAATAAACTAATAACATAGGTTTATAATTGAATCATCTTTCCTTTTTTCGTTGGCTTTGCAAAATATGAAATAACAAATTTAGCATTTTCAAATTATTAATTAATAAATAAATAAAAATTATTGTGGATATTTGAGGATAAATTTAAAATTCAATAATATACTTATTTCAATTTATTCATTTATTTATTTTGTTAAAATCTCTTTAAATCCTGCGTTATATATGTAATTCAGATTTTAAAACATACTAAATTACGTAGAAGTAAAAAAAAATTATAATAAAAAGATTCCTTAAGTCAACAGATGGCGAAACTGATGCTTTCGTCAAACCGGCAAGCGAGTACCCAAATCGTGGGTCTTTCAAAATATGCACCCGGCCTACACACGAAGATGTTTAACCTTTTCCTTACGGGGTGAGATAGTATCCAAAGAATACGGGCCCAAGAATGAATATATATATATATATATATATATATATATATATGTGTGTGTGTGTGTGTGTGTGTGTGTAACCCTTAATGGATGGTCGTTCTTACAAAAGGGGCATGAAATAACCTTTTCTAAAGAGGGAATCTGAAAAATGGGCCACGAAAGCTAAAGGTTAAGGGTGTTCCTCAGGATCCGAACCGAGCCCCCCCCCCCCCCCTCAGTTGCAAGCCGAACGTACCACTAGGCCAAATTTCTCTACGGAAGTAAAACTAATGAATTAAACAAAGCATAATTTATTTTGCCGAGAGAAGGGGAAAGATGCCGATATAAGTATGAAATAGCATTCATTAAAAATTTTCATTTTTTCTTTTTTAAATGTCATTCAATTACTTTTGTATTTAGCATGCCCTAAATTACTCAATTTCTAGCTTATTCGTTAGGCATATATTCTACGCTGTACAGTTAAATTTTGTTAAGTTCGCATATTTCTATTTCTTCAGATTCTTCAAACTAGTCTTGAATCAATTTATTTTGGGAGAAACAGTTATACTTACACTGTCTTATTTCCCTGGAGATAGGATATTAAAAAATACTATACCATTATCCCCAATAAATAAAATACTTCAATGGTATATTAAATGCTCCAAACGATGATATTACTATTTATTGATGCATTTACCTGCATGAAATGCAGTGCTTAGATATATTTACTTTGCGATAATATCATCCAAGTTTCGTGAATTCCGCCTTTCTCAATATATTCTATTTATAAATATCGAAAGATCTATGCGATGGCTTTAACACTAAATCATTCAATATTTAGTGATATTTTCTTTCGAATGTTTTTCATTGAACCATATTAAAGTAACAGTTATTTTAATATTTGTGTTATACCATCGAATGACATTAATGTCACATCTTTAGAGTTCTCATATTGTAGGAATTCGTCAAAAGATTCTACAGCTTAGAACATATGAATAATATTTTAGATGACTCGATAAATAGCAGTGCTTATGCTTCAACTATGTTTTAACTAGAAGCAAATTTCCGATACTTTATGGGATTGACTAACCAAATGAATTCAAACTGCACTTAAACATAATTCAATAAAGAACATTTTTTAACTAATAAGCTGAATATGTGATCAACAAGCCTGGCATTATCTTTCGAAATATGCACATCTATATATTTAAGTTTCTAAGCCGACTTTTGGGGCAGTCCGTGAGAGAAAACTACTGCATCAATTTAATTCATGTAGTCTTAAACGAAAGATTGTAATCTGTAGATTTGTCATATTTGGTTTTTGGCAATCTCAATTCCTATCAATTAGCGACAATTAACAATTAACAATTGATTTCTACGCATGCTCAGTGGTATGTTTAAATGTGGCTTTAGAAACTCACTGTTTTTACGCATTCTCAGTGACATGTTTTAATGACAAACACGTTTATTCCGAGGAGTCTCTCTAGATCTGTCTGCCATTTTTATTTTTATGATTATTATGTTTGTTAAATATCAGATTATGCCTGATGAAAATTGATTATTTTGAGCTCTTTAATTAGCGATAATTTACAATTAAAAAAAATAGCTTCGTGCGCATTCTCAGTGACATTTTTAAATCTGGCTTTAGATACACACTAATTACGAGGCCGCTTAAACATATTAATTTGTTTCTGCGCATTATTATAATTTTCAACATTTGGCGATGATGTGTTGAGTATACTTTGTGTATTAGTGCATTAATTTACTATCTAGCTGTCATGTTTTGACGGGTACCATCTAGTTATATTTAAGCCTTCATAGTATGTTATAAATTATTAGTAAAAGCTTACTTAAAAGTTTTCAATATTTTAATCTGAAATCCCGTAAACATATTAAGGTAAACACTATTAGCTATATTTTTAAGGCCGGGAAACATATTTTAAAATAGATAGTCACCTAACTGTAATTTACTTAACTATAGGTACATCAGAAAAGCTCGTAGTAAAAAAAAAAAAGACAGTGGGTGATTGGATAAACGACCGTGTTTTTCCAGGGCCAAGCATTTAGAAGCCTTGCATTTAACGATGTTAGATTGATTACGAACATCTGAAGAGTGACTTAAGAAGTTGTAGTAAGTTTTGTGCCAGTTACAAAAATTTGAAAACCTCTGCAGAAGCCTATCTTCCATTAATAAACAATATAATAAACCTCAAGAATAAGAAATTCCTGACAAACTGTAATAATAAACATGAGGAAAATAGATCTAGAAGTCAAACACCCAGTTGTTTCAAATTCACCCGCATGAGAAAAAAAAGAACCAAAAACATAGAAATCGGATCCTGAATTCTTTTTATTGCAGTTGAGAATAGGGTTCTTAATGAATATTTTCGAACCTTTCTCTTGAGAAAATGTAGAAGCCATTAGAATTCAAAACAGACCGAAGATTGGTTGGTTGGTTGTTTGAGGTTTAATGGCACAAAGTCCAGAAAGGACATGCTGCGCCAAGCACATGGTAAAACCCGAAAAACATTATATAAGTCAGCATTTTAAATAGTAAAAACCAGTGAAACTCAGAAAGGTAAAAGAAAGATTATATGAAACAGAGATAGAAAAAAGGTGATAGGAAGAATGATGGGATAGGTGATATAAGCAATTTATAAACAATGGTAAATAAAGGTGATAAGAACAATGAGGGTAAAAACACTGATATGTAGACGGTGATAAAATCAGTCATAAATAGCAAGTATTAAGGACAGTCTTACATACAGGTGACAAATACAGACGTATAGTACAGGTAATAAATTTTGCCATATAATTAAGATACTAAAACCTGTCATAATACAGGCAAAAAAATAGTCATGTAAAAGGATAAGATAACAGTAATATAAAAAATGCAGTTAAAATAATGTGGTAAGAGAAATAAAATGCAAAAGTGATAAAAATGCAAGAGTGATTCTAAAAGAAGCGAAAACAGGCTGAAAGTCTGATCTTATAGTTCTGAAATTCATTTTACTTATAGAAAAATGTCATAGATCAATGCATAGCAAGAATAAAAGGGCTGCTTCAACTGGATTTACATCTATCAAAATTATGTCCTAAAATATCGCAAAATATACTCGTCAATAACGAGATCGGGTTACAGACAAATTCCCAGTCATACCACTTATTGGAAAGGACGAGAAACCCATTACAATCCCAGCAAGAATTGGAGAAATTGTGCCTCAAGGAGTGTAATCTCTATTAAAGCTCTACTTCGTGAAGAAAAAATAGTTAATTGATTATTATCTATACATTGCAATGGTCTTTTATATTCCCCAGGATGCAATAAAACGCTTACATGTAAAGAAAAAAATTAAAACAATAGATGTTTAAGTGATTAATATCCGTTTTCCAAAACAAATGGAAGCGTTATTATGAAACCTCTATTCATTTTTATAGAAAAAGAGGCGATATACTTTCAGACAGATGAAACAAAAGTTTTTTTTCCGCTATGGAGAAAGATAGAAAAAAATATTTTATAGCTTCTGCGAAACTGCAAACTAAAATTTACCCGTAATCCTTTATAGCTAATATTTTCTCGGAATTTTTAGAAAATGGAATGCTTGTCATTTTTATAATAAATCTAAAGAATTAGATAGAAATCGCTCTGGTAACACCCACGCAAATATATATACAACGGAAAGGTAGGTTGGCAGATTTTCAGAAAACTTTCTTTAAACCTTCTTTATATTTCTTGCTATATCCTTTATGGCTCAGACAATTATGGGAAATAATTGCTTTTATTTTATCCAGCTTGGTTAAGAATACAGAAAGGAACTAAGAATATAAGAATGTTATGAAATTAAACAGATGAATATGAGGTCCAATGGACAAAAATATTATAATATTCCCCTGCGTAGACGGCCATTGAATGGCATTAACCGATACATATCGCGAGTTTTTTCGCTACTAATAGGAAAACCGTGTAAGTTAACCAACATTGCTCCTTATGGGGGAAGCACAGGAATGTCAATGCCGTAGCCTAGAAATAAACCCGAATCCAATCACTAGAAGCTCGTGACTCTAACCCCTAGACGATAACGGTAGAATAGGGGTTAAAAATAGTATGGAACAAAAGGTATTACGCAAAAATTATACAGAGGTATGACTACATTACAAAGCTATTCAGTTTTCAAATATAAAAACACATGAAAGATCTCCTCGGAGAGCTACTTATATACAATGGCACAACAATCTCCAAATCCATCCAAAAATCTGATTGCGCAAATCACAATTGAGTTTTAATGTATCACAATGGGAATTATATATATATATATATATATGTGTGTGTGTGTGTGTGTGTGTGTGTGTGTGTAAGTAAGTAATAAAATAAATCCGGGGTAACTCGGGAAAGTTCCGATGTTTTGTCCATAGGTTTGTAGTCAGGAAACCGGGGCAGGCCAAAGTAAGAAACAACTCAGTCAAAATCCAGAGACTAGGAGTCCAGCACATTTCATAATTTTATTACAGTGTAATTTCTTGTTGGGCAGCTTCCATGAACATTAATTAGATTCGGACGAACATCGCGGCTAGCCGGGGACGGGGCCCCTCCAGCACATATGGACAGCCGCGCATTTTCATCTTTGCGGTTTGGAAGCAGACACACAAGTCGTAGGGAATTGCCGAGAAAAAGCGCGGATTACACAGGCGCGCTGAACTTTAATCGGCCTGAATTCATCACCTGACTATGGAGCGTCATATAGCGTGATCATCGAAATTTCTGCAATGTTCGATGTTATATAACGGTTATATAAGGTGTAGGTGCGTGGATTTTAGGGGGAAGTTAATAGGCTACTTTTGGTTATTTCTAAGTCAAATTGAGAGATAATGCTTTATTGCAATAGGATGAAAGAATTTTGGATTGACGTTTTAACGATAACGAAAAGGTTTGAAATTTATTTCATATATACACTGAAGTGCCACTGAATTAGGGATAGCAAAGCCTATGCAAATTGTGTAGCGCTGCGCATCATGTATGCGCAAGTGAGGCCGCTGTGGTAACTGTATATATAGCGCGTACTGTGGATGTTCTGAATTAGTTGTTGGAATTGCCAGTATGGGTAAACTGCCTGATTTAGACGCCTTCGATCGCGGACAAATCCTAGATGCGCGACGCATGGGCCATTCAATTTCCGAAATCGTCAGACAGCTAGGATTTTCAAGGTCGACAGTGTCAAGAGTATACCAAGAATACGTGGATGGTGGAAAAAAAAACTAGCGATCGGGCAAACTGCAAAGGACAATTAGCCTGGACAGTACGTGGTGAGAGACGGCTCAGGTGTACTGTACGTAGCCAGCGAAGCGAAACATTAGATCAAATTATCACCCAGTTTAATGAGGTGCCAGTCGTACAGTCAGTAAACGGACTGTGCAACGCTCGCTTCACCGTATGGGTTTCGGGATCCGTCGACCTACGAGAGTACCATTTTTCTATACTCGCCATTGGGCTGCACGTCTTGCCTGGGCAAGAGAGCACAGAGACTGGAGTGTAGAGGACTGGAAACGAGTAGCATGGAGTGATGAGTCTCGATTCCGACTACTTAACGCAGACGGGAGGCCGAGAATATGGCGTCAGGCTCATGAAGCCATGGATCCTGCATGCCTGGCTGGAACTGTACAAGAGCATGGTGGCTCAATCATGGTCTGGGGTGTTTTTTCGTGGCACAGTTTGGGATCTTTGGTGCGTGTACCAACCTTCCTCAATGCAATTCGTAACGTAGAGTTGCTGGGTGATCACCGCCATCCGTTTATGCTGTTCTGTTATCCGCACGGTAATGGAGTTTTCCAGCAAGACAACTGTACCTCTCACAAGTCCCGGTTGGCTACTGGCTGGTTGGATGAGCATTTCTCTGACTTCTCTGTCATGAATTGGCCACCTAGAAGCCCAGACTTAAATCCTATTGAGCATCTTTGGGATGTTTTGGAACAAGGCGTGATAGGCCATCACACAGCACCAAAGAACCTTACTGAATTATGGACAGCTTTAGCCAATATTTAGCAAGCCATTCACGTGGAACGTTTCCAGAAACTTGTTGAATCTATGCCTCGTTGTGTGGCAGCCGTTATCAAGGCTAGAGGAGGCCCAACTCGTTACTAGGTAGGTATCCCTAATTCAGTGGCACTTAAGTGTATATATATATGTGTGTGTGTGTGCCAAGATATTTAATTTAAGACATTAGTTTAGTTAAGACATATTATAAAATAATTTATTGTTCAGAGGCAGGTTTATTGTACACAGGAAATTAGTAACTGTTTTTTACTAAATTCGTAATATACCTTCATGCTGTGATAATAGAGCAGGAGCTTTCAAGTTCGATTTGCAAACGGGAAAAAAACATTTGAAAAGGAGAATGGCCATTATAACATAGGATTCGAAAGTTCTAGAAAGTACCATAGAAAAGTGCTCGTGTATATTTTTATTAATATTTTTTTACTTACCTTCGATCTAAAATGTTAAATTCTAATATTCCATGCATTCATACTTCTGGAAAATCACTACTGGAGGAATATATTACGAAAGCAATACGTATATAATGCAATCCTAAAATAAAAATTATATATGTCTATTTTTTTAGTCCATGAATTAATTTGAGGTAATTGGACACTATACTTCCACAGTACGTAACACTCAAATATCAAGTACCTGTCAATATCTAAATTGATGTATACCAATCCATACACATTTATAGCTCATTAAATAAATTAACATTTCATTAGAATTGTTTAAAAATGGCAAATAATGTGCATTTAACGAAAATAAAATTCAATCTTTTTTTTTGCGTGAACGCAATGAAAACAAAATAATTCAGAGAAAATCTATAAAAAGAGCATATTTTATGCAACTTGGAAGCGTGTGCGCGTCACACTGACAGATGAAAGATTTCACGGGTATAAATATGTCAGGTATCAATATTTCTATCGAAAAACGTCGTGCAAGACTTGAATATTCTTGCAGGTAATCTCTACTCTCCATTCCACTCCCTGAGGGGCAAATAACATTTTATAAAATCCTTTTCAAGTTTATGTCACATATGTTATGACGTGCGTCATCTCTGATATCATAAAAGAATGGCATATCACTATGGGCGAATAGTTCTGTTGAAGATATTCAATAATATTAGTAGGTATACTTTTGCAATAAAACACGAAATAGGCGGTATTTAAAAAAAATCAGCGGCTATTCAAAGAGATTTGAGTAATGATGACGATGTTGTTGGTATTGTCGTGTCTACGAATAGTTTAGATGAATAAAGTCCAGATAGAACAGGAAGCCTTGATAATAGTAGCTGCCAGATCATGTGCCTGTGGGCTTCAGAGGAGTTCTTGCGGTGACAAAACCAGTTTGGATAGGGCAGTCAAATATGCTGTGGAGAAAGCTGGGTTTCTGGATAATTTCTACAGTTGATGAAGGATCTTGTGCCGTTAGGGTGGATTTTCAATGATGATGATATCCTGACATGATGTTTCTGGAATTCTAAATATTGATGTATTCTTACTAGAATATGTGTTTGTAACCTTGCTCAGTTTATCCTTCACAGTATTTTTGTTGTGGAGACAGAGTGTTTTGTTGTGGAGAAAGCTGGGTTTCTCGACAATTTCTACAGTTGATGAAGGATCTTGTGCCGTTAGGGTGGATTTTCAATGATGGTGATATCTTGACATCATGTTTTTGCAATTCTAAATATCGGTGCATACTTACTAGAATATGTGTAGGGGGGGGGGATTTTTAATGATGGCGGTATACTGACATAATGTTTCTGGAATTCTAAATATCGATGTATTCTTACTCAAATATGTGCTTGAAAGATTGATTTGAAAGCTTGCTCAGTTAATCCCTCACAGTGTCTTTGAATGCAGTATTTGTATAATGTTATCGTACCTACATACTTCTAAAACAATAAAAGACCACATTTTTCTGGAAAGTAGGTGGCTGTGCCATAGGGAGAACAATCTGAAAGTTTAATATCTTGTTGGGCTATCATCACCTGGAGTATGGGGCGGGGGGACTTACATCATATCTAATGTAAGGAATTTTAATTTATTGCAGAGGTAAGCAATGCATTTTTTAAAGAATTTTTCTTTTAAAGTATGCGCTCAAAAACCATAAGGTTTTAATGTTTTTGCCACATTTTTATTTGCCTGCGATCTCCCTATAACCATCAAGTTATGGGGCCGTGTCGTTTTTTACAATGTGCAAACTCAGTTAGTTAGAGATCTACTATCTTTATTTGGCGGTAATTTGTAATCATCTAGCCTCCCTCAGCTTATCGCTTATAAGGCCTCGATAAACCTGAAGATCAGTAGCTGCGTAGCAATTCCTGCAAACTCAGCCAAGGGTGAATTTCACCTGTTCGGTTAACCCCTTCTTTCTCGCTTCCGTCAAAATTACGGGGTGAGTTTTCGCCCTCTATTTCTCGTACCCGTGATATTTCCGGGCTGGAGTGTGCAAAAGTAACGCACCAAAAAGATTAAAAACAATCCCTTTCATTTACCCTGAAAATTTTTTATTTCTTATTTTACATACCAGACTATTTATAATGTAATTGAGGATGGGGTTTTTTTTAAAACTAGATGTGGCAGATCAAGTAATAAATTAAATTCTCCGGAAAAAATGGGCACTTTTTTACTGTTTTCTTGAAAATTATATGATCGTTAAGGGTTTAATTAGTATGGGACAGGGCGCCGGACGGACAATACATATCTGCCGACCAATTCAGGTAACCCGGGGAACTTATTTCGCGGTAAATGAAAATCGCCTGTTACTTCCTGCGCACAATATAGAAATTCTAAAGGCCATTTTCTCTATCATTAGACTGTGCTGTGCCTTTTGGCATTATTATTGAAGTTTACCCAATTAAATGAAGAAATTTTATTTACATAAGATATTTTCTGTTCTTACTGTTACATAACTCGGAATCAATACGGAAGGTGATTTTTTTTTCTAGAGATTATATTCTGTCTTTGATTTTACATATCTTTGACTGAGGAAGATTTCTTAGTATACACTATTTCTTTAAAAATTTATTAATCCAGTTTATATGTGCATGACAATTGCTGTAATTCATATATATATATTGCATCATATATACCATTTAATCATATATATTGTGACAAATTTACTATTATTTAGAATTCTAAACTCATTTAAAAAAATAGAAATATTATTGTATTTCTATTATTCATATGGAGATAAAACGCAAATATTCAGATGAGTATTTGCAATTTGTTTTTACCACCGTAGTCAGCAATGTCATTGAGAAGCCACAGTGTGTTTTGTGCAACGTAGTCCTCAGAGCACAATCAATGTGCTATGACGACATTCCTGTTCCCTTGCATTTAACATTGCGTTGTGTTAACCCTTCAGCGGGCTCGCCAATGTTTGGAACACCAGCAGGCGCGCGTGGCATAAAGTGCAACGTCTCATTTAACTTTGATTATTCCTTTTGTTATAAACTTTTTTTTAATTGAATATAATATTCTGCGTTTTATGACAAGATATAAAATGTTGATAATATTGAGATATATTTTTAATTAAAGGCCAAAGAATGCAGATACAATCGACTTCATTCAAAACTGTCCGGTTTATTGGATGTAAGGACAACTTGCGAGTTGATTCTTATTATGTACATAAACCTAAAAAACAATGAGATTGTGCATCTTCGTGATATGTGGGATATCGTGTAATAGCTGCACATTTGATCGACTGCATCAACTCCTGCTTTTGTCGTATTGTAATCTAATATAATCGCTGGTTTACCACTGTTAAATCACGTTTAATAATGAATGGAAAGGAATACTAGGGTCAGAAAATCGAACCTGCATTAGAAAGGGTGTAGCTATAAATAGAAACTGCTTAGAACATTCAAATGTTACGTGTAAAAACAAACTTTTTTGAAATTACGTTAATTGTTGCACTTTGTACACGAGCGCGACGGTTGAAGGGTTAAAAAAGATGACTGTATTATAAAATTGTATTATAACATACTCATACAGCGAACTGACTTCTCTCGCCAGTGTAAAAGTGGGCATCTCAAATTAAACTCACAATTCTCTAACACTGTCGGCTGTGTTTGCCCTTCTCAAGTAGAGGTTGCCAGAAAATGTGTGCCCCCAGAAAACCGCCAACCAAGCAAAAACTTGCCAATAAAAGATGGGCCAAAACCCATACCCCTAGTGACTGGGACATAAAGATCGGAAGTTCTGACTAACCTGGTAATTTTGCTAATTATTCCAAATAAAACTTCATCGACATTATAGTTGAACTGGTATGCAAACTGAGTCTCAGGGGATTTCTGGAGACATGAAAATTGATCGACGTTAGTAAACACAATTTGCATACATAATATATAGACACCATATGCATGGATATTGATCTGAAGAAAATAGCTTCTTATCACGAGATTTATAAAATGCTACTAATGGTAGTTAGTTGAGACATGAAAGCAGTTGATGTTGAAAGAAGCTGATTTTAAATTTAATCTATAACTAAACTCAATGAATTATTTGAAATTAAATACACTTTAACTTGAAAATTAATCACTTATACGGATTTATTTTATGACAATATTTTTTAAAATCGAAGTTGTTTTGAAAAAGGAAATTTTAGTGTTATGAAATCTATTAATAAAAAAATATGACTTCCTTTATTTTATGATATTGATTTGATTTCCGTCTTTAAAGTTCCGTCATAATATCGTCATTTAAAATCATAAATCTAATAACCTCCTCTAGAAAAGTTCTACAAGTATTGTTTAAGAGAAAACAAACAGTAATATTTGAAAATATTCTTAGGAAAACTGAAGGTTTATAAAACAATCGTTGGTTTTTCAGAAAAATATCGCCGGAAGTAGTAAGGAAAATTTGAGGTTATTTAAGCATTTTTAGACATTTCGAGATTTATAAAAAGAAATTCCACTCAGGTAAAATGTTTTTGAAGTTACAAAACTTCTTTCAGGTATTTCATTAATACTGTTTTATTTTTCGTTTCTTTCTATTGCATGGTTGAATAGTAAAGCAATTTTAAAATTTAATAATTCAGTTATATGGTATTGACAAAATACCTTATATAAAACGAAAAATCAACCAACCATCACTTTCTACGTATATAAAATCATAACTCAATAATTTATTTCTAAATCGAGAACAACTAATTAGGAAGCTGTCAATAAAATTGAAGACTTTTAGGTTTAATGGTTTAGAAGAATTATTTTTTTGTTGTTGCTTATATTCTTTTTAATAAAAATTAAATTTAAAAGAATGTACTAAGGTTATGCATTTTTAAAACTCTAATCCCATCCTATGCATTCGACAGTATATAGGTATTATAGCTGATATGATAAAATTATTGGAAACACGCTTTTTTGATTCAACTTACAACCGAGACTTGAATAATGTCCAAATATCTAATTAAGTGAAAAAGATTATCGCTAGATGGCGCCATAAGTTTTTCTCGATATTTAAATTTATTTAAACTTCAGATTCAGCTGAAAAAGATTTATTTCTCTATAAACTGTGAATATCGGATATTCTTAACGTCTCTTTTTGAAGTGTATCTTTGAAATGATTTTTATTCAAATGATTTCAATGAAGAGTAGCTTAAGGATATCCTTCATGATATATGCATTAACAGGTGCCGTGACTATAGCTCGGTGTTTAAAATATCCATCTCGTAAATTGCAGGAGATGGCATAAGTCTTGGTAATGTTACGAATTTTACGAGTCCATGGCAATCTCGCCAAATATGAGAGTTATCGCCAAATTGGCGATAGATTCGGATACTTATTTTGGTCACCAAATTTGGCGATATGACGCCAAATGGCTCCAATCTTCCAGGCCTTTCTGGAATCTTCTAGGCCTTTCTGGACTGTTCCAGTGATTTCTAGCTGGCGGCCGATAGGGGGCGCTTTGGAAGTCTATAAATATACCTGAGATTGGCAAGGAAAGTCAGTCAGTGTTCTTTTCTGCTGAGAATTGAATGTATTGAGAGCGGGCTAGGCGAGTATTGTATTGAAGACTCTGTTAACCTGACTTGTGTTTTTAGAGTTTTCTGTTGTATAAAAGACAGTTTTTACGCGTTTTCCGTTGAATTTGTGCATGCATACGCCTGAAGAATTGACAGAATAATCAATTTTATTTTGTGTGCACTTTCAAGAAGAGATTTTTATTCAATCCCATCGAACCCAGAAAACGAAACAGTATATTTTTAACAAACAGGTGTTTTAGATTTAAAATAAATTATGATGTTTAGCAACAGACTGCGTGACATGAAATATAAATTGAGTTTCCATTCATACTTCGAAGCTATCACGTCAATTACATAGCTTTACAAAGCTATGCAATACATTATAATTCTAATTATGAATGAAGAATTTTGAATAAATTAATCTGCAAGTGGGTAAAATTATCTTGGGATATTTTTTGAGAATATCAATTGATAAATATTTCCGGTGGGATATTTACTTGGATATTTATTTACCTTTAACTTCATTTATTTAATAACATTAAAATTCTGAATTGTATATTAAGAAAAGTTCAGTTTTCAAAAGATGTTTAATGAAAATGAAAAAAAAATCTTATATGTCTTTAGAGCGTATATTTTTAATTAGAATATTAAAAGGGGAAATTGGGTAATATAAAACCTTTTAAACTTTGTATATTTTAGAAATATTTGAACGTAGAGAACTGGATTGCTGTGTTACAAAAATTTTGATTCTACATTAGTCCTGTTGTTCTTTCTAATGTGCCCTGGCTTGAAGTTTTCCAAACCAGTCCGTATAGGCCAGCGGGTTGAGGGTGCGGATTCGGTAAGGCACCACTGGGGTTCGGAGACATGAACTCTCCCACCCTCTTTGACTTCACAGAGGGACTTTCCGGTCTACGGATTTAACGTATCCTTATCCGGCCTGGACATGGAGATATTTAATGGCGCTTGTCAGGATTCTATTCGAGCCTACAATAGGCATTTTGATGTTGATTAGATGTTCCTTGTAAATCCTTTAGTACGGTATGGCACACACACACACACACACACACACATATATATATATATATATATATATGTGTGTGTGTGTGTGTGTGTGTATTGCATACAACGAACAAGCGTCAATTATTCTCAATTCGAAGAAGGTGGAATTCCCGATGGAGTATATGGCATGGAAATAGAACCAAACCTGATTGACGGGTAGACAACGCCCCAGGCTCATCTTCGGCGCGGACGTCATCACGGTGTTCTAGAATTGTCCGGGGAGGGTTGGATATCAAAAAACAAAGGAGCAAGTTAGCAGATAGAGATTCGATTTGTAGCCGCTGGACGTGGGTCGGGCATCGCGAGCTAGGGGATGAAACGTGGCATGGATTGAATTGATTTTGAATTAATGTTAGTTAAAAAAGTTCTTAGATGTAATTTAATAGTCTTTTTTTGCCACAGGCCTATGTGTTGAGTGTTGACTGCTAATTAAGGTAATTATTTACGAGGTAATTAACGTGTCAATCAAACACTTATATATATATATATATATATATATATATATATATATATATATATATATATATATATTATGAGTTAAAAATGCACGCCAAGTGTCGCGATTCTTTTTGTACCATTTCCCTCAATCAGGACGTCCTACACATGACTATAACGCCTTTTGCATAAAATCCCCGTAAAAGTGTTGGAATTAATCCAGAGAAAATGGCACTTTTGCAATGATCACCGAAAACACAAAAACAATGATCTGGTGTTTCTTGAATTTATTTTCGTCGCGTAGCAACAAATGCTTAATTTGCATTGAAGTCTCGTACAAATATCGTTATTTTGCCAGAACGAAAGTGTTCGGATGCTAAGTTACATTGAATTTTCAAGCAAAAATACAATGGTATGCAGTGAAAGTATGTCAGGGTAAATATATTGATTAGAATCGTTTATGGAGAGTAGTTAGATGTATAGTCCTTCAAGTAGCAAAAATAAAGAGCTTTTCTGTAGAATTAAATTAAAATAGTATACGTGAATGCACGCAAATAACCTAGCATAGGTAATTTGCTTTGAAAAGACTAAAATTCAAACTTCCTTGTTTTTTAACCTAAATTATTTTCATATATTTACCTGAAAATAATATTTAAAATATTAAAATTGGAATGAAATTTGATAATACGATCTAACAAATTTTGAGAATACTTTATAACTGGACGTGTCTCTCATTAGGCTTTGTTAAGACTGAAGGAAAGCTGGAGAAAACTGAAGAAAATTAAAAATAGAAATGGTAACTATCTTTTATGAATTATTCTCTGAGTTGATTGCAATTATGTCGGATTTAAAAATGGCAAAAAAAATCTCCCACAAAAGCATACAATATCCTGATTCTTTATGACTGGATGTGTCTGATGCTAGACGTTGCTAAGGCAGAAAGAAAGCTGAGGAAAACTGGAGAAAGTGACAGCTAGAAATGATATTTATCTTTTATGAATTAGTATGTGCGTTGATTGCATAAATAAATGCTTTGAAGTTGCTCTAAAACATTAATCATCAGTCCCAAAAATGAAGCATTACCTTGATTCTTTGTAACTGGATGGGTCTCATATTAGACATTGATAAAACTGAAAGAAAGCTGAGGAAAACTGAAGAAAATGAAAAGGAGAAATGATAATTACAGTTTATGCATTATTATTTGCGTTGATTGCATAAATAAATGCTTTGAAATTTTCTCAACATTAATCATCAATCCCCCAAAATCAAGCATTACCTTGATTATTTATAACTGGATGTGTCTCATATTAGACGTTGATATGACTGAAAGAAATCTGAGGAAAACTGAAGATAATGAAAAAGATAAATGATAATTATATTTTATGCATTTTTGTCTGAGTTGATTGAGTAAATAAATGATTAGAAAAGGAAATAAAATAGTAATCAATCACCCCTTGAAAGCAAGAAGCACCTGTATTCTTGAAAACCTGTATTCTTGAAAACTGAAGATAATGAAAAAGAGAAATGGTAATTATCTTTTATGCATTATTCTCTGAGTTGATTGAATAAATAAATGATTAGAAAAGGGCATAAAAATAGTAATCAATCACTCCTTGAAAGCAAGAAGTACCTGTATTCTTGAAAACTGAAGATAATGAAAAAGAGAAATTGTAATTATCTTTTATGCATTATTCTCTGAGTTGATTGAATAAATAAATGATTAGAAAAGGGCATAAAAATATTAATCAATCACCCCTTGAAAGCAAGAATTACCTGTATTCTTTATGACTGGAGGTGTCTCCCGTCAGTAGTTGCTAAGACTGAAAAAACAACTGAAGAAAGCAGAAGAAAATTAAAACTAGACATGATAATTATCTTTTATGAATTATTCTCAAAGTTGATTGCATAAATAAGTGATTTAAAAATAGAAAATGAAAAATAAGATAAACAGTCAATCTCCCACAAAAAGTATACAATACCTTGATTCTTTAAATCTGTATGTGTCTGTTATTGGACGTTGATGAGCCTGACAGAAATCTGAGGAAATTTGAAGAAAATTAAAAAGAGAAATGATAATTATCTTTTATGCATCATTATATGTGCTAATTCCATAAATAAAGGCTTTGGAAATTGCATATAAAAAACATTAATCACCTGTCCTCCAAAATCAAGCATTACCTTGATACCTTATATCTGGATGTGTTTTATATTAGACGATGATGACCCCGAAAGACAGCTGAGGTAAACGGAAGAAAATTAAAAGAGAAAGGATAATTATCTTTTATGCATTATTCTCTGCGTTGAGTCCTTAAATAAAGGCTTTGGAAATTGAATAAGAAAACATAAATCACCAGTCTCCAAAAATCAAGCATTACCTTGATACTTTATAACTGGATGCGTCTGATATTAGACGTTGATGAGCCTGAAATGAAGCTGAGGAAAACTGAAGAAATTTAAAAGAGATTAGATAATTTCCTTTCATGCATTATTCTCTGCGTTGAGTCCTTAAATAAAGGCTTTGGAGATTGAATAAAAAACATATATCAATCTGTCTCCAAAAATAAAGCATTACCTTGATACTTTATAACAGGATGTGTCTCATAGTAGACGTTGATGAGCCTGAAATGAAGCTGGGGAAAACTGAAGAAAACGAAAAAGTTAGATGATAATTACTTTTATGCACTATTCTTTGCGTTGACTCCAAATAAAGGTTTGCGTTGCGTTCCAAATAAAGGTTTTGGAAATTGCATAAAAACATTAATCATCAGTCTCCAAAAATTAAGCACTACCTTAATACTTTATAACAGGATGTGTCTCATATTAAACGATGATGAGCCTAAAAGATAGCTGAGGATAACTGAAGAAAATTAAAAGACAAAGGATAGTTATCTTTAATGCATTATTCTCCAATTTAATTGCAGAAATAAATGATTAGAAAATGGCATAAAAGTAATTTCTAAATCACCCCCCAAAAGCAAGCATTACCTGGATTCTTTATAACTGGATGTGTCTCACATTAGACGTTGTCAAAATTGATAGAAAGCTGAAGAAAACTGAAGAAAATTAAAAACAGATTAGGATAGCCAGCCCGATCCATCACCCTAGATAGTATCCAGTTTTGATGACGTAACATTGTTGTGTATACCTCGCAGAAACGCTTTCTTTGAATCTATTATATAGAAAACAATACCTACTTTCGCTGTATTACGGTATTTTGTAAACGTGTATTCCTTTTTTTTCCCGAAGTGCATTCGTTCAAAAGCACATTGCAACTAATGAGCGAAATTACCATATCATGTTCAACTAGATACACTATGATACTACAATTATTACAAAATTTATTCCCAAAGAATTTACGAAGAATTCCTTAAAAATCTTGTAGTCCATATTAACAGAAAAAAAATGATTAATGGCAAAATAATTTTATTTGAACTCTTGAATGAAACATTTAGGTTGCTTTTTGTAAGTTATAAATGGTATCATTTATCGTAACCAACAATGAAAATATTCTTCCTACAATTCATCTACGAAACTTTATGTCGCA
The DNA here is from genome assembly GCA_907164885.2 of Dolomedes plantarius. NCBI lineage: Eukaryota > Metazoa > Arthropoda > Arachnida > Araneae > Dolomedidae > Dolomedes > Dolomedes plantarius. The sequence continues at coordinate 42,708,483 of OU015498.1, forward strand.
AAGTCTCTTGTAATAAATGATAGGACTAATGCAAAATGAATTACGTTGAATAGTAGAAAGTAATGCTTATTTTGTGTGAAGATAATGATAAATAATACCATTTATCAGTAACAACACACCTAAATAGTACTGTAATTATTTATATTATTAGATAATTTAGTGGTTAACGTTATTTAACTTTCAGACCTTTAGGGACCAAAAACTATTCAAAAGGAAATTTCATATGGTTATTGGTATAAAGAAAATATATTTTCTTTATAACTGCAAGAATCATATGTTCAAAGATAGCCATTACTTTCTCTCCGTCAAAAGAAAATTATATTCACAGAAATATATTCGATAATAAAAATTAAACAATAATTTATTTATTAGTTTATATTATGATGACTTAATCAAACTTTAATCATGTAATAGAAACTACAGGGTCGTCCAAATTTATTGAGCGCATTTCATGTTTGAAAAAAAAAGAACAAACTGAAGTATGTACATGTTTATTGTTTTATTGGATAGACAATTTAAAACAGCTTTACACAACAAAATTTTAAACCTTAAATAACTCCCACATAAGCCGGTAAATGGCGCGACAACATATCGAAGAAAAATTTACTAATTGCGTCAGTCTCCATTGCGTCAGACTACGGTACAGGAAAGAGCAATGTGTGTTTTGTGGTTCCGTGAAAGCAAATCCGTTGTAACTGTTCAGAGACGTTTTCGTTTAGAATACTGAAATCGTCGTCCTCCAAGTAAGGATTCTTTTGGTACCAATAATTTAAGGACAGAGGAAAGAAGCTGGTAGGCCATAAACTGAACATACTTCTCGAGTCCTTCCAGTTATTAAAGTGTACCAAAAAATTTTGTTTGACGTCTTGGAGATGACGAAATAAATGTTTGTCATACATTGGGATAGAAGGCCATAAAATGCTTTAGTAGGAATTTAACACTGTTACTTCAATCTTTAGAATGAACGTTGAATTCAAAAAGGTATCGCAAGACAGAGTCATGGCAGTATAATTTAATCAAACAATTTTACGAACTCATTTGCATTTCCGAAGTGTGATGGCAAACATTCATATGAAAATGTAAACTGTGCTTCAAAAATTACTCTCTTTAAGTATAGGCAATTTGTTTACAGTCCTTTGAATTCAGTATTTGGTGGGAGACTTAAAAAACAGTCCAGGATTCTATTACGCGTAATAAAGCCAATTAAAAGTCTAATACCAACAAACATAAGTTTGTCCGCACACCTCTGCTGAACATTTCTTCCCATGTTAAATACATGGGGGAAAATGTTCAGTAAGAAGGACATGGAATCTGGAAGACCCACCCCATTGACACAAAAGACAATCCAAAACTCAATCTTTAACTACACCAACTTCAAAGCAAACACGATACTTAACGTAGTCTCTATTTGTTTCCTCAAACGATTAATAAAGCGTTCTAGAACTTATGAAAAGCACATTAAATGCATTAAATCGGACACATACATCTATGCAAAAGAATCTTTTGTCAGAATAGTTACAGCATACCTAATGACTTAAATCCAATTCCCGTTTACTGCTTTTATAATGTGCTCTCGGGAGAATTATTTTTCATTCGGAATTCACAAACAGAAATCGGGCTACAACAATGCACGTCAGATTCTTACAAGTTTCATTATCACAACAAAGCTCCTAATTGTCAGAAAGCCCAGCTCTGCCTAATCAAATTTCCCTTAATAATCCTTCGACTGTCAACTGCAAAATTCTTGGAATGATTTGAAGATGTTTTCTTACTTTGTGCAATTAATTCTTATATACGTTTCCTATTTGCGTTCTGTAAATGAAATTAAGTGATGGATTTCTTCCCAGCTCCTCATTTCGCATAAACTTTTTGTTGGTATTTTGTAATGGTTATATAAATATCAATAAAATAGAAAACTTGCATGAAACAAATAACATAATGTTTAGTTTATATTTTTATACTGATTCACAAAGTGTGTCACTTTAATTGCTTTTAATGATAATTTCTTAATCATATTACTATGCGAACAAAGAGTATTTTTTTTATCTTGGTTTTTACGTTATCTTTTATGTTAATAGCAATTTCTTTGAAGTTGTGAGTGTTATATGCAGAGTCGTTATTACATATCATTAAATACCTTGAAAGGCGTGTCATTTAATATTACCATTTTACGTCTAATGATAATTTCAACATTATTGATAGACTTACCCTGTTTTATTTTTATGTCATTTTATTTTACCCTAATTTTTCTGTTCAAGATAAATATATATATTTCGCGTTTCACATTATTAAATTATTCATAAAGTATGTTTCTTAACTTAAAATAAGCTTTTTAAGAATAATTACAATTTCATAAGCTTGAGCTCTGAATAAGGCAAATTATAATTTTTATTTAATCTGTGCTTATTCCTTTGCTGACTTTTATGATAATCCCTACCAGTCTGTTGATTGGCTTCTCTCTGGTGATGATTGCTGACAGCACTGTGTATTAAAGAGGAAAGGGAAATGAGGGGGTTTAGTTGTTCAATGCAGTTTAGATTGAATGGCTCAGAAATCTGCGTTTATTCCCATGCTATTGATTTCTAAAATGTATAATCGTATTACTTTAGACTCTAGTAAGTTTGGATGACCTTTAAATTCAGTTCACAAATGGAATTAAAGGTATTGTTCCTTTTATCTTGAAAAACTAAAAAGAAGTAGTTATCCCATAATGATGTTTGCAAATTATTTAAATTTAATCAATCTTCACTTGTAAGTCAAGGTAATATTCTAGGTTTTTTGCCGATGAGATGAGATACCGAATGTTATATTCTAAAAGCAATTTCTGTCAACCTAAAATGGTCAACAGCCAAAATGCATTACTCTAACTAACGACTTGAAGAACTAAAATCTGCAATTAAAAAATAAACTACAACAGACTTACATAATTTAAGGAAAATTGAGCAGAGTTTGCCGTATTATTACTATTGAAAAGGGACTAAGATGTACATCCACTAACTCCTTACACAGATAGAGTGTAAACTCAAATCAATAAAGAACATGGCTACAACGTATAGTCGGGGAGCCGAGCAATCAACCATGAAGCATAAAGTCAGAAAGTGTAGAATATAAGCATAACATATAAGGTTGGAAAGGGGAGCATATAGAAATAATGCTCAAAGTCAAAAAGTGAGCATTAAGTCTGGAAATCCTCAAGAAGCAATACATAAAAAATGAGTTCAACAAATGGATTTGCGCTGTGACAAAACACCACAGCTGTAGGCGTAAATTTTATTAAACATTCACTGGACGATGAATTATCAAACATCAACAAGGACATACAACACAACAAAATCATTCTTGGATACGAAAATATTCACATGGACTTCACTGAAGCCGGAATCGCGAGCACACGTCGAACCTCTTCCCATAGAATCCGTCAACGTCAGCGTTACTCGTATTGAAATATATTTAACCAATTACAAACCTCCAAACCATTAGCAACGAAATTGTTAAGGCTTGTGATTGGTTTAAAATATGCCAATACGAGTAACGCTGACGCTGATGGATTCTATGCGAACAGGCCCTTAGTCTGCTTGACTTTCATTCTCAATTGATATCCATTCGTTCCGAACATCCCAGTATCTCTATGAGGTAACTTAAGTTTTAATAACTTATGTTGATACCGTGCTCTTGTCATTGAAAATATAATGTAAAATCTTCGCTGAGAAGGGCCGTACGCGTAGTTAAATATTTATAAAACATTTTAACAATTTGATTAGACAAGCTAGTTTAGACTTTTGTAATACCAACTATAGTTGTGAATCAGTTCCAAGACAATCCATCCAGTCAATGACCTTCAGAGTCTAATGGTTCTAACAGAGTTTCATGGGTCTATCATGGGCTCCTTTGATTAAAGGCACACATAACATCCCTGATTTTCCTAGAAATGCAGCTATGACACTTTTCCATCTTACTACAGACCATAACTGTGTGACCTCATATTTGCACCGGCTCAAACTTTGGAGCTCCCTCTTATGTCCTTTGTGCGGACAAAATCAAATATTTTATGCTACCCATCTGGACTCGTGGTCTGCACTTGTGTTCTTAAATTGTAAAGTTCAGAGGAATGGGAAGGCCATAGAACATATGGCGCCATAGCCGATCTTTTGGGCATTTGAAATAAATAAATAAATAAATGATATTCAGAGCTTCAAATGGAATTAATTGTTCACAGATGGAACTTATACCTTCTCTAAACCAAGAGAACGTAATGGAACGCCATGTGTAATAGATTACCAATATGGATATTCTGAGCAAATTTCGACGGATTAACAAATGTGCAAATTTCTAGGTTTTTAATCAATTAATAATTATTCTATGAAAGTACTTTTCTCATTTTAATACATGTGGCCCTCTAGAAAGGTATAGTTCGCTTCAACGATATATTTAAAATAATACTAAAGGTAATACTAAAGGAAGTGTTCAATAGTAACTTTCAAATTTGAGTCAACGCATAGGCCCTGCAGAAAGGCATTCCAAAAATATAATATTTACGTATAAAAAATGAAAAAAAAGTAGGAATATGTCTAGTTTATTACCGCTATTCTGAAACTAGATTCTGTCATGCGATTTTACATATTTGGACCTGCGGCGTAAATTTTACATTTAGATGAAGAACCAAGGAGACTAGTCGAGACTTTAAAATAGAAAGGAGACGAGTTTTAAAAAATGAAATCCATAATTCTGCAGTCAAAAATATAACAGTGGAGGAAGTATTCCACCATTTACAGTCTTAAGTGGCTATAAATCTTAATTTACATACAGACCTAAAATATATCACTCACTAGATAATTTATTGAAAATATACATCGCTCTTTGAAAAATATCTATACCAAGCAACTTTAAAGCTGGAAATTTAAAAATTTGGATCAAATGTACTCGTAAGTATCAAAAATATATTTTTTTGCCCATTCCAATTAAATTTCGTTAAAATTTTATCAAAGCAAAATTAATTATTCTCTAGTTCATTTTGAATTCGCGGATTATTTAGATTTATCAATATTCTAGAAGATAATTAATTATTTAATGCATTGATGATATTATGATTTCTCTAGAGAATGAATAAAGTTGATTAAAAATCTCACAGCAAAAGTCGACTAATAGTTATTTTATAAAAATGCATGGTTATAAGGAATACACACACACACACATATATATATATATAATTATATATATATTCATATACATATATACATAATATATATGTATATAATCAAAGCTTGTGGTTTACTAAAACAGTGAGAATTCCTAAAGAAATTTAAACCCTTCTTAGAGAGTTATTAATATTTATAACTGATATTCAATATTCAGTCGTGCATGGTAAAAAGCAGCCGTAATGAAAAATTCTTTTTCGAATGGGAAATTGTTGAGTAGGGACTTCACGTATTCCAATGACTTCTTTGTATTCCGGCAATAAAATTCTTCACCGGAATCCTGCTACAAATTTCAGTCGTTCATTCCTTTAATCCATCATAAAATGACGTTAGATCCTCTTTCATGGACGTTTTTGTGCGAGATGAATAAATGAAGTTTTATTTGATCAGTCTTCAATGCTTCAAAATCTTAAAGAGAAAGTTATTTTTTTATAATTTGAAAGGTATTGTGTAATAGTTGAAACTGCATTTTCTGTGACTTGCTTCCTAAAATTACGAAACTGATTCAGTAGATTGGCCGTTATATTAGTAAAATTCATTACGGAGTAATTAATTTAATTTTAATTGAAATATTATAAGATGTAAGCTGTTGTTATAGTACTTTAAAACATTATTATAATACATTTATTTAGTTTGATAGTTTGGTTAAATATTTATGATCTATATTTGATATATACAGTTAATATTTCGTATATATATATATATATATATATATATATATATATATATATATATATATTTCTAATGAAGTAGATAATACTGTAGAATATACAATTGATTTATAGTTAATATATAGTTGTATATAGTTTGATTTTATAAAATTAATAAGTTCAACCCTTAAAATATCAAATTCGCTGCTTTAAATTTGTTGTTTCTGCAAGCCTGTAATCATTCCCTTTTTAACCGATAACCGATAACCGATATCCGAAATTTCTAGACCTTTATTAAACGTTATTATATCCATATAAATACCTCTCTAAACTCAGAGTAGCCCATTGGTCATCTTAGCGATAACCTAAAAGCTAAGAAAATAAAACTTCTACGAATACAACAAATTTATATGTAGTTACCTTATTCTTGAAATGTTTTTTCTGTAAAGTCTGTTCTTTTGATATCACAATTTTCAATTTCTAAATAGGTATTCCGATCTGTTTCGTGATTGGGATTTATATTCTTTTAAAATAACAGTAAGAGGATAATAAAATTTCTTCAAAGTATTTTTCTTTGTCAATTTATCAATTTTATGAAAGTTTTCCACAAGTTAAAGAGACTTAATAATTTTACAAATATATAATTTGCAGTTCCGAAATTCGTATTTTCATTGTTCAGTTCCTTGAAAGCGCTCGAGTCCAAATGCATTTAATTAAAGCTCAAAACTATGAAAGCTTTTTCTTTATAAATTCAGTTTATAGCACAATTTTTTTAATGAAACCTGAGTTTGGTAATAGCTCAGTCACCATAATAGCAATCATATTCATATACGTTTGAAACACGAAAAAAATTTAATATTACTCTTTTGGAATAAAAGTTTAAAAAAAAAATAAGTAATAGTTTTGATGTGCAAACAAGAGCTTCATAAAGGTATTTTCACCTTTACAGTCTTATTTTAGGAACCTTATATAATGCTATATTTTAAACCTTGCATCACGCCTGTTTCTTTCCTTAATAGAATTAATTCCATGCATAATAATGCTAGATAAAACAACAAAAGATTATGAATATACTAAATGTGGGGACTTTTTTTGTAAAAAGAAGTAAGTTTCGGTGATAAACCATGATGTTTTACGTGATCATTCCTTGCGAGACGTCCGTTAAATGTAGTAATCAGATTTAAAGTGTTACAAATTTATATATCGTCAATAAGGGGGTGAGGTTCTGTCATTTGGCTACAGTATGATGATTGAAAAAAGATATAGTTTCAGAGTAGTAAGCTTCATTGTAAGAACCTGATAGAAGGTTTAATTTTAAACCTTCAAATGTCCCTATTTCTTTCACGAAATAGCGTTTGTATCATACGTGAAAACAGAATAAACGACAGAATATTATGCAATTGATAAATGCGAGGATGAAACCTATTTGTTATAAAGGTAAGTTTCGATGCTATGTCATAAAGTGCTACTCAATTACCCTTTGAATAAATGCATCCTTCTCAGAAAACCTAAATGTTAGGCTACCTATTCTGTGAATAGATGATAGGATTCAGAAAGTTAATTTCATATTTTTGTAATACGGAAACGGTTTCACAATACGTGATGGAAATAACGTACTGAAGAAATAATTCATTTCTTTTCCTAAGAAGCTTTCAAACGGTTAAATAAGGAAACGTGGAAATAAATAACATTACAAACTATCCAACATGAACACAAAGACACAAAAGAACCTAGAACACACAAAGTTTATTTTTCTTTCTTCTTATCTCTCGAACATGATTTCTATCTTTAGAGGAAACCATAACACTTGCAAATGCAACATCTATTATTATTTAACATGTATGACGATTCTTCAAATTATTTCTGTTATGGAACCAGTCACTTAAAAATAAATTATGATAACAATGATTTTTTTCTGATTTATATATATAGAAAAAATAATCGTATAATTTATCAGAATACTACTTGTAACTGAGACTTATGCAAAAAAAAAACCCGTTAAATAATGTTGGTATTAACAAATATTTAGGATTTGAAACATACTAAGATAATATTTTTTACTGTCTCAAGTAAGGACTTAACAGATCTTACTTTTAAGACATAAATAATTTTTCTAAATAATAATATTAATCAATAGAATCACAACATATATTAAAATTTTATTTTTCAATGTACTTGTAGATAACGAATTTGCAAGTAATTAACACTTTTGTGATGAGAAAAAGAGTAAAAAAATGCGATCCAGAATAAAGGACAGCAGAAAAAGATTTCAGATACAGACTATCCTTCAAAATGAAGAAATTTTTGTAATATCTGCATTTTCCGTTGCGAGGCAACGAACTCTAAATTTGCATTGCAGCGTCGTTAAACTTTCTTTTTTGTATCCTAAACCTTGGAATGTCTGAATTTCTATGCAATTTCAGATAAAGAATCGAATTCGAAAGTTGAGGGCCATTTTCTTTGTCTTACTGCTTCCAAGTTTTATTTGTAATCGCTTAATTTATAATGCGAATGATTTAGCAGTTACAATAGAAAGTAAAATGGGATTTTTTTTTCAAACCAAGACGTAACCATAACATTTATCGATGTATTAGTTGGTTATATTATATGACCCTCCAAATGATAAAATTTTACATTTTATTAAGTAGGATCCCAGGTTTTGAGTAATCTAATCCTCTATCTATCAATATATATTTAATAGTTTTTCTCTTAGTCAAGTTATTAAAATGCAGATGCGTTCAAATATACTTTTATGTACCTCTTTCTCTCACTCTCTCTTTATATATATATATATATATATATATATATATATATATATATATATATATATATATATATATATATATATATATATATATATATATATATATATACACATATATATATATATATATATATATACATATATACATATATATATATATATACATATATATATATATATATATACATATATATATATATATATATATATATATATATATATATATACATATATACATATATATATATATATATATATATATATATATATATATATATATATACATATATATATATATATATATATATACATATATACATATATATATATATATATATATATATATATACATATATATATATATATATATATATATATATATATATATATATATATATATATATATATATATATATATATATATATATATATATATACAGTGGAGTCCCGAGAATCCGAACTTCGATAATCCGAAAATCCTCTTAATCCGAAACCCAAAGTCAAAAAGAACTAAGGTTACAATAACACCACTGTGATACTTAGTAATATAAAGTATATTTCTGAAAATTACAGGAAAATTCAAAGTTAGGCAATGTACTGAAATAATTATTACTGAACTACATTTGTTTGAAAAAATCTGTTAATTTATTTTTTTTCTCAAAGAGAAGACTACCCCTCCCTTGGAGCCAAATTACGCCAAATTACGTAGCGCTACATCAAATGCAGCCTCGGCGTCTGAATAGGATACCCTCTGCTCGCTGTCACCGCCCGCTTCACCTTCACTTCCGTCGGAGACGTTGACAGGTTCTTTCAATTCCATTTCAACAATCCACTGATCGTCTAAAATCTTACACTGTACTGTACAAACAACTTACACTCTACTGTACTAGGCAGCGTTCCGCTCTCTTATCACCCATTGCGTCCTGAGATTTGGTAATGTTTAGACAGACCTTATCAAATAAACTATGCAATCACGCGAAATATGTAATATTTATATAATCACATGTTATTATGTAATTTAAGTTTATTTTAAGAATGACTTTGCTTAATCCGAAAAATTCATTAATCCAAAAAGGGTCTGGTATCAATCATTTCGGATTATAGGTTCTCTACTGTATATATATATATATATATATATGCTAAATATAATAAAATTCTGCTACCCATGCATGTAAAATAACAATTAAAATATTCTGTAAAAACATTTAATAATGGACCGCATTCACTGCAGAAAATGTCACCATTCGTTAGAATTTATTAAATGGCTACTAAAAAGAAAAAAGTTAATATCATTCAAAAATATCTATTATTGTTTTAAAAAATCAAACAAAACAAACTTGATAACGGCCGTATAATACAGTTTTATTTAAATCTTGATGTATGTGTATTTCATTGCCACTCGCATTTTAGACAAACACTCCCAGCCAAATGGTGATAAAATATCAAGCACTTTTTTTCCTTTAGCGACTTTTCCTATTGTAATGTCTTCAAGATATCTATTTCGATTAATTTCAGCTTGATATCTTTCAAGAAAAATAATCAATCTGTACTCCGAAACATATTTTTTTATTGACTGGAAATCTTTTTGGTCTGATGATCTCAAAATCCAGACGCCATTACTAAGTTACTACCTTTTGTTACATTTACGTGAGATATTTTAAAACTCCATTGCTCTTCACTGTTGTAGGTAAAAAAAAAATACCGAGTTTTTCCGGCTTGTTTCGTGACCGCTGGTAAAGTATGTCACAGAGAAGAGTTGGATCAATAAACCTGTCCTTCGGTACACCGCAGGTCAAGGTAACAGAACTATGACCGTGTTCAAGGCTGGTCAGGTAGTTAGTTGTCAAGAAAACATGCAATTTTTTCACGTTGTAATTAGAGTAATTCAGCACGCGAAACAACTAATTTGTAAGATAAATCCCTATTTACGTACTAACGTGCGCAGACAAACGAATAATTTATCAGTTAAATTGAATTATTTATTTTTGACGTGCAGTAAGTTTATACTGCACGTCCTGTGGTTATCAAATAAGCATTTGTGTAAAACTTGAAATAAATGGCCAATGTCTTTCTGCTTTACTAAGATACATTTTATTTTTCTAATGTAATACACCAAAAATTTAAACTATTTCTGTGAGGTTAGTATTGAAAGTATTATACTATATAAGAATCACAAATTTCCAAAATGTTCTTAATTCCAAGGTGTGTTGCAGCAATAGAGAATTTACCATCTCAACCCCACTATGGGCGAGAGGCGTCTCACAGACGCCAATAACTCCTCGTTTACATTTTGCGTATTGATCGATTGCTCTGTATGCCCAGTAGATGTCAGTATCTTCGAAGTGTTTATATACGACGAAGTTTTTATCATTCTTTTATAGTAAAAGGATATATACCTAAACAAATGACTGCTGTTTCACAAAATTTCTAAATGTTGCTGAAAGTAATATATATATATATATATATATATATATATATATATATATATATATATATATATATATATATATATATATATATATATATATATATATATATATATATATATACATATATATATATATATACATATATATATATATATATATATATATATATATATATATATATATACATATATATATATATATATATATATATATATATATATATATATATATATATATATAATTTGCTTTATTTGCATTTATCCTATTGTAAAGATTGAATATAGAAATATAATTTTTTTATTTGCTGAAATTTACTTTGTTGTAAAAAGTGCATATAAACTTACATTTAAAAAAATGATTGGTTTTTCATTTACATTCATCATGTCTTTCACTTACTGCTTTAATAAATATTTATTTTTACAAATATAATAACAAAAACCCAAATGAGACAGTATGTCGTCTATCAAACTCCACGCGGCCATGCCTGCATTTTTTATATACGCGACCAGCGCCGGGTTAATACATACCACTAATCACTGGCAATGAGTACTGAAATGTGCAATCACACGTATTCTGTACTTACGAGTCTATTTCTGCCATGTTACCATGAAATTAAAAGTACAAATTATTAAATGATTATGAATATGTTAATTGCCGTTTGAAGGAGTGCCTTATAAGAACGTCTTTACCCTATGAACACATACTGAACTTAATTTGCAGAATGCATCAACGCATTAACGCTACCGGTGCTAAGAAATATTTATCCTAAAAAAGAATCTATTCTGTGATCCAGACTAAAACTTCATCTTAAAAAATCAGCCCCAATTTCGACCGAACTACTCCCAGGGGTGATATCCGATGATTGTACCTTCTCTCACCCTCTCTCACCTCATAGAAGGACTTTCCAGTTTACCTATACTATGTATCGATATGCGGCCTAGACACGAAGGTATTTAATGGTGAATCTCGGCATTCAATTCGAGCCCCCTCAGTACGGAATTCGACGTGCTGTCACTAGGCTACCCAGAGCCTTCGGAAAGATGTACTTATCATTAAGAAATGTCATTATTACTTAGAGATCATTCCATAACTATGCTTAATTAGTTATTTTATTAATAAACGGTTTTAGTAATAGAGTACAAAATGTTTTACGCAAGGCTCTGGGGAAAATCTATGTGCACTGACTGAATTAAATTTACAAACTGTTATGTCATTAACTTTAATGTTATGATATACGTTTTTGAATTTTCTTTAAATTATTTCTGAAAAAGCATAGGATATATTTGATGGTACCTTCTCTTCGTGAATGAACCAGATATGAAAGGTTCTAGGAACTCACACAGAATTTGTTATTGCGAATTTACTCTAGCCAAATTAAAGTTTCCAAATTCATGCTCTCTGAACATAAATACTTCGGAAAAATTTTTCGTACCAAAACAAGTTGCTTCATCTTTCTTCAAAGTATATGAAAAGGAATCTATTCAGTAATACCTCACGCACATCTACTAGCTTACGGGCGTGTAAGGAGGGAAGATATTCACGGATGCAATTTACAAACTTTAGCTTTAGTTTCATGAGTTGCAAACAAACAAAGTGTTTGTTTTGAACATGAAAACGTAGTATGAATCTTCTGTAAGACGAAATGTTTCGGGAATGGAGCACAAGAAAATATTATTATACGGGTATATCATGAAAGTAATGTATTTTTACTCTGAAGACAAATATGCCTAAAGTATAAATAAACAAATTGTTTGTTTCGTTGAGAATAAGCGTTTACGTGATATAGAAGCAAAATAAAAATCATAAGTGATTTTTTTAACTGTGTTGTTGTAAAATATATGATAGTTGTACTTAAATCCGTGAGATTAAAATTCTATGTCTCAAATGTATCAACAATGAATATTTTAAGGCTGTTGTGTTCTAACCCTGTTGGATTCACTCTGCTCAATGTTAAACTACAAGTATGGAGAAAATTAGGCTTAAATTTTGAGCTACATAAATGCTGATAAACAAATAAAAATGATATTTTCAGATAGCCTGAACTTTTCTGCACCTTGCAACAGGATTCATTTCATAAATTTCGTCCACCAAATGAATTGATGAGCTTTTAAAACGCACTATACCAAATGTTTTCCCCTGAATAATTTAAATTTAAAAATATTATTTGCGTTTTTTCAATAAACGGAAAATGCTCCAAAGGGTAAAATTTCTTTCTCTATTACACTGTAAAATTTTTAAATAAAATCTTTAAATCCATGTCGGCAATCCCTAGACAAATTTTCTCCATAGCTTAATATTGAGATTAGCGAATCCAATAGGGTTAGTACAGAACAGCATAAGTTGTATCATTTGTACCAAACTGATTTTCAGATACAATTATGTAATGTTATGCATATTGAATATGATACCGATTATGTCGACATGTGTGATGTTTTTGGTCCATTTATCACTTCATAATTATACCATATTTTTAGTGATTCATTTTTTGCAAATTTAAATATATTAATTTAGGTTTTTTTTCGGAATTCTTCGTGGCAACGTTCATTATTGCCTCTCTTTTTGTAATTACATTAAGGATAAAACCCGCTATTTATATTAGTTTTTCAATCTTCAGCCTGAGCTAGAAATAATAGATAACTTATGTTTTATAACACTGTTTAAACATTTGAATTTCTGAGAAATTAAGAAATTTTAACTCGGTATCTGACATTGATAATGAACAGTTTCTTAATCAGCTCATTTTTTTAAACATAACTTTAAAAACATGTATACAGGAAAATGCCCAATTACATAAAAATCAAGTTTTAACATTCCCATCTGCTTGATTTTAAAGTAAACGGTTCTTGCAATTTATAAAATAATTTTGTCCCATTATGATATATTTAATAATGTATGCAAATGCATACATTATTAAATATATCATAATACTATTATTAATATTTAACATGAGCTTAAAATCAAAAATAACTCAACTTGTCAACCATTTTAATACCTATCGCCCACATCTGTCTTTGTTGATGGCAAAGTCTCTTTGCCACCCACCGATACATATCTGCAGTTACTCATTTTAGCGAAAGTGCGAAGTAAATTTAAAGGGGAGGGTTTGTGAAAAAGACTTAAATTTATCTTTTAATTTATGTAGATAAATTTAACTTTTTATTTATACTTTATGTATATATCTAAATAAATATAACAGTTCCGTAAGTGACTGACTCACTGACTGACTGATTGACTGACTGACATACAACGCACAGACCAAACTGCTGGACCTAAAGGGCTGAAATTTTGCATGGCGATTCTTCTTATAGTATAGGGGTGTACTGATAAAGATTTTAAAAAAATTCTTCTTAGATTTTCTAATATTAAATTTTTAAACTGTTTTTGTAACATTCTTTAAAGTTTGCATTTAGAATAATAACTTGAGGGTTACAAAATTTATATCACGAGATCATTCTGTAAACAAGATCATAAAAATTCCTTTAAAATGAAATATTTTTCGAATCTTTATCTCCATTTTCTGACTTTTGGTGAATTTTTAAAGATTAATTTTTAGAATTTTATTTAATAAATGCTGATCACGTGATTTCTTTTTCTGGTACTTTAAATAAATTTATCGTCACGTGCATAACAACAAAATAGACAAAAATATATTTTTATTTTTTTCCTAATGCGGCAGAAGATTGGACATTATCCAAAAAAATATTAAAATGCAGTAAAAGATATGTTCCTCAAACTGTACTATATTAACTGTACTATATTCTTTAGTATGTCCTATTTGATTTAATTTGAATATTTTCTTCTACATTATTTTGTTTATAAAAGTATCCGTTACGATTATTTTATAAATATATTTTTTTCATTTTTTTACATCAATTGTATGCATTGATCGTTGTATTTATTATAAATATATTTATGTATATTCTTGCCATTAATTGACCGTTGTATCTAATTTGTATACCGTTTTATTTTTCTTATTTGACCGTTGTATCTACGAAGTACATTCAAAAATGTACTTCGTAGCGAAGTGCGGGTTTTCAGCTAGTATATACATAAATAGATACGGGTGGCTACGGAGCTAATTTGTTGCTCCCTCGTCCACGAGTATACTTCGAGAAGCGTCCGGTGAAGTATTACCTGTATTCCAAGTTTAGAGATGGAATTCAAAAGTAAATTGCAAAAGCATATTTTAAAAAGTCAAACTCAAGAATGTGTTAGCAGTGTATTCTATATATGGAGGAAGAGCAAAATTTGTAATAACGGACAAAAACTTCCACCGCCCATCGTGAAAGCTTGAATCACCCACTAGGGAGCGATAGGGACCAGGTTGACTACCACTGGTTTAAACCTCACAATTTTTGAGAAATTCAGAAATTTTAATTCAGTATATGAAATTGATATTGAACAGTGTCTTAATCAGCTCGTTGTTCTAATTTGATCTTTCTAAAAATGTATACAGGGTGATACTCAATTTACAGAAAAATCGAGCTTTAAAATCCCTATCTGCAAGATATTTGAATCACTTGTTTTTGTAATTTCAAAAATAATTTCATGCTCTCCACAAACATTATTAAATATTTCATAAGAATGGCTTCATTATGGTGACAAAATATTTTCTTTTGGGAAAATTTAGTTTTCTATTAATATTATATCCTTTTATAATTTGAAATATTTCCTAGTCATACAGAGGCTGTTCGCACATTTTTTAGACGATTTTGGTAAGCGGTAATAAAAAACCGCTTGCTGCAAAAGAAATAATTGCAATTGTACTATGTTTTTAAAAGTCAAAATTATGGTCTGCGGCTTGAAAGTTTTGTTTTTATTCAAAATGGCGTTTTTAACAAAGCAGCGGTTCGAAGGCTACATTTATGCTCTTTCCGAAGAGAAATATGCATACTTCGTTATCCAAAAACGATGTGAGGTCGTTATCCAAAAACGATGTGAAGAGTCATGGTTTTGTGATATCTAAAGCGTCGATAGGTAATATCGTCAACAAGAAAGGAAAAAGACGTCAAATTGGAGCCTCAAGTGGGACAAAAATTCCAAACAAGTATCCAAGGAAAAAACGGACATCTTTGACTATTGCAAAGGTACGTTGTTTAATGTTAAAAGAAAATCCCCCTAGTCAAAGGACAGTTGCAAAATCATTAAAATGCTCGGTGTCCACTATAAACAAAATGATAAACGTTGATTTAAATCTTAAGAAAGCGGAAAAACGCAATGTGCACCGTCTTCTTCCAAATCATATCGCTGAACGCGAGACACACTGAAGAATTCTATATGAGAAACACTTATCCAAAGAAAAATGGAAAACAATTGTCACAATAGATGAAGCATGGTTGTATTTAAATGATTGCAACAAAAAAAAAGAGCCTTTTATTAATATAAAAGGGGAGAAAAAAATTATGTACATGGTTCAAAGAATCGAAAGAAAGTTTTTCTAAGGGATTCATGATTGTTGCTGGTTTTTCTTATAATGGCAAGTTAAAAATAAAGAGAGTGGAAAAAAATGTCAAGATTAACTCCAAATACTATCAGGAACATATTTTATCGCCAATTTTTCTGAATGAAATACCATCGCTTTACCCACAGTGCCATCAATCTGTCAGACTCCATCAGGACAAAGCTAGCAGTCACACATCAAAATCCACTGTAAATTTCCTAAACGAAATGCAACAAAAAACTGGTATCAAGGCCATACCCTTCACTGATATCCCTACTAAATCTCCCGATGTATCACCTATGGATTTTTGTCCTTTCGGACTTTTAAAATCTGCATTATCCAAACGTCGTCCCAAAACCCTTACAGAACTCTGGAAAGCTGTTCAGGAGGAATGGGATAGAATACCTCTTCTGACACTTCAAAAGGCATTATTATCCTGAAAATTGCGGTGTAGAAAGATAGTTCAGAATAAGGGATGTCAAATAGAACATTTAAAACACAAGAATTTTATGTAATTAAGTTTTGTGAATACAGTATACATCGTCTAAAAAATGTGTGAACAGCCTCTGTATATGGAAACTTTTTCCTGTCTCCATTCTTTATAATAAGTGTATAAAAACTCTACCATATATCATAATCTAAACAAACTGCTCTTTAATCATAATTGTACCGGTATAAAATATCAGGGAAATATTTTTGAAGTAAATTAAGTATAGATATCGCTTCATTTTTACGTTTTTAAATTAAAATGCTTGAGTGTAGTAAAAGTTTTAACAAAATTATATACCATAGGATTATGGAGTACTCTTCTCATGTTCATTTTTATGCACTGTATCTTGTCTTCAAAGTTTGTTAGTTATCTTTAAGAGTCTTTTTGTTTTTAATATGCTTGTATAGCTTCGTAATTAATGAATCTAAGATATGAAATTAATCAGAGTTAAAGTTTTTTTTTTGTATTTACTCCACCATCATATAATCTCAAGCTTTTCTTGGTGAATGTCTAAAGAACAATTTTTTTCATTTTCCTAAATATGTACATAATTTTAATTTCCTTCGAATGCAAACTAAATTTAAAAGCATTGATTTTTTAATTATATAAAACTAATTAATGTTTTACAAACATTCTGTAAACAATGCAATTGTAAGCGTTTATAATTTTAGCAAGAAATTTGCATACTAAACGTGAGAGAATGTATTTACATTCATAGAACAAATTATATTAGATTCATAGAAGGAGTGCTATTACAAGTTTCAAGCATGTACAAATATGTCCAATTATTATCAGTTTCTTTGTGGTATAATTTAATTTAAATTTAAATACTTCTAAAAATATTCACAATAAAAAAATAGCTTAAAGATAGTTCATATCTAGTTTCTAAAAAGTATTTTCCTTTTCTAGTTATATAAAAATAAATGAAATATATATTTTAATTTTTTATTGTTGAAGGACATTTTAATACTTTTATATTATCAATAGAAATTAACATACAACCAACAAAATTTTTAAAATGAGGTATGAAGTTTTGAGAAATATATAATTTCATAGTGATATATTTGAAAATGCCTGTCAGTTTAAATCTACTTCATGAATCCGAATGGAGTATATGTGTAGATGATTTCTCTGTATTTGATTAGTCGATTGAGGTAATGGAAAATATTTTTTTATTAAGTTGTTTTTTAGAGAGTTTTTCGGAGACATTTGATAGATGCATTCGTGAGTATTCGTTAGACAAAAGTTTTTCTGATTTCAAATATTTCACGTGTCGTAAAAATTTAAATAAATGGAGATAAAATATTGAAAGATCCTTTTTATTTGTTACCTCTCTTTTTCGGAATGATGCAACATATTTTTTTCCAATATCATATTTTTTTCAATTAAATATTACCTTCTAAATGAGTTCGATAGGAATTACATGTAGTAAAATACTATCAAAAAATTTTTCAAACATGACAATGTGACGATGAAGAATCTGGACGACGAATCAATTTT
Organism: Dolomedes plantarius; assembly: GCA_907164885.2. Taxonomy (NCBI): domain Eukaryota; kingdom Metazoa; phylum Arthropoda; class Arachnida; order Araneae; family Dolomedidae; genus Dolomedes; species Dolomedes plantarius. Next base: position 42,726,951 of record OU015498.1, read on the forward strand.
TTTCCGATTCATTTTATTTTTTAAATTAAATATTACCTTCTAAATGAATTCAATAGGAATTACATGAAGTAAAATACTACCAAAAACTTTTTTCAAACATGACAATGTGACGATGAAGAATCTGGATGACGAAGCAATTATTTTCCAATATGATTTTATTTTTAAATTAAATGTTACCTTCTAAATGCGTTCAATAGGAATTACATGAAGTAAAATACTACCAAAAAATTTATTCAAACATGACAATGTGACGATGAAGAATCTGGATAACAAAGCAAATTTTTCCAATATCATTTTATTTTTAAATTAAATGTTACCTTCTAAATGCGTTCAATAGGAATTACATGAAGTAAAATACTACCAAAAAATTTATTCAAACATGACAATGTGACGATGAAGAATCTGGACGACGAAGCTTTTTTTTCCCGATATCATTTTATTTTCAAAATTAAATATTACCTTCTGAATGAGTTCAATAAGGAATGACATGGAGTAAAATATTATCAAAAACTTTTTTCAAACATGACAATGTGACGATGATGAATCTGAATAACGAAGCAATTTTTCCCAATATTATTTTATTTTTAAATTAAATATTACCTTCTAAATGAGTTCAATAGGTATTACATGAAGTAAAATACTACCAAAAACTTTTTTCAAACATGACAATGTGACGATGAAGAATCTGGATGACGAAGCAATTATTTTCCAATATGATTTTATTTTTAAATTAAATGTTACCTTCTAAATGCGTTCAATAGGAATTACATGAAGTAAAATACTACCAAAAAATTTATTCAAACATGACAATGTGACGATGAAGAATCTGGACGACGAAGCTTTTTTTTCCCGATATCATTTTATTTTCAAAATTAAATATTACCTTCTGAATGAGTTCAATAGGAATGACATGGAGTAAAATATTATCAAAAACTTTTTTCAAACATGACAATGTGACGATGATGAATCTGAATAACGAAGCAATTTTTCCCAATATTATTTTATTTTTAAATTAAATATTACCTTCTAAATGAGTTCAATATGTATTAAATGTAGTAAAATACTATCAAAAACTTTTTTCAAACATGACAATGTGATGATGAAGAATCTGGATACCGAATCAATTATTTTCCAATATCATTTTATTTTTAAATTATATATTACCTTCTAAATGAGTTCAATAGGAATTACATGTAGTGAAATTCTATCAAAACCTTTTTTCAAACATGATAATGTGATGATGAAGAATCAGGATGATGAAGTAATTTTTGTCCATTATCATTTCATTTTAGAAATTAAATATCAAATTCTAAATGAGTTCAATCTAAATTACACCTATTAAAATGCTATTCAAGGCCTTATAGAAAAACGTGTAGTTTGTGTAGAATATGGCGATGAAGAATCCTAACAATGAAGCATTTTTTTCCAGTGTCATTATAGTTTGGGAATTAAATATTAACTTCTAAAAGATTTCAATATTAATTACACGTGCAAAGTTAGTGTTAATTAGTAAGTAATAGTAATTTTTTCCAATACTTTTTTTTATTTTGGTAATTAAATGTTAACTTCTAAACGTAGTTTAATATCAATTTCATATAGTAAAATAGTATTAAAAACTTTATTAAAAATGTATATTCCATGAAGAATGTTTGTTGCAAAAAAGGTTCAAAAGGTTATTTTTTCAAAGATATATTTATAGAATTCAAAAGGTTCTCCAATATCGAAAAATTGTATGTGTCAAATTTAATTAGAATGTAATCCTTATGAAGAGTCTTCATAAATTTCCTCTTCTCGCGATATTTTTCAAACATAATTTCACTTGAGAAACTGAACTCTCCTTATCAAGCACTCATCTGGAGTCTTTCATTTGATTAGTAAGCTTTAATAAATTATTTATTATCTCAAAGGCTTTTATAATGTGGTTTTCCGCCTCTTCTGTATCTAGGTTTAACACAAAGATATGCATGTATTCATGTGTAGAAAATCTATAAGTGAGTGGAAACACGTTGAATAGGATTTGATGCAGGGCAACACGAATTTTTAAAAGAGATATTCTTTACGCAAGAGAGAAAATGCATAGAGGTTTAACCCAATAGAAAATAAAAGATTCTGAACATAATTACCAAGACATGCTTACTTCACTATGTTTTTACGCTTTAATTTTAGTTTAATTCTTAATAACCTGAAAACTCTATAAATGCGAGACATAAAAAAATGTAAATGAGCTATGATAAAACTAAATTAAATAGTATATATAAAATAAAACAGTCTATAAATGAAGGAACCCGCGCTGAATAGTGTCTGAAACCACACAAGAGTAATTAGTATAAGAGACCTTTATGTAAATTAAAACACAGAAATCGAAAAAAATTACTTTTAATGTAATTTTAACCCCTTAACAATCGCATAATTTTCACAAAAACAGTAAAAAATGTGCCTATTTTTTTCCGGAAAATTCTATTTATTTCTTGATCTCCCACATTTAGTTTTAAAAAAAACTCATCCCCAATTACATTATAAAGTCTGGTATGTAAAATAAGAAATACAAATTTTTCAGAGTAAATGAAATCGACTGTTTTTAATCTTTTTGGTGCGTTACTTTTGAACACTCCAGCCCGGAGCACGAGATATAGAGACCGAAACCGCACCCCGTAATTCTGACAGGAGCGAGAAGGAAGGGGTTAAGGAAACGCTAGAAATGTGTACAACCTATTGTTTTGTATTTTTACTTTCAATTTAAGGCTTAATTTTATGCATATAATCAAACTTCAAAGCCTTTTTCTTAATTAAGATGTTGTTAACATCATTATAAGATGCTGTAGATGGAGCACTAACCTTTACACAATATATTTTACTTTTTCCTTATCCCCCTTTTTCCTTTTCTCTTTCTCTCAAACTGGCTTGCCGAGACAAACAAGAACGACAAGCAATGTTTGATTGTGGTCGTGATCGAAATATTGGTACTATACTAACCCAGAGTATCTGTTTCTATTTCTGACTGTCATCCCGTCCGGCCTTATTTCCGTCCTGTATCCCACTTGTCCTACGAGGAGACAGGTAACTATATTTAAAAGTTTGGCTTGTTAATAGAACATGTTTTATTTTTATTTTTATTATTTATAGAAAATACAATTACAAAAAAAATTACATTCTAAGTATTTCTGCATAAAAGTGATACTTGTGTCTGATGAATAGATATAAGCTTTTTTATATCCGGATCTATTGCAGTGATAAATAACCGAAGATCACCTCTGACCACTGTCACCTTAACCTTTAGCTTACGGGGGTCGATTTTTCCGATTCCCTCTTTAGAATGGGAAACTTCATACCCCCTTTGTAAAAACGGCCATTAAGGGGGTTATATATATATATATATATATATATATATATATATAAATATATATATATATATATATAAATATATATATATATATATATATATATATATATATATATATATATATATATATATATATATATATATATATATATATATATATATATATTCATTCTTGGGCCCGGTATTCTTGGGATACATGCTATCCCACCCTGAAAGGAAAAAGATTAAGGCGATTCCTTGTTTGGCTGAGTAACTCGTCCGGCTGGAATGTGTTTCTACCGGATAAGAAGTACGAAATGCAATACAAAAGAATTTTGCTTTATAACAAAACTCTGAAAAATTTTACAGTATTGTACTCTTTATCCAAAAATTGTTTTTTCACTGAAAGTTTCTTTAGCTGATATGTCACTACGCAGGTCTATGGGCACTTCTTTGAAAGAAACACCAACGTCAGCTGCACTCGTTGCAAAAGGATCAGCTCCTCATGCCGGAATATCCAGCTCATCAGGGAAATCAACTTCCATATTATGATACATCTGATTAAAATTATCCACATGTGCAATTCAACTTTTCAGTTTATCTCTAAATACTGGCCAAAAGAAGAAAAAAAAACTGATCGGATTCTGGACGTCCAGTATTGTTGGCATACACTCTGACTCTTCCAAGAATTCCTGTAATAATCTTACGTCAACAAAGGTTACAATTTCTTCCCTGTAATTCTCGGTTTAAGACATTGAGCCTTTCGAAGACACTTCGTTATTAAAGAAATTCTTTCCACTTATAGTACCGAAACAGGCTACAGAAATGAGATGATTCAATATTACTCCAGGAATAAATTCCAGACCATAGTATTTCAATCCACTTTTTTTTTGACAAACAAAAGTAATGCTATTCTCGCATTACTTTTGTTTTTTTTTTCAACTAAAATGTTATATAATTCTACCATTCTTTATATTATGCCCAATAATTGAAAATGTTTTGAATTCAATAATATCAGAGATAAATATAGCTTTTTTATAATAATAAAGAAATATTAATAACATACTTTTAAAACAACAAATGAGATAATTTAGGCAAAGCATACCTAAATAAATTTTAGCTGTATCGAAAAAAGTTTTAAAAAAAACCCGTTAATTACGATTCTATAGTAAATACACACAATTTTCCCTATAGCCGTTAAAAGTAAATTAAAACTCTGAATACGTAGTATCAGTGAAATGAAATACTTAATAGAAACCCAAAGAAACTTATTTTTTTCAGCCATTATTATATTAGTTTAAGATCTTTGACAAAGGCAAGCAAAAAACCCAGTTTCAATTTTATTCAGACATAAAATACACCGAATAATATATTATTTTCTCTACATATTCGCAAACTACTATTCAAAGGCAGTGGCCCCCCCTCCACCTCTGAAATTTAAATCTTCTTTGATGTTTCCTGACATGCTTATATTGATTCTTTCAAAGATTTCAAAGAATCACTGCTGTCTATGCCTTTATATGGTTCTCTTTATTATTTACCCTGTGAATCCTCTTACGGTCCAGGCACACTATAAAGTAATAGGCATAAATATAAATAATTCCTTTATTTTTCTACGTAGAGGTAGACTAACATAGACCGACTTGGGGCTTCAAATAATAACACAACAGTACCGCAACTTGCAGTAATAAGACACTGAACTTTAAAGTCGTAATGAACCTTTTCAGGCAGAATATACGTTCACTAACAAGACCCGTGACCATCAGGCTCTGAACTAACTATGGAAATCGTGCAGCCACCTAGGCTAAATACTAATACGTGCTCTATCAGATAAATACTGCTATCACCTTCAATCTAACTTTTCTCGACTCTTTCGTATCTCTACTAATAGCCTAACGCACTACCGTACAAATCTCCACTCTGTTCTTGTGTTCTTGCCAACTCAGCGTGTGTCACTTAAATAGCTCAGACACCTGCTCCGAACTCACTTCGACTGGCCTGAACTGCGCAGCTACCAGAAATTTGCATCTGAGCAACACGTGAACCCTACACCTTTATGTTCTGTATAGTTTTAGTGTTTAACAGAATGTTGGCACAAAAGGACTGTATAGTAATTTCAACAACTGCATGCAATCACATTTCATAATTTTACACAGTGGGCTACTGAAATAATTCTTTAAAAACATTGTATTTTGCTTTTTTAGTCAAAAGTGTATTTAGATTTTTAACACTTTAAAATACATTTAAATACAATTTTAACGAATTAGCAACATTCCAGGGAGACTTTGATTTTAAACTTTATAATATAAATAAGCTTCTTTCCTTTCGAAATGTTTGTGTTGAAATATTCGAAATTCTGATGCATGGTCTTTAAACTGAAATAAATAAGGCTTTGCACTGCCAAAAAATAATTGATACAAGGATATCTGAATATGAAGACGTCAGTTCCTAACAGATATTTCATTCTACGTAAATTTGTAAATACGCTTGTTACCCCATTCGAATCATTTTAAAGTATCTATTTCATGTATTGTAAGGGAGACTGTAATACAGAAAGAAAAGCAAATCTTTGTTATTAACCTATAAATATTTACTATAGCAGAACCCTAGAAATTTTACACTGATCAGTCTGTGTGCCAACCATGACACATAATCCTATGATCCACGAGGTTTTTCATTATCATCTTGTAGTAAACGTACTTAAAATTAGCAAGTATGACTATTATGATGCGTAAAAAGGCATTTTATGATATAGGTCGTGAATAATTGTACAGTAAATACGCTACAGTTATGCATATGTTCTAAGACTGGAGCATCTGAAAATTTTGTAACAGTTTCTTTTAATTTTATTTTACGCAATATTTCAATATAACCGATTTTGAAAGAAGCGAAATTTTAAACGATATCTTTAATTTCCTCAAAAATAAATAACTAAGACACTTTCATAAAATCGTAGCCAACTGCTACTTTACAAAAGAGGAAAGAATATTAAAGACCACATCAGATAGATATGACATATTACAGTTTAGAACACAATTATATTCTGTAGGTTGGCGGAATTGGATCCCTCAGCGACTAAAATATACCTGTCGGTAAAGGGGATATTCTATGAACAACAAACAGTTAAATCACATATCTTCATCAGTCGGCAGGATGTTTGACGAAATGGTCTGAGATTCTAAGCCAGTGGTTCCCAACCGGCGGTTCGCGAGAGCCTCGGGGGTGGTCCGGCACCACATATAAAAAATTTGTCAAATAAATGGGGATTTTGATAGCTTTGTTCGTTGAACTAGATGGGCGGAATATATCAGATGCCTATCACGTGTTGAATTAATTTTTATGTAATTTTTTAATATTAAAGTTAAAGAATTTGTTGTTAAGTCGTACTGTACACTGTACAATAGCAACAATAAATAATGTGTTCTGAAAAACTGTTTTACTTAATTACCCATGATTCAATATGTTTCAATTTCAGGCTGAGATTTAAGCTATATAATTCTAAAGATTGAAAACAAGGTTCAAACAAAAAGTTCGTGCGTTTAATCCTGTACCCCTTTTGCCTGAGGGATATTCTATACCCCCCCCCCTTTAAGTCGGGGGAGACGAATCTGCACATGGTTCAATTCCTAGATTAGTGGTTCGTAGACTTCTACGAGTTGGGAACCACTGTTCTAAGCCAATGTAAACGAAAGCATCTCTTTAACAGCTGTGGTAAAACGATGTCAAAACCTAAGTCTTTAGTTTCGTATAATCTAAAGAGTGCTTTATCATGTCGTGGTTCTATATGAAGGATTCAGATACTCTTCGAAGCCACCAACTCGTAAATGCATGAAAGATCCACTAAGTATTCTTTGAGAGCTGTAAAAATTCTCAATATTATTTTTGGCATATCACTGATTAGTGACATTGCCGATAGGAAGTGTTATAAAATGAAACAATAATTAACACATAAACATTGGGGTGATAGTTGAATGTTCATTTATCATTTATCCGAGAAATTAGGAGATATTTCTATAGTAACTTTAATTAAGTAATCAGATAATTTAGGAATATTATAGGAGTAGTTAAATATTTAAAATTCTCCTGTCTATGTGAGAAGTTCAAGCAGTTACACTTTTATACTATATTCAATTATGTAGTTGATTTTTTTTCTTTTATTCATAAGATCTGTGAAGTTGAAAATTTGTAAGCAATGTGAACGAAACTATCTTGATAACAGTTGTGGTAAAACGATGTCAAACGTTAAGTCTTTAGTTTTCATATAATCTTAAATATCGTGGTTCTATATGATGATTCGCATATTCTTCGTAACCGCCAACTCGTAAATACATGAAAGATCCAGTAAGTATTCTTTGAAAGCTGTAATGGTTCTTCATATTATTTTTGACATATAAATGATTAGTGACATTGCCGAGATCAGTAGTTCAAAAATGAAATGAAAATTAACAAATAAACGTAAAAAATTTCGTATCGATCATGTCGACACATTGGAGGGATATTTCAATGTTCATTTGACATTTATGCGAGGCATTAAGAGCTATTTCTTTAATAACTTTAATTAAGTAATTATTTAGGGATATTATAGGGATATTATAGGGATAATATACGATATTTAGGGATATTATAGGGATAAAATAGGATAATTAAATATCCAAAATGCTGCTGTCTATGTGCGATGTTCGAGCGATTGTATTTCTAAACTTAATCCAATTATGTGTTTTCTGAAGAAGACTGGGAAATTAAAAATATGCAAGAAAAGCCTATTCCCCAATGCAATAGACACATGGTTTAGATGTATAATATCGAATGTTGATAAAACAAAAAAAACATATTCTCAATTAAAAAAATTAAGTTGTTTAAATGATTTTAAAAGCATTGTGTTTTTCATGGTCATTAAATTGTGTTTTTCCAATGGTTTATGATAAAAGAATATATACATCTTTAAAGTCACGTATTGGAATCGATAATCGAGGTAAACCGCAATCTGGAAAAAATACCGATCCCCAATTTATTGTGGAAACATCGAAAATCAATCCCTAGAAATAGTTTGGCTTACTCATCACTTTGTTTAAAAAAAAAAAGTAACATGCAGAAAGACTTCTATCGCATATACTATCTTACTGATATCAGAATCGATATTTTTTCTGTGTATTTACTTCTATACACGGTCATTATTGAAGGTATTGAAGATTATATATGATAACATGCCCCCATATTTCCAAGTGAAGTTGATTTTGGCTGACACTCAACAATTTCCTTTCAGGTTTTTAATAAAAGATGTTGAGTTTATCTTTAAATTACGGCGACCAGGTAACATAACAAAAAAAAAGAAAACGATAGGACTACAAAAACTGAGACAATCTTTATTGGCAACGCAATTCCTTCCCATGGGTATTTCAGCAAGAAACAGGAGAAAATCAGAAACATTAGGCTTTATGATACAGAAACGAGGTTAAACTTTTCTTCTGCATATGCATTATAATTCGATATATTACGTATCCCTGAC